>ML681989.1:20820546-20849752 GCA_007922195.1 Podocnemis expansa | reverse complement strand
GCTTTTTACTGCCACTCTGTTTTATACAGCTAGATTTAACTCAGTTTGGGGTGACAGTTCACAGTAGATTATAAATAATTCAGTATATTTTAACCTACATTTGAATCTTACGGGAGTTTATTAGCCTGATTCTGATTTCATTTATCCTGCTGTAAATCAGAAGTAATGCCTGTGAAATAAAGATTAGAATGAGGCCCTCAGCTTTCTCCACATAAATCCCTTATATACAATACTGGCATTCATATGATAAGAGGGTAGGCTGTGTAATAGATTAGACCATATGATGAATAATACAGTGAATAGGTGTGACAGTACTTGATTTTTCTTCATTTTCTTAAAATTGTTTTTTTAATTGTTCATAAAGAATAGTGGTCTAACATGAAACCACCAAAGGCTGAGATTTACAATGGTTAAAGAGATGCATTATGGTATGTAATATTTCTTTATGTGGATGTCTATTTATAATACTGCATGTTTTCAGTTCCCTTTAGAGATGGGGGAAACCTAATGAACATTCAGAGCTTGTGAGCCACTGCAAAATGGAAACAAAAATTACAAGTTGCTTGTAAGAATACGGGTATGAAACAGAAGTTGTTGAATTAGTGACAGCTCATCTGGTAAGCAATTAGCTTAATTAGCAGAATCCCTGAAAGTATTCTAAATATTACATTGTTTGAAATGAGCACATTAGACACTGTGGAGGTATCATGGTCTAACAAGTTGCTTCCTATGAGGTTCACTTGGGGGTTACTGGGAGGGTACAAAGTTCATGGCTTTTACAGCCTCATGAGATCTGCAAGTTTATAAGGAAATTGACATTGTGTTTTTTCCCATGTTGTATCTATCTTTGTATCCTGAGAAACCCAATAGGATTGATCCTGAAATGGAGGTCAGTGGGGCTCTGTGCAGACATAGAAACCTGTCTCTAAATAGTCTACTGCTGGGTCAAGATCGATACCTCTAATACTGAAGGTAGTTAAAAACAGTAGGTCTGAACTTGCTCAAATTTATACCAGTTTTACAAAGACTTAAATGGAGTTACATTTCATTTCCATCTTTGAAAATTAGATTAGAATGAAACTGACAGAGTGTAAGTGTTCCATATTAGTCTTCAGGTACATATTTATCCAAATTTTACAACAAATTTGAATATTGGGACAGATGAAGGCCAGATCTACACTACAAAGTTAGGTTGATGGAATGCAAGCCATTCTGCTAACATAAATTGCCAGAAACTTTGACTTAATAAAACCAACTGTGTGAGAGGCATAGCTCTGAAGTCGAATTGGATGGGTCAAATGAGCAGCAATGGAGCATTATTGAAACCGACATTTTAGTGTCTGGGAGGTATCCCATGTAGAGTTTTAAGGGAGATTATAATCCAATAAGGAGGACAGCATATTCAGAGCCATATAAGAAGTCTTTTTTGAAAGAGAACTGAGAGAGAGAGAGGAGGCAGACAGGTTTTCCTAGCACCTAAACGACTCTCCCATTTATCACTATGGCAACCCCAATGACCCTAGGTAGTCCAAAACACCACATATTCCTCCCCCTCTAATGAACACCCCCTCCCCAGAATAAAGCCCCCCCCCAAGAATAAGAACTAAACTAGGAGATGAGGGTAGACTGCCCCATCTCCGGCGAACCCCTGGGGAATTATTTCATTTATCACTCTCCCATTTATCACTATGGCAACCCCAATGACGCTAGGTAGTCCAAAACACCACATCCCACAGTTCTCTGCTGTGACTGCTCTGGACATTTGCACTTTACTGCACTGTAATCATGTACACAGGAAACAGCCCCTCTACTCCAGCCCTCGGAAATTTTGAATTCCTGTTTCCTGTTTCTTCAGTAGAAGAGAGCTTAGTTGCAGAACTGATCATGGTGACTGCTTGCCCCGAAAGTGCTCTAGTCTGAAGTCAGCCCGAGATCTGGATCTCTTCAGTCTGTGAGAAGAAGACTCTTTTCTGACTTAGCTCTGATCCAGGAAAAAGAAATCTGTACATCAAAGAAAAGATATAAGTGGCATGCTGGAGAAAGGCATAAGAGGGACGCTCAGTAGTGCCACATTAAAATCAAAGAATTGAGGCATGCACGTCAGGAAAAAAAAATACAATGGGAATTAACAATCATTCTGTCTCCTCACCAAAATATGCCTCTTACAGGGAACTGCATGTGATTCTCAGGATGCCCCCCTGACCCCATACAGCTTGAATACCCTGCAGGAATATGGGCCCAGGATGAATGACAACGAGTCTGTGGACAAGAAGCAGGATGAGAACAGGGGTTGGCGTAGGAGAGTTGGGTATCCATTCTCCTCGAAAGCTGGGGTCTGCTTGTTAATCCACAGCAGCTCAGTCTAACGTAGTAAAGCATGGCACATCTTGTGTGGTATGTACTGGAATTTGCATATCTGTGGTTACAGCCTCAGATCAGGTAAAAGTGAAAAAAAATACTGTGGGGAGGTGAAGATGGGTTTCCTCTTTGTTGGTCCACTTAGAGGCGGCACTGGCACCTGGCACATGGGGCTCGTGCCCCAAATCCCAATGCCAGTGCCCCAAGTCCTGGTGCAGGCCCTGCCTCTCCCAATCTCTGTCCGGAGATCCAGGCCCTGGCTGCCCATGGCAGCAGCAGCTGCTTTTGGCCCTGTCCTAGGCTGGGAAGCCCATGGTGGCAGCTGCTGCTCTCTTCCCTGTCCCCAGCAGGGCATCCAGGGCCAGGCTGGCAGCAGCAGGCACCTGAGGCTGGCTTGGGCCCAAGCACAGAATCAGGGCTGGTGGTGTGGCCTGCAGCCAGGGGGTGGGGCCTGGGCTCATGCCCTGGATCCTTCCCCCAGGCAGCAATGCTCCTGGGTCCACTTAAGCAGAGGGTTGCACCTGGAAAAAAGCTATTTATGTGCACAGGGATAGTCTGATATCCATGGATATCTTCAGGAGATTTTCACACAGATACTTTGCAATGCTTTGCAGAAGGTTTCTGGGTAGGGTAGCTTTACTTTTTCCACATCAATGGACACTTAACTCCATCACTCCATCACTATCTTATTAAATGTGCAGGAATCACCATGAAATGTGGTATATTAGGATAAGGACCAGATCTGTATCCAAATATTTGCAGCAAAACTCCTTTTTCTCCTGTGTTACCCCAAGGTTATTGATATTACACATAGTCTGTGTCCACAGGAGAATTTGATTTTGAAACAACAGCCATTGTTCCCAGCCCTGGTAGGGGGCAGAGCAGGCACCTCCAGCCCCTGCCTGCTGGGGTGGCAGACGCTCAGGCTGGGCAGGGAAGCAGAACCGGCAGCCACAGCTTGCCCCAGGGGAGCACCTGCCCCTGAGCCCAGGCAGGGAACTCAGCCAGTGGCCACGTCTTCCCCTGGGGCAGCAGGTGCCCCTGAGTTTGGGCAGGGAATCAGCCAGTGGCCGCGGCTTCCCCCAGGTGGCAGCTGCCCCCGAGCTCGGGCCACCTGCAGAGCCAGGCGCACAGCTCCCGCCGCCCAGCTGCAGGACATCCCAGGTGGCAGGGAGAGCCGGCGGCTGCAGCTCCCCCTCCACTCCGTGGCAGGACAGCCTGGGCAGTGGGCACAGCTGGTGCCCACGGCCCCTGCCTGTGCAGCAGCGTCCCAGCTCGGGCAGGGGGCATAGCCTGCCACTGAGGGTTCCCCACAGTTCTCCCGGGAGCCAGGGCATGGGGATTGCTGCCCTGGGGGGAGCTTTCCCCTGCCTGGCTCTCCAGGTGAGAACCAGGCAAGGGATTGGTTGGCAACATGGCCCTGCCAGGGGGCCATGTTGCCACACTTCACATGCTGTCCGTCTCCTGAAGCAAAATAGCTTGTCCACATGCAGGGCATGCTATTTCACTTCTAAGGGTTTCCCTTATTTTGAGTTTATTTCATTTTGAAATAAGGATTTTATTTCAAAATAAGTTATTTTGGAATAACTTATTTCAAAATAACCAGCTATGTGTGGACGTAACCATAATCATCCGCAGAAGATGCCAAGTTGACAGTACCTCCACGAGATAGTAAATGAGTTATTCCACTGCCATGCAAGGTTCATTATTGTTCTGGGAACTGGGCATCCAGGAATGGGTGCCAATATATTTTCTGTAGGCACATTTCCTTCCAAACCCTTTGGAAAGTATCTTACAAAACCAATTTTGGGAAGGCAAACAGTTTTGTTGTAATTCCCAGGGGGTTGGACTCGATGATCTCATGAGGTCCCTTCCAGCCCTATGATTTGATTTGATTTGATTTGATTTGACTTGTATAGCATACACTGTGCTACTGAGAATTTCCAGAGTGGTAGTTGTGTTAGGCTGTGTACAGCAGAAACAACAAGAGTCCTGTGGCACCTTAAAGACTAATAGATTTCTTTGGACATAAGGTTTTGTGGGCTTCAACCTACTTCATCAGCTGTATCTAACAAAGTGGGTTGAAGCCTGCGAAAGCTTATGCCTAAGGAAATCTGTTAGTCTTTAATGTGTTACTGAGGATCCCTGCTCAGCCCCAGGTGAAGATGAGGCTCACTGCTGCATGTGGTGTCACTTCGGGCGCCACTGGATCCGTACAGGTCCTACTCCAACCCTGGGGACAGAGTGGGCATCTCAGGGGCAGGGTGGGAGTGGAAGAGCTGGCATGTGGGCTTGCTCACACCACCCCTGTGGCAGATCGTCCTGGGAGCTCAGAGCCCAGCTTCAGACTGGCTGGCCCCACTCCCCTTCCCAGTACAGGGAGCAGGGTGGAGGTGCTCCGGCTCTGGTGCAGTGGCACCCTCTAAAATGGGGTTCTCATGGCTTTGCCCCAGTTGCCCTGCCCTTGTTACAGCCCTGAAAAGGGATTTGGGACAACATGTGCAACAACTTACTGAACACCTCTGTGTTTGCTGACATGGTGCAAACAGCCTGTATGATTTCACTATCTGAACAATTGAACATGAACATGGAGAACAGGAAACATGTCCAGATGAATGAGCATGCAGTGCTGAATGAGAAGCTACATTCAATGAGGGATCAATCAGACATGCTGTAGGGTCTTGCTGAGTTTCAGGAAGAGCAGTGGCATGATAGACTCCCTCTGCAGGCCCTTGCAAAACTATCAGGAACAAGCACATTCTTTCCAAGCCCCCATCCCCAGGAATTCTAGGATGATATCGAGCGGGGATGCAGTATGTGCTCCACTTGACACTGGTTGAGGGCAGAAGGAAGAGGTGGCAGCCTTTGTAAGAACTTGGAATGTGGGATCTATGTGTTTTCACTGGTAGCCTTTGTTCTTTGCTTCTCCTCAGTCAGAGCAAGTCTCAAGTGATTCTTCGTGTACTTCAGGGCTGGGGATAGCTCAGTGCAAAGTTCCAGGAAAGTTTCCATATGCATCCAAAAGTTCTGCAGCTGCTGCTCATCATCTCATACCTTCATAATAACATGATCCCACTGGTCAGTGCTTCTTTCCTGGGACCAGAAAGAGCACTCCACTGACTGCTGCTACCACGTGACAACCAGCAGCAACTGAGAATTGTTTTGTTCAATGTTTTGTAGCAGAGTGGCTTGAGAAACGTCACAATTTTCCTCACTGGTGCTCTTATTAAGCCTTCAAAATACTAAAGAATAAATCCTAAGGTATTTGCGATGCTCAGAATGATAGTGCAGACTTGAGCAGGCTTCATGTCTCCCTGGCTATGTTGTATTCCCAGCAGAGATGGAGTTTTGAAAAAATGGCACAAAAAAATATTTGTTTGTTTAGAGAAAAAAGGGAGGGAGGCAAGGAGGATATTGCATCATGGGAGGATGAAGACATTCTCAAAAAGCCCCTTTGCATTGTGGGAGAACTACACACAGTGCCCTATGTTGCTTCTTGATGAAAGAACAGCTGCTGGGGGCACTGTGAGTGTGGTGTGATCACGCTCATCTGATTTTATTAGTTCAACAGGTGAATGTTGACTGCAATTAAATCAACTTCACAGTATAGATATAACCTATATTTTTCAAACATCTATTAGTATTGTAATAGTCAAGAAGAGGTATCATTGGGCTGCCTCCTGCCCTTTCATTCGTGGTTAGTCCTAATACCCTCCAAGCACAATTTGGTGGAGTGGACACTGACCTGATAACCAAGATACATCACTAGCCACATTTTAATACTTTGCCATCCCATTCACGTCAAACAGTCATTTCACTGTTCCTCTTCAGTCACTCCCAAGTTCAGAAACCTGAGGTGTGCCAATATTCATCTCAAAGAAAGTCCTGTGACACCTTGTAAACTACCCAGTTTCTTCAAGCATAAGCTTCTGTGGGCTGTAACCCTCTTTGTCAAATTAATAGTAATCTCATAATTTAAGATTTACATTATGATAGTGTGCAGAGACAGAAATAGTAATGAGACTCATAATACCAGGATCTGTACAAAACATATATGTACACATGATCTCCACCTGAAGATGTTACAGCGTAAGTGAAATTACTTATCTCATTCCTGACTTCTGAAGTCAATAGACTTATCATTTTACATCTGTGGTAAGAAGAAAAAGACCTTGAAACATTAGCCCTGAAGCAAGATCTGAGCCCTGAACCAAAGTCACTCTGAAGGAAACATTTACTACCTGCCTCCATACAACTTCACTGACTGATACTGGAACTTGGCAGAAACTCAGAATTATAAAATGCATTTGCATTCCTATGGAGTAGTAAAAGGAAGATAGTATTTTTGAATGCACTGGTAATCCTAACTCCCCTGATACTTGCTAACTGCAGAAACACAGTCCTGAGAGATAGTACAAGTGCTTCCCAAACAGAAATACAGTATATGGAAGTAGTACAGGCTCTTCCCAAGATACAGTGGTGTCCAGACACAAGCATGAGAGAAAATGAAGAGACACTTTGACCTTTAGGTAGGGGAGATAGGATAATGGATGAAGATGTTATGCTTGATTTTGATGCATGGCATGAAGCAGTAACCAACTTCAGAGACGCAATATGAAACTTGTCTGTATCAGGGTATAAGAAGAGGGCTCGGGGAGGCTCATCCTAGCCATTTAATGAATATACATTTCCTAGTGTACCAGTGGGTCCTACGGAGTGCTAGCACTGCACATTACTGACAGTAAACTTTGCCAAGTGCCTTTGTCTTCTACCTAAGTATGTGGTTATTCATGGGCTGTGCTATTGAAGTCTGCCAGTTCAGCTAGCTGCAGAAGCTGAGGGCAACAGGAGAGGAACTCGTGCCAGCACACACCTGATTAACAACATAAAAAAAGATGTGATTATGATGAGGTGGAGCCCCTGGGCCTAATTCTGGTCTCACATTTGGCAGATCTGTCTTAGTATAACACCACTGTAATAGGGTGGCTTGTCTCATGGGCTGAAAAGCCAGAGACCAAACCAACTCTGATTAGAGGGTGTGTAGGGTGGCCAACTTTCTAATTTGTTTAAACTGAAAACTGAGTGCTGGAAGGCCCACACAGCTTTTCATGAGGACCTACCCCTAGTCCCCCACTCTTTTCCGTGAGGTCTCACCCCCTCATCTTTCTTTCCCCCATTGTCATTCATTGATCTCTCCACCGCCCACCCCATTCCAGCTAAGCAGGAATCTAGGCTTAGGTGGGAGTGAACTGAAGCAGAACGGAGGAGGGAGAGCTATGCTCTGGAAGTATGAGTGGGAAGGACAAGGGATGGGAAGCTGCACACCGGAATGGGGAAGGGAGAGTTAGGCAGGGGAGAGGAACTTGTGTCTGGAAGTTGGCTGCTGACTGGATCAGGATGGGAGAGCCACCAGTACCTCTCTCTGCAGGAACTGTTCATAAGTGGTCTTCCAAGCTCCAGCAGCAGATGATGCTCTTTCTGCGCTCAGTGATGGAGGGCAACTACTCTGGGTAACCAGATTTGTAGTGTTTAGACAGCACTGATGACCAGACCCTGCCAAGTCCCATTTCCGCTGTATTTCCTGGTTCAGATGAGGCACCCATAAACCCTTAGGGTATGTCTACACAGCACTTTTATTTCGAAATAACACTGGTTATTTCAAAATAAAAGATATTTGGTCCACATGACGTTTTCTTATTTCGAAAGGATGGATCCCATCCTTTCGAAATAAGAACCATCATTTCGAAACAGGTTAAACCCTGATTGTTTCGAAATGGCTCTTATTTCAAAATGGTTATTTTGAAATAAGGCTGTTTGGACATGTTGGTTCAAAACAACACCATTGTACTTATTTTGAAATAACGATGTGTGTGTAGACATAGCCTAAGATGAGCCCCTCTGAAAGGAAACAAGTCATTCCCATGCTACAGAAACAGAAAGTTGCGGTGAAAAGGGGAAACTATGGAAATTGCAGTTATGTCTGAAGACATTACCAGGAGCAAGAGGGCTCCTGTAGGGGTCTGAATCAGCAGGGGAAGAGGTCAAGAAGCAAGAGACAGTGAAGAAAATTCTCTAGGCAGTGAGGCCTGAAAAAGCCTGAAATGGCCCAGCTTTAAAGGGCTGTGGAGAATGACAGCCTCCAGGCAGTAGGTTCTATGAAGTGCAAAGAGTCCCTCAAGGAGGTGGAACTGTGCCTATCTAAAACTGGGATGAAGACTGAATTTGTGCTCTATTTTTGTGCTCTATTTTTGAGCTATTTGTATAATAAGGAGAGAAACTTCAAACTGGAGTTGGGGCCTAGAGGGCCAGTATGCAGATGAGGACTTCATAAAATAGACCTCAGATGAGGGTTGTATGAACTACCTTTAAAGTGAGTGAGTTTGCACAGGTTCCTGAAGATGGGGAAAACAGAGGCAGGATGGTGTAGAGCAGTGGTCCCCAGCCATTTTGGCTTGAGGACCACAGATTTATTTATTTATTTATTTATTTACAATGCTAACAGGCCACCTTTCTCTGCTAGCAGGTTCCCACTGCAGCCAGATAGAGGCTTCCTCCTCGCTTATATCTCGTCTTTCTCTCTGCAGCAAGGAAACTGAACATCCTCTGTAGCCCTGTGTGCTCCATCTGGGTCCCTAGGCAGCAATGGTTAAAGTATAACTTGGCAGGCCTCAGAACTCTCTTAATCTGCAGGGCACCTTTCCATATTGCCCAAGCCCCCTTCATGCATGTGCAAGCCCCAGTCCAAGAAGGCATTTCTGAGCCACTCCAGCTCTTTCTTCACAATCACACATGAAGCACAGCCTCAAATCCACATCACCCCAACCTTGTCCACTAGCACCCACATAAGACCCCTCTTTCCCCATGTCCTCCTCAGACCCCATCCCCATTCCCTAAGCCACCTGCCCCCAAGTCCCCACTCCAACTCTCCTAACCCCCAAGCCCCCAGTCTTCTCTTTACCCCCAACCTCCATCATACTTTCCCATCCCCCTTCAGTCCCCTTGTCCCCATTTCAGCACTCCACTCCCCTTCAGCCAGGGGAGTTGGTGCCCTCAAGAACAATTCAGGGCACACAGGCCCCCCCAATGGCATTCCTTCTCCATCTCCACTTCCTGCACCTAATCTGGCCATGGGCCAAACCACTGGCTGAGCTCTAGGCTGTTCCAAGCTGCAGGACAAACCCTGAACCCAACCCTGGTTTGCACTGGGCCCCAAAGCCCAGCCCTGGATCACGCCAGGCCCCCTGAGTCATGCCACCCACCAGAGGTCAGCCCCAGGTAGCACCAACCCCCCTGAGCCCAGCCCTGGGTCACGCTGGGCCCTCCAAGCTGGCCTCACTGTCCCCAATGCCCCCGGGGCACCTTACCTGACTGCTGGAGCAGAACGGCCAGACCATGGGCTGCTCCTCCCAACCTAAGCATGCTCTGACTGAGCATTCTTAGAGATTCTGAGCATGCTCAGTCAGAGCATGCTCAGGGTGGCAGTTGTGAAATCTCCCAGCCTGGGGGAAGCTCCCTACGAGCTAAAAGATAGTCTTCTGACCAGCAGGGAGCTTCCCCCAGTTTGGGAGCTTTAAAAAATTTGCTACTCTGAACTAAAATAATCTGCGGTTATTCTGAACTAACCTTGGGCTTGTTTGAACAAACTGTGGCCTTTTAGTTTGAACTACCTGTGTGTTCTAGTGCAAACTAAAGTTTTAGTTTGAACTAGAATGTGTGGCTAGTTTGAACTAATGGCTTATTTCAAACTTTTTAAGTTCGTACTAAATTAGTTCAAGTATTGCATGCGCTTAGTTCGAACTAAAGTTTGAGCTAAGCGAGTAGGTCCAGACTAACCACCGGGTCTTACTAGTCTAGACTAAGCTTTCCCCAGTTAGAACTAAGAAATTTCTTAGTTTGGACTAGGCAAGGGCTAGTGCGGCCAAGGACTAAATTAGTCTGGACTAAACTTGCTTAGTCTGGACTAATTTGCCAATGTAGACATAGCTCAAGGGCCACTTTTGGCCACCAGATCATAGTTTGGGAATCACTGGTGTAGCATGATCTCCGGCCACCAAGGGCTGTTTAGGAGAAGCAGCCTGTCTTAGACTCCTGAATTATACTAAAGTGAGGCTGAGTGCAAACTCAGTCTTAAACTTCTAGGCAAGCATATAAATCTAATATGACTCCAAAATAAGTTCTTAAACTTTTCAGGACACAGCAGTCAAAACAAGTTTTAAAAACCAAAAATACTGAACATTCAATATAAGAAAAGGTAAATCTATTTTTTTACAATAGAGTTTAATTGCTGCAATGTCTTCAGAGAGAAGTGAAATATTAACATTTAAATATTATGAGAGTTTCAGAACTGACATCTCCAAACATGTTTCTTCTAAACCTAGTGCCATATATGAAATGCATTTTTCCATAATATGTTGTAATGGCAATAGTATGTTTATAATAAAACAGAACAGAGAAAACCATAACTGAGTCATACCCTCTCCTTTGTCAGGAAAAACTTGACTAAATATTAGTATTGTTTTTTATTACCAAATAATGCTGCTATGATCAATCAATTCAAGGGCCTGAAAGTCAAAACTGCAATAAAAAAATATACCATAGATGGCCAGTGCATTGTTTTCACTTTATTTGTTAACTGACCTCCTCATGTGTCAAAGCCAATGTAGTGTATTTTTCCTCTTGTCTAGAGAATGCACAGAAATGTGGACAGATGATTTGTATACGCTTTCTTTATTATAGCTCCAAGTCACAGTCACCTAGTTAGAGCCAACACAAAAGACCAAGCAACACTATTATGGATTATGAGTTCAGTCCTGTCTTTTTCTATAGAGAGGCAATGGCTGATATCTAAAATCTATGATAAATATATAATTCTAGATGTATTGTTTTTAAATTGAGGCAAGCAAAATCCTAGCAAAACATGCTGATCTTTTATTAAGGTGAATCAGTGATCTTTTATTAAGGTGAATCAGTTAATTTCCCATCTTATCAGGCTGCTGCTTGTTCAATATTTCTTCTGATGTAAAGGAAAAATAAATATGGACTGTATAAAAGGTAATGAATATGCAAGTCTTTTGGGGGGGGGTCAGGGAGGGAATTTCAATGTTTAAAAAAATTAAACAAGATATTGACTGTTACCCATTTGAACTTTTGAAATGACTTTTTCTCTATGGTGCATATTAGAAAGAACCAACAGGGTTCAAGTCTTGTGAGGAAAACTGATACTATACTACTTAGAGTGACAAAGTTGTTGATGTAATACCTTTTATTGTACCATATTCTTCTGATGAACAGAGAAGCTTTCAAGCTGTTTAGTCAGTTATTACATAATCACACCCAAAAAGCATGAAAGAAACAAAATCACTTTAATCTTGTTAGATGGAGCATATTTACAACTTCCAAGTTTCAGAAAGCATAAAACTCACAATACACTTAGCTTCCAAATGTGATTTAACATTATTTTTTCTTGAAATATGAATAAATTTTGTTGTACAACTGTAACTGAGAAATCAAACATTTGCATTGATAAATGTGTTTGAAATTCAAGGAAAATACTGAAGTAAAAATATCCATATATCAATGAAAGTCTTTTTTTCTCTTCTGCTACAGAAGTTGTGCAAAGAACGAGAGAACAACTCAGCCAGAGACAGATCCAAAAATAATAGTGTTTACTAATCATGCACATTGTACAAAGGCTTGGAGGAGAAGCAGGAGGCATGGAAGGTTCACAAGCTATGCAAAGGTATTATAGTTATTTTCTTAACAGTATTGACCAGATCCACAAAGGAGCTTAGGACCCTAAGTTTCAGTTTTGACTTCACTGTAAGGTACAAAACTCCCATCAGATGCCGTAGGTAGCTAAACTCATGCTGTGTCCATGTTTTTTGTTTTAAAAGTTCTTTCAGGATCTAAGTGTCTTCCTCTGAACATGCACATTGTCTCTTCATTGTAGAAATCCAGGTGCCTGTCTCCCATCTAAAGCCCAGAAGGCAAGAAAACAGGTGCACCACTGCTGCTGGGTCCATGGTCCCTTCGCCCTGGTCATCTCCGGCCATGTCCTGAGTGTTTTTTTCTGGCTGATTGTGGCAGTGATAGGGGGCCAGACCAGGCCCCAGACTGCTGGTTGATGGCAGCAGCAGTAGGAGCCGAGTTGGGCCCTGGGTTACCTGAGGTGTGGGGGATCAGGGCTAGTGCAGTGTGGAGACATGGGACTACTGTGGGGTGTGTGCCCCATGCCTGAGGTATTTTTCTCAGCAGCAGAAAGGGTGTTTAGTGACCTAAATTGTGAGCAGGGTCCAATCCAATAGACACACTCAGAAATGCCTATTAGTTTAGGTCCTGTTCAGTATCTAACCAGAAGAGGCAACGAAGGTAATAAAGCAACAACATGAGTCCTGTGGCACCTTAAAGAGTAACAAATTTTGTTCAGGCTTAAGCTTTATGGCCTCCAACCCCCTAGATGTGAGTTGGAGATGACAAAAGCTTAAGCCTGAAGAAATTTGTTACTCTTTAAGGTGCCACAGGACTCTTTTTTTTTTTTTTCTGGACATAGACTAACACAGCTACTCCTCTAGAAATAGCGGTCACATCTATCTTATAACTTCTAGTTTAGTGGTTAGACCATTTGGAGGTGCTACCCACTCTGACCTTGTTCCTTTTAGCCCCTTGTAGAGACACAGGTTCAATTCCACCACCCTCTTTTCCAGATAGGAAGAAATAATTTGAACATGGGTCTCTCACCTCTCATAAGAGTTCTTTAATGACTGAGATATAGGGATATGCTAACTTGGGGCTTCTTCAGTCTCTCTTATTGAAGATATTACACTGTGGCTAAATAATAAAAGCCTGAGCCAAAGTTTCCCACTTAGTGGGAGCCCTAACCACAGTAGTACAGGGTCATGCTTCCCCTCCAACCCTGTCTGGCCGAATTGCTATTTTTATTGCTTCGTGACCTATAAAGGCTAAGATGTGGATACAACAATGAGAACTTGCCCCTCATCCTCTGTGGCTGCAAGCCTCAATTCAGGGCCTGACAGCTGAGACACAATGTGATCTAGACCTGGCTGGTGAAAGCCATCCCACCTCAGTGGTGGAGGTTGCTATAAACTCCACCATCCCCAAAACCAACAGTCTGCTGAGACCTGATGTCATGATCACAGATGAAGACCAGAAGAAGATCATCATCGCTGACATCATGGTCCCATTTGAAAACCAGATCCCAGCCTTTCATGGAGCCCAGGTCTGGAAAGAGGAGAAATGCACTCGCCTACCTGACAGCCTGAAAGCCAAGGGCTATGAGGTGCAGATCCATGCTACAGTCATCAGTGTACTTGGTGACTGGGACCCAATGATGAGTGCGTGCCGCAGGCCTGTGATGTTGGATGGTGTTATGCCTAATTGATGCACCTCCTAACAGTGTCCAATGGCATCAGGTGGTCCAGGGACATCTACATTGAACATATCATCGGGCACAAACAGTACCAGAAGGTATAAGCAGGACCACATCTATGAAAAACCGTCAAAGGGGTTTATAGACCACCCTCCTTACAAAGAGGAACGTATCTTCTAAAGACCTCTAGACACCATAACACTAAGACAATCTGGGACACCCAATTTTTCTTAATGTATGTACTTCTTTCCACCATACCTCGTATACCCTCTGCAACATCTAAAAGGACAATGTTCCTAAATTTCTTAACTATTATATTCCGAACCCATGGATTTTTGATTTTCTCCATCCAGAATGCTGTAACTCATGCACTGGTTGTACTTGCCTTATTTACTGCAAAATGTTCCTTCTCAAGGAACTGGACTGTGAACCTAGACACCCTGCCATTTCCTATGTTTAACACTATGATTGCTATTCCTGTATAACATTTTCTCAATAAGAAAATTCAGTCTGTAAATCTTCCATCTCCATGTGTGGACATACAGGAATTAATCTATATGCTGCACAGGCTACTCCTACACTTGGTCTGACCTTCAAATATTATTTATCTACAGTAGAGCTGTCCTTAGGCCAAAAAACATGTGAATGACTAGAGACCAGTGGTTTGAGCCCACACTTGGAAGACCGAGGATCTAGTGTGCATGCTGCAATCACTATTTCATTATATATCCATGATGGAAAAACTTTAGGTCATTTTGGATAATATTTTTTTTCTTTTTAGTTTTTCATAATGGGAAAAATATCTACATGTCTCCAGTAAGATATACTTATACAAAGAAGTAGATTTGGAAGTACAGTGGCAAATGAGACACATTAATAGCACTGGTTATGCCTATACTTGGGAGCTCTTTGAAGTCTACTTAAAAGATCGACTTTAAGTTGAGTTAAAGTCAAACTTGCTAAGTTAACTTCAGGGTATGCCTACACTAGACACAGTGTAGACATACCCCAGGCCAGGGCCTGGGTACTGCCTCCCATCCTAATCTGGCTCCGGGGACCCGATCCGCCCCTCAGGGGCCCAATCCACCCCACGGGGGCCCAATCTGGCTCCTGCCACCCCTGGCAAGCAGTGCAGAGCTGCATATGGCCCTGAGCCCTTTCCCACAAAAGGCAGATGGCTGGGAGCTGGCTTCTGCTACCACTGGCAAGCAGTGTGGAGCCAGATCTGGCTTTGAATCTCCTACCACAGGCAGCAGGGGGCCCAGAGCCAGCTGCCACCATGGGCAGCAGGGTTCTGGGAGCCCAATCTGGCCCCAGGATGCCTGCTTCCTGGGGCTGGATCAGGCCCCAGAGATGGAATGGGGCAGTGGGTGGGGCCTGGGCTTGGGCTGCTGCTCCTAGGTTGACTTAAGTTTTTAAGTTGACCTTTGCAGCACATGTTATTAAGTCTATCTAAGCAAGTGTTTAAGCAAGCTTAAGTCAACTTAATTCAAGAAATTGGACCTGGAGTTCCTTAGGTTGAATTAAGGGAGATTAAGTCAACCTAAAGCTCCAGGGTAGACATACCCACTATTAGTGGGTGATAAAGTCATTCTACAATGGGCTTCATCTTAAAACCACTTAAGTCAGTGGCAAGAATTCCACTGCATTGAATAGATCAAAGCTAGATCTTTTCTGGATCTGGCTACAGCCCCCCTACCTCTCTGTTTCAGTAAGATCAATAATTGGTGGTACTACATCTTAATGCACATTTCTCAATTTATGCACAGAGAAGAGAGTTCAGTACCTTTATATCAAACATTATTAAAAGCTTACTATGTAGCATTTGGGATTGAGTTGGAAGGGGAAAGGCTATGTTATATAGTATTCTTGGAGCCCTACTGTCAAGAATAGTCTTTGATTTTGCATTCAGAATTTTGTCACCATAAATAACTGCAGTTATATTTTGCAGTAGGATGGCCATATAGCAAGTGTGATAAATTGAGAGGCGAGTGGGTGCTAATAGGTACCCATATGAGACAAAATTGTGACATTAGGACTGTCCCCATAACACTGGAAAATCTGGTAACCCTATTTTGCACTTTTACATAACTAAATATGTTAGCTCCTGCTAATCATGGCATTTGAAGGCATTTGGATCACTGTTAAAGACAGGATACTAGTCTAAGATGAATCAGTTCAGGTAATTCTTATGTTCTTATGCAATAAAAGATTATCCACCTTGGCAACTTCATGAGTAGAAATAGTACTATAGACAGGGCACTATTAGTAACCAATATTTTTGTCACCTTGCCATTTAGATCTGTTCTGAGGAGGGGCAGATACTGTGATAAAAAAGCAGGTGGTTGCAGCAGACCTATAATCCCACTATTTCTACAACTGGTGGATCTTAACTGGTATTAACAATGGCGGAAAAATATTAATGTACACACGCTTCTTTTTACCTGTTCACGTTTCATGATTATATTTTCTCCTCCCTTTTGGACTCTGTTCTGCACCAGTGCTCTGCAGACAGCTCTCACTGTCCAATTTGGTTTCATTACCAGTAAAATTCTTTTCACAAACAATACACTCAGCAGTGTTTGTTGCCAGTGGCACACTTCAGAAGCTATTCTTGTTACTGCCTGAGGTCCCTGTCTAAGACAGATCAGAGTTCTTCATTTTCTTTTCTGTAATTTGTTCTGTCCTCTTGTTTCATTCAGTTATGAGACATACTCATCTCTTGATATGACTGCTGGAACTGGGTGTGACATCTCACATGACACAGTATAACAGCTGACCAATAACAACAAAAAATTCCATGTTTCCAGACTAAATGTATGGAAGCAACTCACACACACAAACATACACTTGACAAAATGTTTTCAGTGAGACATTCACTAATGGTAAAATCAATAAACAGACTGAGAAATAGGTAGTTTATAGCTATCATGCTTCCTCATATCAGGACACACTGAAAACACAGATGAAATGTTTTTGTAGAAATGCCATATCAGTAGCAATGTTTGGGGAAGTCCCACAACCTATAGGCTGTATTCACACACAGATGGTTATTTTGAAGCAAGTTGTGTCAAAACAACTTGTTTTGAAATAACACCTTATTCCGAAATATCTTATTTTGAATTAACAAAATGTTAATTTGAAAGAAGGAAAAACGCGGGAAACAAAATAGCAGGTTCGCACTGCAAACTTGCTATTTCGTTTCCCACTGCAGGGGGCTGAAGCCCCCTGGGGGTGAGCCGCTGCTGTGGCTCACCCTGCAGCCCAGAAAGGGGGCTGCAACCCCAGAAAGGGGCCTGCAGCCACTGGTGGGGGGTGAGCCACTGCAGGGTGGCTCAGTTCCCTGCCAGAGCTGCCCCTGACACCGCCCACAGGTTGGGGGTGCCGGGCTCATCCCGCAGCCCGGGCTGCCCCCACAACAACCCCGGCGGCCCCGCCGGGGGTGTCGGGGGGGCAGCCCAGGCTGCCGGCTGAGCCGCCTGGCAGGGCTTCACCCCTCCGCACCCTGCCGGAGGCTGCAGCCCCCTTTCTGGGGCTGCAACCTCCTTTCTGGTGCTGAGGGACAGCCCTCAGCACCCTGGCCAAGGTCCTGAGGGTTCCCTGGCCAGGGTGCTGAGGACCCAATGTTGTTTCGGAACACTTTGTTCCGAAACAACATGTTCACATGCCTCGTTTCGAAACAAGGGTTTCGAAACAAGTTTGTTTTGACCCCAAATTGGGTTTAACTTGTTTCGAAACAACTGTGCGTCGTGTGAACATGTTTTTTTTTTGGTTTGGAAACAACGGGGTTGTTTCGAAACAAAAGTGCTGTGTGAATACAGACATATAAATATCAAAATACATCAGTGTAGAACATTTCCTTTGCTTCAAAAGTCAAGCTTTACAGGGATTTTGAAATATCAGAAATCCATATACAAACAGAAAATATCAAAAGCTGTCCCTTACTACATAACATCTTTCCTCCCAGGATCAGAAATACAATTCTGAGCCTAAGGAAACTATTCAATTAAACAAGAGAAAAACATACACTAACTTTTTTTAAAACTATGCAACTGGAATTATTTGTAGTTTGTAATATTATTTAGTATAACTACTGGTATTATATAGAACCTAGGAGACTTTGTCTTGGACCCTATTGTGCTAGATGCTGTATAAACATAAAATAAAAAGATGACTACTACCAACAATTGGTTTTCATATTAAATCCTTGAATTTCCCAATATGCTACTCTTAGATTTGTCCCTGAATTTGTCTGTGACTCTCCTAACAAAACAAAAACATATGAAGGTGACAAAAACTATAAAAACATTTTTAATATATTAATTTCTCCTTTTAGTACCCTACCCCAGGACAAACTGACTTTGTATATTGCAGGGTTTTTGTGTTTTCCTTTCTCATTTCTCCGAATGGAGATTGTACCACATATTTTCATATATTATGACTTTATTTTATTATAATCTTTTTCTGTTTGTTATTTTTTTTTCCCCTGTAAAGCAGCTCACACCCAAAAGATTTAAGCAGTAGAGAATTAAATCAGAGGTGGAAATTTTACTGATATGTTAAATTCAAACTGTTTCAAATGTCTTTGACAATGAGGAGTGTAGCTTCATCTCCCATAGACTAACCTTACAAAAAACAAAAATATGAAAAAGATCATGTACACAACCCACATGCAGTACAGTATATGGATTTTATCATACTTCATCTTATACATATATAGAAGTACCAAGTTGTCTGGAGATAAACAGGATCAACTTGCTGAACAAAACTATGATACTATCATATTAAATGCAGTGAGATACTTGAAGGGAATTTGAGGTGGTATTTTTTAAATACTGCACAAGAGCTTGCGCTCGGTTTAAGTCTCTGAAACAGCCCACAGCACACAAACTGCATTTATTTAGTGTTCCAAGTTACAGATTTCTCCTATGAAACAACGCACTGCATGCCATTATAACCTTGACCAGCTTCACATGTAGGAACATAGTTACAAGCTGCATACTGAATGCAGAATAATTCATTCAGATACCTGCATTGCAGAGAGCAATCGTTTACTTCTCTGGAATCCTACAGCATTTAATGCTACCTCCCAGCCATGCAGTAAGCCAATTGTCAGAGGATCATATAATTCATTTCTCATGCCATACGCCAGAGAGAGACAATTACTGTCAATGCTCAGTGCTGCAGTTTTTATCATCTTCTAGAACAAAAGACACACTTTTTTTTCTGGGGAGGAACGCAGAGAGTGCTTTGTCAGCTTTTTTGGCCATGAACCTTCAAGAACTCACTCAGTTTAACAGTCTTAATATCTTTGCAGCGCTATAAATAAGGATCTGTTTTCCCAAGGTAGACAATGTATCTATACCAGATACTGGAAAAATGAGGAAGAGAGAAAGCAAACAAAGGTAGTTCAAATTAGGCAAGCACCAGCCTGACCCTTCTGACATTGAGGCCGGCAGCTTGCTATAAATTATCATTCCTGTGAAGAGGAGAGTTGTATTTGATATGCGCCAGGCTAATTTAGAAAGAGAAATTGCATGGCATCCTCTCTCGCTACACAGATGACCTTACTGCTTATGAAATACAGTGGTTCCAACAGCAACCTGCCGTATTATGTTATTACTATTATGTAAGGACAAACTGAGTGTGTTAGCCAAAGGCAGTTGTTTACTGGCATAAAACGATGCTGTGAGAGAAATTCACAGCAAGAGTGACTTCCTGGGTTCAGTTTTGTCTATTAAATGATATCTGCTTTTTTCTTAGCTGAAATCCCTCATGTTTTCTTTACATGGAAAACAAGAGCCCTTCACATCCTCTCCTTGTCTTGTACAACTTTGCCTGTCGGTATCATTAAGGCCAATGTGCCAGGGGATGTTCACTTTTATGTCCATATTTCAACTTTTCTCCCATGGGCTTCTTTGCTTGCTTTCCTATGGCAATGCCCCTTAATGCAACAGGTTTTCACTGTTGCTGCTGGCTTCCTGCCATTACAGCCTTGCAAATGTCAAATGTTGTTCCAGTGAAGCCCTACTAGCTCAGTGGTATTCATTTGCTTGGAACTTCTCTCTGAGCTCTTTCTAGCTTCATCTTTCCTGTCAAGTGTCTATTGCTTGGCATATTTCCCAATCCCATATTAGTCATGCTAGAAACTGAACCGGAGTATTCTCAATTGAGATGGTTCCACAAGCTGCCCAAGAGCCCTTATGTGGCCAACAGACCATATAGCTTTGATAATTTTGCTCTAAATATAATACTTACAGATGATAATGTAGTAATTGTGCATGTCAAGCAGCTTTTGTGGCAGTGTTATAATGAAGATCACTGCAAAGCTTTTACGTGACGTAAACAAGAAACTTAAGGTTATTGTTAAAAGTTATTGGGATCCATGGACTTAGAACTGACAAGCTTTTTTGAAGCCAGTAGTTTTTTTAGATGCATTAAATCCAGGGCAGTATCTCATAATGAAGTATATGTCTTTCTGTATTCCAGCTGATCAGAGCATGGAGGAAAAAATAAGAAGGCAATTTGCCATTAATTACTGGAAAGAAAAAAAAAAAGAAAAAGTGTGTTGGGGGACACCAAGGAATTTTATGTTCCAAAGTGGTAGCTGTGTTAGTCTAGTTCAGCAAAACAATCAAGGAGTCTTATGGCACTTAAAGACTAACAAATTTATTTATCACATGAGCTTTCATGGGAAAAAATCTCACTTCATCAGACGCTTTGAAGATAGGGGAACTTATGGAATGGGAGGAAAGTAAATGCAGGGAAGTGTAAGTCATAGGATCAGGTCATACTGAAACAACAAATCAAAGCATTTGTTAAGATTCAAACACTGGGAAAAAGCATATAGAGGAAGGTAAGGTCAAATCACCTGTTGTAAAGGAGAAGAATCCATAGTCATGATTTAATCCTGCTTTCACATAACTGAATCTGCACATCAGTTCCAGTACTGCTGTTTGTCTTTGAAGTCTTGATGTCCTAGGCTGTGTTCACACAGCCCTCTTATTTTGAAACAACAGATGTTGTTTCAAAATAACAAATACCCTGTTCACACGAAGCACGGTTGTTTCGAAACAACAGGAACCGTTGTTTCAAAACAATGGCATTGTTTCAAAACAAGTTAAACCCCATGCAGGGACGAAACAACGTTGTTTCAAAATGATTGTTTTGAAACAACTCTGTGCGAACATGTTGTTTCAAAACCACGGTGACTTGTTTCGAAATAACTGTTGCCTGAACCTGCTATTTCGCTTTGAGCTTTTTTCCTTAATTCGAATTAAAAACTGTTAATTCGAATTAAGTTATTTTGAAATAAGGCGTTATTTCGATACAAGTTGTTTCGAAACAACCGTATCGAAATAACCCCCTGTGTGTGAACACAGCCCTACTGACTTGCTTGAGCACAGTTATTAACAAACAATCAAAAGAGTGATTAGGAAGACTGAAGTTCTCAGCAACTGCTTTTTGAGTTTGTGATTTCTGTTGTGAGTTTTGTGCCTATTTTTTCTTTTGTGTAGAGATTCTACTGTTTCTCCAATGTATAAGGTGTGGGGCCATTGCTGGCTTGATCCCATGACATACACTTCCCTGCATTTATTTCCTATCATTCTGTAAGTCCCACCATCTTCAAAGCATTTGACAAAATGGGATTTTCCTCCTCAAAAGCTCATACAATAAATAAACTTATTGGTCTTCAAGTGACAGAGGGCCCTCTAACAGTTTTTAAGGAATTTTATGTGGAATATGAAAATGTCTGGAAACATAAATGCTAAAATCATGCCAATTAGATCTTAGATAAAGATTATATAGGTATATCTGGATGTCTAGTTTACCATTTCATATTAACCCTTCAGATCTTTTCTGTACAATGAAGACATAAGCCCATGAGTATATTGTGTCTTAAAAAAAATCTGGATAAACTGGAGGTGACTGAGAGTGGACAAAATGAATATTTCTTCATTTATACACAGAGTAGAAGGAATCATCAGAGACATGCTAAAAAAAGCCATTTAGAGGTTTATTACAGCATCATTAAACCCCTTAATCATGAAAGGGATGAAACAAAAGTTCCTTTCTCATAATTTAAGGAAAGAGTCTGCCCCAGCATGATCTAGTCAGTTTTACAGAATCAATGAAAGGGAAGCACCTTTAGGTAGAACAAAAGAAATCTGAGCCCCAAGATTCTGTAGGGATGGTGTGGAAATGGACAAAGCCTTTTGTATTAATTGAGTCATACTAGGAAGAGCCTTTGGAGCCTGAGGAGTTCATGGGTTTGGATCTAGCATGATATGGCAGACATACAGACATCAGGGCTATGTTAACATTTTTTTTTTAAGATACTTTCTAGCTTCTTGCCTTGTTAAAATACTCTGGGTAAAAAAGTGAACAAAAATTATTTGTGTGGCTTCTGTTCTATCCAGGTTCTCATTCCTCACCCATCACATTGGTATCTGTTCTGCACACTGATGCATTAAGTGATATGATTAGTATGTGTCATGTGAGACTCAATCTCCATGCTTCTCATCAGAGAAATATTAGCATGATGGTTTTAACAAATCATGATCATGTGCTATTATGAAAAAGTCTAGATCAAAGAAGTATGTCTGCACAAGGAAGAAACAGTAGTGAGATTGGATTTCACTCTTACTTCCTGTGGAAGTGAATCGAAAGAAGCTCCTGTCTCCCACATAAATGAGCATGATGCAGGAACAATGCACCGGCGAGCATGGAGCCAGTGGGACAGTTTTTTTGAAGGAAGACAGACATTAGGGTGGGCATAAGAGCAAGGATGGTAAAGGGGTTAGGATCTAGGATCTGAGAGAGTGCAGTTAGTTCCATGGTCTTTTATACCCCCTTGCATTTATTTGCATTCCATTCTGTAAGTTCACCCATCTTCGAAGCATCTGACGAAGTGTGATCTTCTCCCACGAAAGCTCATACGAAAAATGAATCTGTTAGTCTTAAAGTGCCACACGACTCCTTGGTTTTTTTGCGGGTCTAGACTAACACGGCTATCCCTTTGGAAATTGACAAGATGCTTAGGAATACAGCCAGCTCTCTTAGATGCCTTTCTCCTTGAGATCAGCCTCCCAAGGAATCCTAACTATCATTTCCCTAAAGGAGCCAAAATCTGCTTTTCTGAAGTCCAGGGTCTGCGTTTTGCTTCTTTCCTTTTTTCCATTAATCAGCGTCTTGAACTCTACCATCTCATGGTCACTGCTACTCATGTTGCCATTCACTTCTACTTCCCCAATCAATTCTTGCTTTGTGAGCAGCAGGTCGAGAAGTACAAGGCCCCTAGTTGTTTCCTCCAGCATTTGTACCAGATAGCTATCCTCAACAGTCTCCAAAAACTTTGTGGATTGCCTGTGCACTGCTGTATTGGCCTCCCAGCAGATGTCAGGGTAATTGAAATCTCCCATGAGAACCAGGGCCTGTGATCTAGAAACTTCTGCCAGTTGTCCGGAGAATGCCTCATCCACCTCCTCCTTCTGGTCTGGCGGTCTATAGCAGACACCCACCACAACATCCCCCTTGTTGCCCTCTCCTCTAAACTTAACCCACAGACTTTCAACTGGTTCATTTCCACTTCCATAATGGAGCTCTGAACACTCATAAAGCTCTTTTACATATAACACTACTCCTCCCCCTCTTCTTCCCTGCCTGTCCTTCCTGAACAATTTTATACCAATCCATGGCAGAGCTCCAGTCATGCAAGCTATCCCACCACATCTCTATTATTCCAATTATATCATAGTTCCTTGTCTGCTCCAATTCTCCTAATTCTTCCTGCTTGTTTCCCAGGATCCTCTGGTTTGTGTATAGGCACCTAAAAATACCGGGCCAATTGCCCTACTTTCCCCTGTTGATTTTCAGTTCTATTACAGCTACCTCCTTGTATTTGCTCCCGGTGTTGTCCTCCTCCACTCACCTCAGGTATTAGGGCTTCATTAGGACACCTAAGACAATTATTTGACCCCCCTCCATGCTCCAACTACCCTCTCTTTTATCCCTGGTGTTACTCCCCACACCCCCAAAGTTCCATCCCTTCCTCCAGATCTCTCACATTGTGACTTACCTGTGGGCTTTGGTCTCCTTCCCCCTACAAACTTAGTTTAAAGTCCTCCTCACTAGGTTAGCCATTCTGTGTCCGAATATGATCTTCCCCTTAATCAACGGATGAGGGTTCATCTCTGCCTAGCAGTCCCTCTTCCTGGAACAGCATCCCATGGTTGAAAAAGCTGAAGCCCTCCTGATGACACCATTTCACAGCCAGGCATTCAGTTCTAGGATGCATCTGTCTCTGCTCAGGAATCTACCCTTGACTGGAAGGATTGAGGAGAACACCACCTGTACTCCAAACTCCGTCACCCACGTTCCCAGAAACCTGTAGTCACCTTTGATCTGCCGAGGATCACCTCTCGTCGTATCATTGGTTCCCAAATGGATGAGTAGAATGGGGTAATTCCCCCTCTTCAAAGCTTTTGCCAAAGTGGAATTTTCTCCCATGAAAGCTCATGCAATAAATAAATCTGTTAGTCTTTAAGTGCCACAAGACTTGTTTTTTTTCTGTGCCACTAGCGTCACTTCAGCTGTCTGCAAGCTATGATCGATAAGAAATAGCTTGTGAATGGTAGATTGAGGTCTCCTGTGTAAAATTCTCATCCTCAAGACAGTTAAGGAGACAAAGGGAAGAACAGCACATTTAATTGATTAAATTAAACCAATCTATAGTGGGATAAATTCACCTATGGGGTAAATATACTGACATCAGTGCAGTTGCATCAAGAAAGAATGTGTCCCATTACTGTTATTTATTATTTTTATTATAGTGGCAGCCAAAATGCACTAGAGACTGTCCAAACATCTGTGGCAATGTAGCTGAATTCTTCATCCTCTGTTGGAAGTGAGTAATGTTGTTGTTGTGATTGTTTTCTTGTTTGTTTGTTCACAGTTTGTTCTTTTTTTTTTTTTTTTGAGGAGTTAAAAATGGGATCATGGTATTCTCTGGAAATTGCCTGGAGGACAGAACTCCTGGATTCTAGGAAGAGAGTCCTCAAGCTGAAAAGCTAACAATATTTTCTCTCTGTTTCTTTAAATACTTCATATCTAGTGATCACAGAGGATAGTGCTAAGACCCCAGCTTTACACTAATAATCTATGCACTCCTCTATTTCTCCAGACTGTCACTATAATGTATAGGGAAAACTTAAAATAATGATTAACAGCATAGATTAATAAATAACTTGCTAAATAACAAATGCAAGGACTCTAAGTGGAAATATTTTATGAACTTTGAAAAAGGCTCATAATTTTGTTAATATATGTTAAAAGTTTTCTAGTGATAATGTTTCTAACCTACTGAAGCTACTACTTTAGTTAAAAAGGAGAGTGTCATTAGATGTAGTCTGTCAGTTGGATAGCAACTGTACCCTGCAGCTTGAATTTGTCAGAGCAGAAATTGACAATAGAAATCCAAAAGACTCAGCTAAGTGGGGACTCACCTTATGCTATGCATTGGCTATTAGAATAGCAGAGCCATTGCCACTTTGCAGTAACTCTTGTCGTGCACAAGTCCATGGGGCTGGACAACCTGCACCCGAGGGTGCTGAAGGAGTTGGCCAATGAGATAACAATACTTCTGGCCATCATCTTTGAAAACTCATAGCCAACAGGCGAGGTGGTGGAGGACTGGAAGAAAGCAAATATAGTGCCTATCTTCAAGAAAGGCAAAAAAGAGGATTTACAGACCTGTCAACCTCATCTCGATCCCTGGAAAAATCATGGAACAGATTCTCAAAGAATCCATCCTAAAACACTTGGAGAAAAATAGAGTGATCAGTAACAGTCATCATGGATTCACCAAAGGTAAATTGTGCCTGACCAACCTCATTGCCTTCTATGATGAGATGCTGAATTTGTGGATGTGGGAAAAGCCATTGATGTGATATACCTCGACTTTAGAAAGGCTGTTGAAACAGTTTCCCACAGCATTCTTGTCCGCAAGTTAAGGAAGTATGGGTTGGCTGAGTGGACTGTAAGGTGGAGAGAGAACTGGCTAGATGTTTTCAGCATGTAGGAATCAATGGCTCCATGTCTAGTTGGGAATCAGTAACGAGTGGTGTGTCCCAGGGGTCGGTCCTGGGGCCAGTTCTTTTCAACATTTTCATTAATGATCTGGATGATGGGATAGATTGCACACTCAGTAAGTTTGCGAATGACACCAAGCTGGGGGAGAACGGTAGACACAGTGGAGGGCAGGGACATGATTCAGGGAGACCTTGACAAATCAGAGCAGTGGGCGAATAGAAATCTTATGAGGTTCAACAAGGAAAAGTGCAAAGTCCTGCACTTGGGACAGAAAAATCCCATGCACTGCTACAGGCTGGGGAACAATCAGCTAAGTAGCACCACTGTAGAAAAGGGTCATGGTGGATGGGAAGCTGAATATGAGTCAGCAGTGCGCTCTTGCTGTAAAAAAGGCCAATGGCATACTGGGCTGCATCAGAAGAAGTGTTGCCAGCAGATCGAGGGATGTGATCGTTCCCTTCTATTCAGCACTGGTGAGGCCACATCTGGAATACTGTGTCCAGTTTTGGGCTCCCCACTACAAAAAGGATGTGGACAAATTAGAAAGAGGCCAGCAGAGGGGAACAAAAATGATCAAGGGGCTGGAGCCTAAAACCTATGAAGAAAGACTGAAGGAACTAGGCTTATTTAGCTGCAGAAGAGAAGACTGAGGGGGGATTTCATAGCAACCTTCAAGTACCTGAAAGGATGCTCCAAGGAGAATGGAGCTCAGCTGTTCTCAGTAGTAACAGAGGACAGAACAAGCTGGGGAGGTCGAGGCTGGATATTAGGAAAATCTTTCTTACAAGGCAAGTGGTAAAGCATAGGAATGGGCTACCTAGGGAGGTGGTGGAATCTCCATCTTGAGAGATATTTAAGGCCCATCTTGTCAAAACTCTGGCTGGTATAATTTAGTGGGAGTGGTCCTGCTTTTTTTGGCAAGGGGTTGAACTAGATGTCCTCATGAGGTCCCTACCAACCCTATGGTTCTATGATTCTATGAAATAGCAGAAGAGAAGAAATGCCTGTTAAATGTCTATTAACATTCTGAGTCAAATTCTCAATTTCTGTAAGAATACTGAGCAAATGGACTTTGCAGAAAATATCTTGTTGGGATTTTCTGCCCCCCATCCCCTCCATATCAGGTCACAGAGCTTCTATCAAGGTCTTTGACAAATGCTGCCTCAGTCACAAACTGGCAGTAGAGTGTACAGCCCTGCATCCTGGCCCTGCATTTTTTTTTAACCTTTATTCTTATTCATCGACATTATGATCATATTTTGCCGCTTCCTCACCTTATCCCCAACATCTTCTACCATGGTGTGGAGAGTGTAGGCAGTTGGAGATTCAAACCACTGCTGAATTCATGACATATTACTGAAAGAATATTTCTACAGAATATGCCTTATCATGTATCATATGAAAGTTAATAATATACTACTGTTAATATCATTGTGAAATGCATGTCTTAAAGGTATATGTGAAGATATGGATTCCCTCTGTATTACATTACTAGACCATGTTTAAGACAATCTAGCCTAGGTAATGGTGATAAACTGGTCTGTCCTAGACAAAGCAATGTGAGTTTATCTCAATTTACACATTATCTGTAAACAAATCCATCAAGATAAAACAGCAGGTATTATCCTGGTTCTGAATTCAAGAGATGGAATTAATGTGGCTTCTGCATGCCTGAGAGAGACAAGATACTGAACCCTGAGGTCTCCTTCTCTCTTTGTCACACAAAGACACACCTTTGGCCATCTGAGGCTTAGGCTACACTGAAGGAACTGGTCAACCTCTTGGCAGTCAACTCGCCCTCCAGCTATGTGCTTACACACTCATGTGAGGAAAAATTTGCATTAAGGGGGGGTGGACATCAGCATTGTAACTCCACCCCTGCAAGAGGCATAGCTTTGTGTTCAGCCTTAGTAAACCAGGTCTACATGAGTTTGTATGAATCACAGTCTTTGACTGGCTGGATGACCTGTCCCAGAATCCTACTGGAGCTGCACCTTTTAGTATGTCACAATGAAGCCGCACCCCCGCCTGCATCCCCAGGAAGGTCCAATTGCCATTTTCTCTCTAGGTACTGTGGAGAGTTTGCAAACCTGCCCCAGCATGGTGAGGAATCTGTGGGGGGGGGTGAGAGAGAGAGAGAGACGGAGGTACACAGGCACCCAGGGAGCTGTTCTGTGAAGAATTCCAAAACACAGCAAGAGATGTTGCAGATGAGTATAAGCTCCTGGAAGAAAACTGTTCAGACACCAGTCTCATACAATGTCACTCAGGGAGAAGGGACAGGGTGGGCTTACCTCCACATCCAGCACTATAACTACTCTGTTGAGCCTGGGGGACCCTGTTGTGCAAACTCTCATCCAGCTCTGGGTCCTCCCTCCACCATTGTGCCTTCATCTGGCTCAGGGCTTCCCTCCCCTCTAACTCCATGATCTCTCCCTCACCACCAGGGACCCTACAGCCCACACCTGGCTCTTGCCCCCCCCCCCAAGCACAGCAACTGCTGCCACCCCAGCTGTTTCCCTCCCTTTTGGGGCCATTACATTCTGCAGCACAGCCTGGGGTGGAGAAAGAGGGGTTAAAATTTTCTCTGCCTTGGCTAAGTGAAGCAGCCCCAGGGGCTGAATGGTCTTCTCTCCCGCTACACAGACCAGCAGGAAAAGCACTTCCTGCTTCACTGTGAGAAGGTGAAGGGAGGGTGGCATTGCATCATGGTAGCACAGCTGACTTCCCACAAGCCCAGCTCTTCCTTGCACTGTGGGACACCTACCTACAGTGCCATGCTTCTAAAGTGGGCATAACAGACAGCAAGGGGGGCACAAGATGCCAGTGCATGGAGTGAGGTGTGGCCATTCAGCTTTGGTTTTATTATATAGACTTCTCAATGTCAACATTAGATGGCTCCCAAGTGTAGACATACCCTGAGGAACAGAGATTCTTCTTCGACCACTGCTCACATCTGTTCCCATTCAGGTGTCTATGGGTATGTCCACACAGGGCTTTTATTTTGAAACAACACTGGTTGTTTCGAAATAAAAGTCCCTATACCCAAATGACATTTTCTTGTTTCAAAAGGAGGGAGCTCCTCATTTTGAAACAAGATCCCTCCTTTTGAAACAGCTTAAACCCACTTTGCTTTCGAAAGGAGGACATTTGGACATGTTATTTTGAAACAAAGAGTGTTTTGAAATAACAAGGACCTTCCTCCCAGAGTGCATAGCACCCTGGGGAGAAGGTCCCACTCCCCCCTCAGCACCCTGGCCAGGATGCTGAGTGGGGTGCAGGGGTTGGAGGGTGCCCCAGCCGGCTATCCCCCGTGGCTGCTTCCTGGCACAGGGAGGCTTCCTCCACCCCCCCTGCAGCTGCTGCCTGGTG
>ML681989.1:20798664-20820446 GCA_007922195.1 Podocnemis expansa | reverse complement strand
CCCCCCCACTAGGCAAGGCCCACGGAGGGTGGAAGAAACCCCCTGCACTGGGCAGGGACCGTGGGGGGGCAGAGGAAGGCCCCCACACCAGGCAGCAGCCACGGGGATGTGGATGAAGCCCCCCACGCCAGGCAGGAGGGAGGCAGGGGAATCCCAGGGGCGGGGCCTCCAGGCCCAGCACAGAGCCTCCCTCCCCCTCCCCTCTTCTATTTTGAAATAGCATGTCACACTGGACATGCTATTTCGATTCCCTCCTTTTCCCTTATTTTGAAAGCACTTTTTTTTTATTTTGAAATACGACTTTATTTCAAAACAGCTTGTTTCAAAACATCTTGTTTCGAAACAAGCACTTTGTGTGTGAACATAGCCTATGTGTGACAGCACACAGTCATCTGGAAGCTTTTTGCCCTAGCCTGTCCCTGTAGGGTCAAGGATCAGTCGCCAGTGCCTTCTCTGACCTGCACACCTTTGCGGTATATAGGGGCTGGTGACCCTGCTCCTCCTTGTTTCTTCTTTCCGCCTATTGTGACTGTCCTTTAACTGCCCACTCTTACAGGTTTGAAAGCACCTGTCTCTTCTTCATCTTCTATTTCAATTCTCTTCATGGTTTTGACTCTGGACGTTTTATTTTTCCTTCATTTTGTTCATATACTCAAACTTCACCAGAGGATCTGAGTTTCTTGCATCCTGGAGGTAACACGTGGCCTGACATGACTTGACCATGCCTGGCTTCAAGCCCCTCACTCTTTGCGGCAAGGCTTTCTTGGTCAGCAACCCCCACAAGATGTGCCTTATGTGCCTTATGTGTGTGTGGGAAGGACATAGAACCGACAAATGCAAAATTTGTTGGTCTTTTAAGCCAAGAATGCAGAAGGAGCAGGTAAGCTGCTTGTGTTCCATGGTGCTGGAAGAAGCTCTGCACCCAGCCTCAGGGCCAAGCATTCCGCCATCGGCACAGGCAGTCCTGGCACAGAGAGTGCAGTCAGCACTGGCTCCACCTCAGCACAGGTATCCATCCAGGAAATCAAAGAAGCACTGCACAGGCTCAGAGTCTCCATGGAGGGCTCATCCACCAAAGGAGAAGCCCTGCCACTGGTGCAGGTTGGGATCCCCATCACAGGCACAGGTAGATCTCCAGACCTTGGTGCAAAGACATCAGACACTTTTGACTCCATCCACGCATAAGGCCTTCAAGGCAGCCTGGGCTCTCTTACAACTGCTGACCCCCCACTCAGCTCAGACTGATGGAATTGAGGGGGAAACGAGCACTGTCTTTGAACTGCTCCAGAGATGCTTGGCACAGCTACTCCCCATGTAGGGCCTCTATCCCTTGGGCTCGGGGTCCAAGTTGGGGGATGATGGAGCACATCTTGCCAGAGACCTCATACCAGGAACATTTGCTAGCACTGTTGCAGAAATCACATGGCTCTATATCACAATATCACTTGTTGAGGGACTCCAGCGCCAGGCACTGACAATCATCCATTGATGTCTCCACCTCCAGCACTGGCCTCAATGTACCCAGCAGGAAAGAGAAGAAAGTGCTCTTCATCATCTTCCCAGCACAGAGAAGACAGAATCTGGGCATCTGCCTCACCTGCACAGACACGACTCTCTCTGCATGTGGCCTCCCGAGTACCAGCATGGGACAGAAGACATTCCCCACAGGAGTACCAGCAGACGGCAGCTAACCGCTCTCCAACACAGGGAAGAAGACCATCCCCAGTACAGGCCCTAGCACTCCATACTTTTAAAGATTTGTTGGCACAGTAGGCAGATTGGGGATCCTGGGACTCACCCCAAAGGGACCTGACATCTCCTGAGTCAAGACTGGCCACATCTCAGGGGGTGGAGGGCAAGATGCAGAAGCACCTGATGAGGATTCAGGCCCAGGGGAGGAGTGACTCCCATGTTATGTCCTTTTCCTCCCCTGACAAGGTGGCCTGCCAAAGGTCCCTATCCTTTAAAAAGGACCCAAGGGCACACCAGGAGCTACTGAAGTGCATGGCTGCAAAGCTTGATCTTCCAACCAATGTAGTCAGGGAGGATTTCAACCCTTTCTTCGATGTGGGCTGTGCTGCCCCTCCAGCTAGAGTGGTGATCCTCATGCATGAAGGGGTGCTACAAATTGCCTGCACCTGACAGCAGACACCATTATTGGTTACCCCGGTGTTAAAAAGGACAGGTAGGAAGTACCACACCCCTGCAGATAAGGTCAGCTTCATGTTTACCGATCCCGCCCCTGGGTCATTAGTGGTGGATGCAGTGAATCAGTAGGAGAGATAGGTCCAATCTGTTGCTACTCTGAAAAATAAAGAGGCTAAGAAACTAGATCTGTTCAGGAGAAAAGTTTATTCCACTACAGAACTTCAGCTACGCATGGCTAACCAACAGGACCTCGTGAGCGGGTATGTTTTTAGCTTGTGGAGCTCTATGCAGAGGTTCTGGAACTTCATTCCCTCCAACCGTGTGGTAGACTACAACAACCTCATCGAAGAAGGGTGTTGGTGGCATGTGTGGTGCTGCTCTCTTCATGGGATACCATGGACACAGCCAGTGAGTGATAGCATCAGTGATTGCTATACATTGAGCAGCATGATGACAAGGATCAGGGTTATCCTCCCAAATGAAACAGTCCATCCAGGACCTCCCATTCAAGGGCCCATCACTGTTTGCTGGGTCAACCAATACCAAGCTGCATGGTACGAAGGAGTCCCAGTTAACACTCCGTTCCTTAGGGATGTATGCTCCCCCTAATGGCCAGGCTGTCCCGTCAGTCTCACCAATTCCAGCCTCAGTCCCAGCAGTAGCAGAGCCGACCCCATTGGCTTTTCCAGTCTTCCCATCACCCCTACAGGAATGAGGACAGGGACAGAAATAGGGGAGGAAGAGGAGCAAGGTCCCAGGGACCCAACCAGCCTACACGCTGTCGCAATAGCGGTCACCCATTGTCCCAAAAACAGAGGTTTTGACCTCTCACTTGACGGCACCACCCCTGCCAGAACCCACTACTCCACCATTTTGAAACAAACCAGCCCCTTTCCCATACCAGTGGTCCAGGATAACATTGTGCTGGTGGCTAGTTGACATGGTGTCTCACTGTTATGCCATCCAGTCAGGGCCAGACCTTCAGAAAAGAAACTGCCCCCTCATTATCAAGCTGGGGTCCCCTCCCAAGAGGCCATCCTGGGGCTGGAATGCCACAAACTCCTAGAGCTTGGGGAAATAGAAAGAGTATCCCCAGGGGGAAAGGGGAGGAGTTTTTACTCAAGATACTTCCTGATCCCAAAGGCAAGCAGGGGCCTGTAACCCATGTTAGACCGAAGGGCCTTGAACAAGTTCTTAAGGAAAATAACATTTTGAATGGTTGCTCTCTCTCAGGTTATTCCCTTGTTAGACCCAGGGGATTGTTTGACAGTCCTCAACTTAAAAGATGCCTATTTCCACATCTTGATAAGGTGAAAACACAGGAAATTCCTCCGCTTCATAGTAGGAGGAGAACACTTCCAATTCACAGCCATTCCTTTCAGACTTTCATGGGCCCCAAGGGTCTTCACAAAGTGCATAGTGGTCCTAGCAGCCCACTTGAGAAAACAAGGGGTCTGAATTTTTCCATACCTGGATGATTGTCTGATAAGGCAGAGATCCAAAGATCAGGTCTGGCACAGTGTCGGCTTTGTCTGAAGACTGTGACATGTTAGGCCTCCTCCTAAACCTAGAAAAGTCAAAACTTACTCCAATAAGGAAATAGAATTTATAAGGGTGTAACCAGACTCGTTGAGGGCAAAGGCCTCACTACCCCTATCCAGGTTTCAGTTCATGTATACCATCAATTCAGAACTGCACCATAACCCCCCACCATGATAGCGAGGTGATGCTTTCTGCTGCTAGGTCACATGGCTGCCTCCACCTACATAATAAGGATGGTGCACCTTGCTATATGACTAGCAGTGTTATTGCACCCCCAATGCCACCCATTAAATTGGATAGACACCATGTCGGGGAAGGCACTGGGCTCCCTAACAATATGGCAGGACTCAAACTTTGTGTGCAGGGGTGTCCCATTCAAAGCCCAGAACCCCTCACTTACCTTGATCATGGACACGTCGGAGCTATGCTGGGGAGCCCACATCATGGGAGGACAGCACTCTCCACATAAACGTGAAAGAACTGAGGGCAATACACCTGGCCTGTGGGGTCATTATTCAGGAAGTAGGGCTTCCCACATAGACCTCTTTGCAACGTGAGCAAACTGTAAATGCAGCCTATTCTGCTCATTCAGGGACAGGGAGAAAGGCTCTATATCAGACTCTCTTCTAATAAGCTGGGAGGGTCTGCTCCTCTACATACTCCTCAACGCCATGATCCACAGGGTCCTATTAAAGATCAGGAAGGACAGTGTGGACATAATTTTGATAGCCCTGGCTTGGCCATGCCAGCTCTGGTAGAAATACCCTTCTCGATCTCTTGGTAACCCTGCCCATAACACTCCCACTCAGACCAGACCTACTCATGAAGGATTCCGGTCATCTGTGATACCCGGCCCTGAAATCACTATGCCTAACAATGTGGCGGTTGCATGGTTGAGCCCCAATAAGCAAATATGCTCCAGGTCCTGACTGATAGCAGGAGGCTTTCCAAGAGGGATATCTATGGGGCAAAGTGACAGTGCTTTTCTTGCTGGGTGAATGAAAAAATGGTGTCCACAGAATCTGCCCCAATCCAAGCCATACTAATTTATCTCCTAGAGCTAAAGGAGAGTGGACTAAAGCCTCCCTCTCTTTCGATATACCTTGCAGTAATTTCAGCATTCCATAACTTTTTTTGATGGAGTGACTCTTTTTCCCATCCCACAACTGCAAAGGATTAGAAAGACTTTATCTCCAGGGTCAAGACCTGATCCCTGAATGAGACCTAAACCTGGTGTGATCCTGCCTGAGTCTAGGGAACCACTTATGATTAACTTTCATATTATTATTTTATATTTTCAACAATCCCTATGTAATATGCCATGTCTGGTGCCAATAAAAAGGTTGTAATCTGCTAGGAATGATTCTATGGTTTATATGTAGGTGTCATAGCTGTATTAGAAGTTAGGACTATGTTTGTTCTATTTGTGTTCCAAGTTATTGGATTCTAAAGCAACGCCAGGCTGTGTGGCTGCAAAACCATTGTCCCCTTAATAACTCATTAAGGAAGCTCCCAGGTACAATGAGCTCATGGAAAAAACTGCCAAACCACTGGGACTTGCCCATGTGACTCAATTCCATTTTGGGAGAAAAGAAAAAAAATACCTCAGAGAGGGAAGGCCAGAGGTGATAAAAAGGTAGTGATCTCCTTTCCATTTTTTCTTTAGTCTTCAGTCTCCAATCTCCAGCCAACACCCTCCTCTGGAACTGTTCTGCTGCATTGAACAAAGGACTGAGACCCATCCAGATGCTGGGTGTCTACCAGAGGAATTGGACTAACCTGCAAACTACACATTCTTGAAGGACTTGCTTTCTATGGACTCTAAATCATTTGTATGTATGTGACTTACTTTGACCTTTTGACATCTATCATATTTTGTTTCTTTTCTTGTGTATTAAATCTTTATTTGGAGTTACTAAAGGATTGACTGGCAGTGTGGTATTTTGAGTACGATCCAAGTCTATATTGTTCCCTTTGGAATCAGGAGAAACTATTTCTTTCAGAGACCCGACAGTTAGATGGGGAGCAGAGAAGCTGATGTGCAATAAAGGGAACTGTTTCTATTTTGTGATGCTTCATTATTACCAGTGTGGGAAATCAGAAGCATGTTTTGTTACTGACTGGGAGTCTGGTTTAAGTACCATCCATCAATGATTTGGGGGTTGGCCCCTGGTTTTGCTGCTTGCCCTGATTTTGGCACATTCAGAAGGTTATCCCAGGAGTTCTTGGTCACACCAGATACCTGAAGGGCTTACAACCACCACCCCACCCCCTAGACTCATGCACACTGCTAAGTGTGCATCCTGGTGGCCATCACATCAGTCAGAAGGGTTTCCGAATTAAGATTCTTAACCTGTAAGCCACAGGAAACATTGCACCCAGTCCTCCAAATGTACATACACTTCCAAATTCCCTTTTAGACTGGGGTTTCTGGTTGAAAACTGAGCATGTGGCAACCTTAAATGGCACTCAGATATAGAAGTCAAAACAATACTGTCTGGGAAAAACCTGGATAAGTGGAAACCTAGTGAGGTTTCCATTAAAACCAGATTTCAGCAATACTCCAAATGTGTTTTTCACTGAACATTCTATATAAATATGTGCATTTCAAGTTCCAGTAAAGACTGTTGAAGGGAACATTGTTATAGTTCTTTAATGGAACAAAGTATATAAATAAATAAATAAACATAATTTCTAGATACTTTGGATGATATGAATATTAGAACTTTTTTTAAGTTGAAGCCTTTATTAATAGTCCAGTTACTAAGTAGCAATGCCATTTGGTATTCATGTTTCATGCTTTTGCTGTCTTTCAATTCTTTCAGATTTTCTAAATCAGATGTGGACACATCACAAATCATTTACTTTTAAGTAAACAGTAAAAAAAGCTTTTGGGGTTTTTTTGGTAATTTTTAAGCATAGTCAACAATGCAGCAGTTTTATAATTTTAGCATTCTTTTTTGCTCAGTTAAAATTATTCACTATTAATTCAACACATTTAAGTCTAATGTTTCTGAAAGCATAGTTTTCTTTATATTTGCTTTTCCAATGAGTGTTACAAAACGAGGACTTTAATCACACAGATGCAACAAAATAGGTCATAATATATTGTGAAAGGTATATTTTAAAAAGACATCTTTTATTCAAAAAGTGTTTTGTTGTTGTTTCAGTTAAAAAGGAGATTAAGCTTTAATTAGAAGATAACAAATTTGAAATACAACTGTGTTGTATCATCTGAAAACAATATTTAAAGTATGATATCTATCTATCTATCTACCTATCTACCTATCTATCTATCTCGTGGTCTGATATTACTTGTGTATCCTAAATTCCAACTTCTGCCATTTGTTAATTTAGGCTGTAGAAAGAATACAGGAATGGACACCATCCTTGTGCACTCAAATAATGATGAGATACAGTTTAAAGAATTGAATTTCAAAGGGGTAGCTGTTTTAGCATAGTTCAGAAAAAACAAACAAGGAGTCCTGTGGCACTTAAAGGTATGTCTGTGCTGACAGTGAGTTTGCCCTTCTGGGAGTGAATCACAGTGAGTATGAACTTGCTGTGTTGCTCCTGGAAGCAGATCCCTAAAGTCTTGGGGATCAGGGGGTGTAGGGAAAAGCTGACTGCAAGAGATTTGTGGCTGGCTTTCCCCTAATATGTAATGGTGGCCTAGAAAGTCATCACTGGTTACACAAGGAATTTTACTTTCCTTGTGTAACTGGAGGTCGACTGCCACTGAATCTCCCCCAAATTTAGACTAGGGCAAAGACTAACAAGGTTATATATTGCATGATCTTACACAGGAGTAAATCCCATGCTATGTGTCAGCAAAGACCCATTTTCCTGTGTGGTCTTTTTGAAGTTAACAAAGAATCTTATTGTTATATCTCTATGGTTTGCAATGCAGACTTGACAGTTGGCAGGATTGAGTCTGAAGGTTAAAAACATGTCTTTCTTATATATGTGCCTGTGAAAATCCACTTGGATTTGACTATACTCTAAAAAGTCAAAACTCACCATTTTAATCTGTAATCTTTGTTTTGTTCAGCAGAGCCTGCTGGAGGTTTCCTTGTAAAAACTGTGTAGTTTCTGTCTGACCTGACCATCCATCCAGTATCAGTGAACCTTCAGACTAAATATGTACTCAGCATTTTTCATCATCATGTTGAAACAGCCAGATGGAAGCAGGGACACAACCAATGGAGGGATGGGTTCTTCTGAATATTTTTCCTTCATGGAGATGTTCCTTCAACTGCCTGTTCTATATGCCTGATGCTGCATACCATTATGACAGTGTCAGTAAGGGAGATAAATCATGACAATGAGGCACAACTTATCTGCAAAATAAACCTTGCAAAGATAATTTAGCTAAGAGTTAAACTCTGCAAAGGCCACTTGAAACTTTGTTCTTGCTTTGTGGTAACTACATTTCCACCCTAGACACTGGGTTATTGCCTCTTTGCAGAAGAATTGCTTTGCAGAGATAGCTCTGTAAAGGTAGCTCAGATGCAAACCAACTTGCAAAACCATGTCTGCCTAACAACAAAATTTTAATTGTCTGAAAACAGTGAATGACAATGTTCTGTCAGTAACGAAAACAGCAACCAGTTTAAGAACCACTAAGGTGGTGATGCGGCTCTCAACAGGTACTAAATATGGTAAAACAAAGCAATGATACCTTCTAGAAACTGAAAGTTGGGTTGTAAAACATAACAAAGCCACTGAGCAAGCCTGTAGAAAGCAGTGGTCTGTGGAGGCACAAATCTAACTGTTGAACTGAGAACTGATCACCCAAGGTTCCCTCCCCAGTGATGAATCTTTTCACCAGCAAGCTCACTGGATGAATGCAAAACATCCACCTGGAATAGGACTGGTGCACCCAAATCAAATCAAAACTGAATCTGAATCAAACAAATAAACCATGGTTCTGTAAATATAATGCTTAACAGTACTGATTGTAGCTCACTGTCAATTAAGAGCTTAGTAATAGGAACAGGTTTAGAAATTATAGTTATACTTTTGATGTAATAAACCTTTTGCTATTTCTTTGTTTTTGCCTTAGAACATTAAAAAATAGAGAAAAAATGATTTATTCTAATTAGATGTAAATACATAAATTGAGTTAGTAAAAGAAATCAAATTTACCCAGTGTCTGTTTCAGTGTCTCATCTCCCTCAACTATATGCAAATAATCAATTTTTGAAGCAGAACTGGCAGATAGAATCTTCAATTATATGGTTGCATATTATTTTATACCCATAAATTTATAGATTTGAAAAAATTAATATACAAATTAATCAAAATGTTACAAAAGAAGGAAAGGCAACACCACAACATTTTCATCCATATGAAAAGACAATTTGATTGGGAAAACTAACTGAAAGATGTTGAATGCATATCTTATTAGAGACAACAAAAGTTTGAAATAAAACAGAATTGAATTTCAATTTTAGGGCCTGCTCTTGACATTGATAGTACAGTGACTTATTTCTTTACACTATCAATTGCAAGACAAATGTACACTGCACAATTTACCTCATTTTGCAAAGATTTAACCTCAGCCTTGATTATGCTGTTAGCAGTCCAAAGTTGTGCATAGATCTTTGTAGAACAGGGTTCTGTTATATTCTAAAGAAGTTTTACCTAAAGAAATTCTTTTTATAATTTATATTTGGTGGTTAGCTAATACATAGGGTGACAACCTATTGGAACTGACAATGTATGTATATAAAGCCAACAAATATATGTTACAAGTAGAAATATCTGAAATACAGCTACGTAGATCTCAGTCAAATTATTTCAAGTATTTGATGTCTCCACCAAAAAATGGTGGTATATTTTATACTGGAGTTGAATGAATCATTTGCAAATAATGTTTTAGGAAACACAAATAGCTTCTTTTGCTATTTGTTTTACTGTCTTCAGACCATTTCATTTTCTTTGCTTTTGTTATACAAATAGATTCAATCAATACATTATTTTTTTTAAACTCTGCAAATATTAAAAAGCAAAAGTTTGGCACCTCACTGGGATTTGTCATAAACAGGGCCAGCATTTCACCTGGTATAAATTAGCATTGACTATGATGGGTCTGTGCCAATTATTACTAACTGAGGATGGTCCAGAGGTCCCAGATTGGATGAACATAAAAAAAATATGTAAGGAAGGCTTAGAAGCTGTGTATAACAGCTTCTGAAGGGGGGCAACTAATCTTCAGGAGTCCCTGTATTAGCATGAACACAAAGAGCACAATTAGGTATTAGCATACTGCATGCAGGGCATACAGGGTAATGGTATTTGGGGTTAATCTGATCACAGATCTGTCAGTATCTATAATTCTACTGAGGGGAAATATGAAATACTGTCTTTTTGTGAATTGCTACTTTCCATTTGTTTCAAATCTGTCTGGGTTAGTTAAAGAGTAAAAGTTAGCCTTAGTTAAAAAGACATTTGTAGGAAAGGTGACCACATGCTTCAGCCTGAAAGAAGAAAAAAGACAGGGGTAGGGTTTGAGACTAGTTCTGCCTCTTCTCTTACTGCTTCCTCTGTCTAATGATAGCTTTGGCTAGGCTTCTTCTGATGCCTTTGTCATTCAAACAGAGGTAACTGTTCGCAGCTACTTAAAGTTAAGAGCTGGTATTACTAGAGAGAGAAGCAAGTACACCTTCTTTGCTAACATTACTAGAGATAGAGAAAATCCTCTCTCTGAGCTAATCACTGAAGGGGAGCAGCAGAAGGAGCCAGTGGATAGTGAGAGTAGCCAGCAGTGAGCTGGATAGCATGGGTATGTCTACATATCTCTTTTATTTCAAAATAAAACTGGTTATTTTGAAATAAAAGAGATTAGGTCCACATGACGTTTTCTTATTTCGAAACAGCTTAGACCCCATTCATTTGAAATGGCTGTTATTTTGAAATGGTTATTTCGAAATAAGGCCATTTAGACATGTTGTTTTGAAACAACACCATTGTTTCAAAACAACTGTTTCAAAACAACATGTCTGAATGGCCTTATTTTGAAATAACCATTTCAAAATAACAGCCGTTTCGATAGCAGGCTTTCCCTTAATTCGAATTAACATTTTCTTAATTCGAATTAACTTATTTTGAAATAAGGACTTTATTTCGAAATAACTCATTTCAAAATACTTATTTCAAAATAGCGATGTGTGTGTAGACATAGCCCATAAGTGACCAGTGGGCAGAGCCAAGGTATGGTGCTATTGGATGGAGTGAGTGGCCAGTAGCTGGCACTGACAGACAGTTGGCATAAAACATACTCTCTACATACCCTAGGGTTGGTTGGGAGCCTTGTTAGCACTGATTCCCCAAATCAGTGCCAGTTTTGCTGTTAAGACTTTTATGTTCTCTTATGTGGTGTGGGTAGTTGGGAACTTTGCTCTGTACTGATTTGCTAGATCAGCACTGATTTCTGTTATTTGGCCTTTTACACTCTGTTTTATTACTATTAAAAGTTCTGTTTACTACACTCAGGCTCATGCTTGCAAGTGGGGAAGCCTTACCCCTTTGGGGTTCCCAGGGGACAGTGCAGGATTTCCCAGACATCTGGGGGGGGGGGTTGAGCCGGTTGGTGATGCTACATTATTGAAAAACCCCTAGGTATAGAACCCAGCCCTTGTTCTGCCAACATGCCCTGGCAGAAGGGTTATAAATATTTCTCGTATGAATAGTTGCAGATGTAAATGTGCAAATGTATTATTTTTATTTTTATGTTAACATGCATGGGCCCTGATCAGGGATAGACATTGAGGGGATGATTTTCAAAGACCTAAATGAAGTGAATAATTCCTATCAGAAGTCAATTGGATTTAGTCACTTAAGAGCTATTTGGCCCTTTGAAAACCTCCTTCAGTATACACAAGGTTAAAAAAAAAAAAGAAGGTCCCTGCTGAAAAAAAGTTCATATTCTCAGCCTATGAGTGACATAGGGTACATGAAACAAATAGAATAGAGGCCATGGCATGGCTTTAATAGGGCAAGTGTTGTGGTGGTGTCAGTGCCAAAAAGATTGTGGGGGAACAGCCTACTGTAGAACTCAGGCATCTCTGATTTCAGTTGCTACTGCTGCTGACGGTCATCACAAGCAGTCAGTGTAGATCATTGTAGCATTGGAGGTATGTCAAACAACTTCTCCCTGCTTCTCTGCTTTTCATCAGAAGCAATCTCCTAATAGGCAAGGACACACCAATTTGTAGCAGCACCAGACCCTGCCAAAAATAAAGATGAAAAACCTGTAGAACTATGTCCCCTGTTACCAATGATGAATACCCCCTTGACAGAGCTCTCAAGATGTATGGATCCTGCATGTGCCTGTCAAAACATATGTTATGCTTCACCCAGAGCACTGACTGCCCCAAAAGTGATCGTGTGGGAGAAACCAGACAATCACTACACTCTTGCATGAATTCACACAGAAAAATGTTAAAAGCCAGGAACAACATACGACCTGTGAGTGAACACTTTTTGAAAAACAGGTACTCTACATCTGATCTATCAGTGCTCATCCCCAATGAAAACCTGCACAGCACATTCAAAAGATGATCCTGGGAGTTTGTCATAAATTGGTTAGACATTAAAGATCATGTACTGAACATGCACAATGGATTTATCAATCTGAATCCACTAACACCCCCCAAACTGCTTTCCATCCTCCTCCCTTCCTTTCCTCCCTATGATTAGAGGTAGGTTAATAGGCCACTTCACCTTGAATGGTCCCTTGATATATGTGTTACTACTTAGGCTAAACAATCTGTTTTACCTTGTATTTAGCTGTGATACTGAGTACATTTCCTGAAGAAAAGTTCTCTGTAAGCTCGAAAACCTGTCTCTCTCGCCTACAAAGGTTGGTCCAGTACAAGATATTACCTCATACATCTTGCCTCTTCTATTTCTTAACATTTTGACCTCATTTGCCTAACTAGCTTAGCAATTCATCACCCTCCCCCTGGCACCCCCTGGAAACTTTATTTAAATAATTTAACATCTAGGCAGGAGCTGGGCAAGTGGAAGGCTGCATTAAAGCTGTGAGTAAGCTGGAGAAAGGCCAAATTTGAAACTGTGAAAGAGGTTCCTAACTTATTCTTACACCAAGGCTCTCTGGGTCTTTTCTGAACCACTGAATAAAGGAGGAAGGATTAATAGGAAAGCATTCCTGTTTACTGTAATAAGCAGCAGGCACAAACATATAATACTTTTCTGTGAGATTTCAAGTCAGTCATAGACTTTTGATGCACATAAATATCTTCTGTAGGGCTGAGATGAGAACAAACCCTGACAAAAGCAAGGCTACACCTTCATAGTCTTAATACTATGCAAAGGCTATGTAAATTTCTTCACCTTGTTACTAATACAGTGAATTAATAGAATAGCTCTTTATTTCAAGTTCTAAATGCATTCCTTTCTTTTGGAAGATCAAGACCATACAGTTAGCAGTCATTACAATCCTATCCTGCCAAGCATGCTGTTTCATTACAAGACTGTCAGCCTGAAGCAAACTGCAGAATTGCCTACTCTACCTTGCAGATATATTTATCTATTGATAGTCTCCCATTTTGAAAGGATATTTTTTCTTTCTGAGCTGTTACTTACATGCTAAACTTTCATTTGTATCTTCTAAGAAATGGAAACTGCAGGGTAAAAATTGGCTTGGCAGGTCAGCAGCTGGGATAATTTAGAGAATTCTTTCTCAGATCTGACAACATTGCAGTGTGAGAGAAGACATTTGGAGCAATATACTTACAATGATTTAAAGGAGACTGTAGGCTACAAAATTCATGAATGTGAAAAATATTGCTTCCATGGCAACACATCATTAAAATCTTTTTATTTGGAATTGGGTGGGTGGGAGAGGGATTTAGGATTATTGTCTATTATGTCAATAGATAAATCCAATAATAAAGGGGTTTGGAACAATAATATTTTAATTACTTTTTACTAAATTTACAGAAGAAATCATTGCATTATTTACTCAACTGTATTAATTAAGCACAAGCAATTAATTTATAGACTGTTGATTATTAACATGATATTAGAGAAACTCTTCACATTAACAACAAAACTTTAGTATTTCCTCATGTAATTTCCTGTTTTCCAAGTATCTTTATCATCTATTCAAAATATGCTAAAAGAGACATCATTAACCATACAAACATCATGTAAATTAGAGCTGCTATAATTTGCCACGTAATGAAATTGGATTTTTTATAATATTCAATTGGGTAGTGCTCATTGGATACTTGATCACTATTACCCAGAATTCTTCCCTGTATGCAAAATTCCATGGGGTGATTTTAGATGCATTACAGATTAAATGACACTTTCTGTAGTATATCTTTCTTCCACCAGCATCTGGTGAGAAGCTGGGAAATTGTTTCTGACACAATTTATATGATTTGTGAAGTAGGAATGAAAATTTCTTCTACTTACTGATATAGGAATTTTTTCCCCAGAACAGATCAGCTTCCACTAAAAAGACTAGCTATTTTTACATTATACATCTTAGAGATATTCTCATGTGATTAAATATTAGGATAAAATCTTGTATCATTTTTATTAGGAATGCATTACAGGTTTCAGTACACTGAAGGTCATTTTGAAAGACAAATTTTCAGGATGTTCCATAGTTATTGCAGCTCAAAGTCCATCTCAGAAATGCCTGAATTATTGCACATTCTCAAACTTCAGATGCATGTTTTTTACTCCAGGAATGATTGACAAGGAAGGTCTGAGTGGTATTAAAATATCACAGCAGCATATTAAAAATAAACAAGAATTAAATACAGTGGGAATCTTGAGAGACATATCAGACTCTGTAGCCAGGCAAGTTGCTGTGAAGAAGCACTGGTCTTTTACAAAATAGTTCTTCAATAAGCATGGTAAATCAGAGTGATTGGATATAGATTTTAATTATGACTATTAAAAATATGACACCCACGCTATGAATCAGTCTTATTCTCTATGTTTGGAAGAGATCCAAATTTAGTCAACTGCATTTCACAAGTTGTATCATAATATTCTAACTACACTGAAATAGTTTATCTAAAACTTCCCCCTTTTGTTTTTATTTCTCCACATTTCTTACCATTCCTTTTCTGATTGGAATATGCCCCTTTCCATCAGTGGCACTTAGAGCTGGCACTGCAAAGCCGCCTCTTTCATAGAGCAGTTCCACTGAGCCTCTCTGAGCTCCTGGGGGTTTGCCCCGTCAGCCCCACTGTAGTTACGGCTCTGCTTGTGTCAAGTCATTAGCTGTACCTAAAAATACTCTTCCTCACTAATGATCTCAAATATCATGTACATATAATGTACATGCTATTCTCTTCACCGTATCGTCTTGTTTCTCTATTTTCATCATAATGTATTGCTTTATACTCTTTCCTCTCATGTTCCATTGTCATATCCTTCACTTTTCGTATATAGCTGTTCCAGATGGTTTTTTATCCTCTAAAATCTTCAAAACACCTCTTCAGTTCTAGTTCTGTTTATAGCAACCCATATCTCTGTCTGTATATTTGTACAGTATTGATCTACTTTCTCCCACCTAACATACCCATCACTTGTCTTCCCTGTGTGCATCCACTATAGATGGAGCTGTCATTTCTGTAACTTTATATTTTCTACATATTCACATGCTAAAAACATACCTTGTATTTTCTGTTGCATTGTTTGCTTTTTAAAATTCTTGACTTCAGAAATTAATTTGCATTATGCCTCATGATGTTTAAGTAACAAAATTGAAATATTGCACTCACCTAATTTTGAAAAGCATTATCCTCTAAGAGCAGATCTTAAGACTGGCAGTATAGAAAGTCTACCTTTAAATAAAGAAGCCTTTGCTCTAGTTACTCATTTTTCAGCTTATACACCCCAGTTCTACAGATTTATTATTATAATTAATGACATAGTTCAGTGGGAGCAAAGGTGCACTAATTGTGCTCTAATCTCTTTAAAAATAATTTATGCATTCTAAAATTATAGCCTTCAGAAGGATTGAGAACAATATGGTAGTTTAAAATCTTATTCAGTGCTGTAAGGAAACAATAAATTTGGGTGAATAATGAATTTTTTGGTTTGGTGCTAGTTCTAAAAAAAAACAAAACAAAAACCTTAAAAAAAAGTTTTACTTTGAATAGAGTGCACAGTCTTTGCTGTAAACTTCATATATTGTATCCTGCCTTACTGAGTTCTGGAATAGAAGCAGCTATCATTGTCTCTTACAAGGGACACAATTATTGGAAAAGCGTGTGAAGTTTCCAAGAAAGGGTGCTCCATACATTATTCTCCAATATGGACCTACTGTTACCTCAGGCAATAATTTTAAACAGCTCCGTTGATGCGTTTTCACATCATGGATACTGAATGTCAGGACTGAACACTTTCAGCCAGCCTGGGGACCAGGGGCATTGCTACCTGCAAAAAAACATTTGGTGCTTGCCAGCCCAAGCAGCTGCCAGGCCACTGACTTGGGGGCACTAGCTTTCTGATGACCTTGGCTATGTTCACACGTAAACTCTTATTATTTCAAAATGAGTTATTGTAAAATGAGTTATTTCAAAAAAATCCTTATTTCAAAATAACAAATCAAAATAAGTAAATGTTAAATCGAAATAAGGGAAACCCTCAAAGTGAAATAGCACGTCCGGACACTTCAGGAGAGGGGCAGCATGGGAGATGTGGCAATATGGCCCTCCTCCCTCGGCCATGCCCCCCTCCAGTATATAGAAAAAGGAAGGCACCCTGGGAAGGAGAAGGGCAAAATTGTAATTTCGAAGTAACCATTATTTCAAAATAACATGTCCGAACACCGCTATTTCAAAACAACCATTTCAAAATAACCGCTATTTCAATTTCAACCTAGGTTTTATTGTTCCGAAACAATGGATGGGGTCCCATAATTTTGAAATAAGTGTCATTCATACATGAGAACTTTTATTTCAAAACAATGGTTGTTTTGAAATAAAAGCCTTGTGTGGACATAGCCCTTGGGTCCTGGCCAGCAAAGAGCCAGCATTCAGGGGTTTGGCAGGACTTGGATAACTGGTCTGGGACACTTGGGGCTTGTGCCCATTGTACTCATCAGCAATGCCACTCCTGAGGACTAGTCAGGTCAGTTACCAGCCTAATTAATGAGTTAAGCTAAATTAGAGTAAGCTCAACTGATTCGCTCGCCCACCTGAAGAGGGTCAGCTACCTTGCTGAAAGCTGCTGAAGTGGGCCAGCAGCCCTGAGTTTGAGCTCAGCAGGAGTTGGTAGCTCAATGTTTCTGCAGAAAGCTGTGATTGATTTTGCCTTTGACCTGTTTCATCCCTGTTCTTGGCTTGCTCTGGTCCTTCCCTTGCCTTGTTTCCTCTCCTAATCCAGTCTTCTATTCTTTTTTTCTGGTTCCTGACATCAGCCCTAACTGCTGGCTCTGGTTACAAGATCTGGATCCAACTCTTGGCTCTGGTTCCTAGTCCTGACTCTAGCTCCAGCCCTGATGTCTGGTTTCTGACTTTAACTCCAGCCTGTGGCCCAGTTCACCCAGGAGCCCAGAATACTTAAGGAGGGAAAGGGAGAGATGGGAAAAGCAGCAAAATATTTAATGCTTTAAGGATGGTGTGTGTTGCTAACCCACAGTTAATATACCTTCAGAATGTCCTTGGATCATAATTTGTAGCAGCATTTAGCTAAAAGAAAAATGTGTGAAACAAACACTGGATGTCAGACCAAGTACATTACAGTTGCAAATTCAGATAAGGTGTGTTGTCTTCAGCAATGCCACTCACTTCCTGTTTATGGTAAATCCTATATTTATCCATCCAATTCTGTTATAAGAAGAGCTCTATCATAGTAGTATCTGAGCACTTGATAGTAGTATGGTCACTAGGACAGTTTTTAGTCCCCAGTTTGACAAGGCTCACAGTGCATAGCTGAAAATTTATGGCAAACTCAAGTATTGTTACTACTCCAAGACCAGGGAGTGTTGTTTATGGGGCTGGGGTGGGCGTCCGTGGCTCCGAATTTGCCTAAAACAACTGCTACTTATTTTCTCAAGTGTAGCTATACATGTTTCCTGGGCTTCATTGCTGCAGAAGTCTGACATCTAGACAGTCTATTGGCCTGAAAGAGCAACACACAAGAGCAAGCTGCCTCAGTCATTGGCCATGCCTAAACAACTACAAGTGAATAGTATATGTAGCTGTTTTTCAAGGCCTGTGCCCTTGTTTACTTTAGATAGCATCATTTCATCCTGAATGTTCTATTCATTTGTATTCACCACTATTAGTAGTATGACCTGTTCTATTATTGTTCTGAATGAATATGTATATTCTGTATGTGTAGCTGTTTTGCATACTCTACATTGCAGGAAGGGGAAACCAAGGTTAAACAAATAATGTTACATATTTACTAATATCCTACCTATATTACATGCAGTTTTCTCTCCTCCCCCTTCTTAAAATACACATAGCTTGAAACAAACAATGGCTATGTTTACACTGGGGGCTTAAGATGACTTAAGGAGGCTGATGTTGACTTCAGCAACTTCCTGGCCACATTTGGTGTTCATTAAGTTGACTTAAGCACTTGCTTAAATCGACTTAATAATTCCTGCCCTTAAAGTCGACTTTAAGGGTTAAGTCAGCTTTACTAAGTTGACTTAACACAATGTGCCCATTAAAGTTGCATTAATAAAGTCAACTTAGTGCCATTTAAGTCGACTTTATAAAGTCAACTTAAACAAATGAGGCCTCACTAAGTTGACTTAGTAAAGTTGACTCTAAGTCGACATTATTAACTTATTCGAACCCTGTAGTGTAGACATAGCCAAAGAATCCTGTGGGACTTAAAGATTAACAAATTTATTTACTGCATGAGTTTTTGTGAAAGAAAATCCCACTTCGTCAGACACTTTGAAGATAGGGGAGCTTACAGAAAGAGAGGGAAAAAATGCAGGGAAGTGTGAGTCATAGGATCAGGTTACACTATAACAGAAAATCAAAGCAGTTAAGATTCAAACACTGGGGAACAGCATACAGAGGAAGATGAGGTCAAATATGCTGTTGTAATTAGAAAAAACTCCAAAGTCCTGATTAAGCCTTGAAGCAATGCAGTAAAATTTGGAATAAACTGAGCTCTGCAGGTTTTTTGTTTTGGGGTTTTTTTTTTTTTTTTGTTTTTTTGTTTTGTTTTTTGAAGCCTTGATCTGGTATTCATCTGTCTGACCAACACTATTAATAAATAGTCAATTGAGTGATCAGGAAGATTGAAATGCTCACCCGCTGGCTTTAGAATGTTGTGATTTCTGATATCACAGTTGTGCCCATTTATTCTTTTGCACAGACTGTCCTGTTTGTCCAATATATAAGACAGAGGGGCATTTCTGGCACATGATGGCATAAATCACATTAGTGGATCAGCAGGTGAATGAGCCTTTGATGGAGTAGCTGTTTTTATTAGATCCTGTAATTTTGTCATTTGTGCAGATATGTGGACAAAGTTTGCAATGTGGTTTGCACAGGGATATGTGCCTGCTTTAATGATTCTGTTGTTAGGTCTTCAGTTGCTGGTGACTATCTGCTTAAGGTTGAGGGTCTGTCTGTAAGTGAAGAAAGGATTGTCTCCCAAGGCTTGAGAGAGTGAGGGATTGTCTTGTAGAATAGTCTGTAGATCCTTGATGATGTGCATTAGAGGTCCTACTTGGTGTTGTAGGTGATGACTAATGATGTTCTGTTGTTTCCTTTCTTGGGCTTCTCCTTTAATGGTTCACTTCAGGGTACCCTCCTGGCTCTGTCAATCTGTTTCTTCACTTCCACAGATGTGTACATTTAAAAAATGCTTGATAGAGATCCTGAAGGTGTCTGTCTCTGTCCGAAGGATCAGTGCTTAGACAGATGAATACCAGATCAAGGCTTCTTGTATACTGGAAAGTGTTATGCACCCTAAAAATGGGGTTCACTACCAATATCCATATAATAAATATTGATAGTAAAGTATTTAGTAAGAAAAGTAGTGTACACTGATAATGGATATAAAATTAACCTGGTTACAGTAGAGCACATACAAAAATCTGTTCAGTGGGAGGATTTTTTTTTCTTTGTTATGATCCAGCTTGATCACCCTCCTCATTTGCTCTGTGAATTTGTTGACAAAAATTCCCTCAAAACAAAAGCAGTATGCAGCATTGTAAAGCTGGCATTGAACAGTTGTAGTTGGCACTGAACAGTAGCTGTTGGATGTAGCAATATGGTTCTCATTTAGATCTATGGAAAAATGTATGAGGATTTGATAGGTGAGCAGGGAATAAAAAATGTGAAATCTACCTATTACAAGGTCACACTGCCAGTTACATGGACAAACATAGCAGCATTTTCCTGTATAGAAATGGCTTCTAACTATTTCAGGCATAAGCAGATGCACAGTAAAGCTCATCATCAGAGTACTTGGAACAAATAGAGAAAACAAGCCTCTGAACCAAATAACAACAGCAAAAAGATTATATCACTTAGTCTGCAATGAGCAAACAAGCTATAAAAGCACAAAGCTGTGAGCTCCAGTTTGTAGGCGAATGAAAGTTATGATGTGTTTAAGCATGCCTGTTTTGTATCATCAAGAGAATTGTTAAGAGAGTGCAAGATTTGCTAACTGATATTTTCTTTTCTTCTATTAGTAAAATTCAAGTATCTTACATGAGATACTCACTGGGACATCAATCTTTCAAAGATTTATGCATTTGCTCATTTTTCTTCCTGTAGGCAATTCCACTGAAATTCATAGATAGAGATGGTCATTTGTTCCAATGAACACGTTTGAACACAAAACACCTCTTTAGACAAAATAGTTTTTTTTTTCCAATACAAGTCATTTTTAGTTAAAAAAAATCCCTAAAAACAAAACAAAACAAAGCCCTACAAATATCCCACCATTAAAATGTTTGTTTTTGGCAACTTAAAGACTGAGGGCTCTTTAAAGTTTGTTTTAAAATGAAAATCTTCAGGATCTGTTTTCTTCAAAGAAAGAAAGAAAGAAAGAAAGAAAGAAAGAAAGAAAGAAAGAAAGAAAGAAAGTAGCAATTTTAAGAAAAATGATTTTTATTTTTTTAAGGAAACACTATTGCCTGACATCAAGACTTATTTGCATAAATAAGTATGTGCTTATGTCTTTGCAGATTCTGGTCTTGAGTTCCTGAACACTAGCGAGAATCTTTCAATACCTACTTTCAAGCTTGCTGATATAAATAAAATAAAAATAAAGGCCTACATTCCGGAAAAAAAAACAAAACAAAAAAAAAAACAATTGTGGTAAGAGACCAGCCTTTCCCTGATAATTGTAAAGAAAAGAAGTTTTCCAAATCCCCCTATTAAGCCACTAATACATGCTGCTTCAACTGGAAATAGCCCTGTCTTTTAATGGTAACTAACAGGTCAAGCTGGTCAGCAATATGAATGAAAAATAGGGGGAAAATCATTTATGTTTTCACAAAAAAATATAGTTTTCAAACAAGCTGGTGATAGGAAAAGGCTGACAATTTGATGCAATGTGGATTATATTATATAAGAAATTATGTCTTCCCATTGCTTCAAGTGTGCCTCCCAGAGAAGACAGGGGCTATCATATATACCAGCCCTTTTGGTTAGTAATAGAGATAACCTTCAGCACCTAAAGGTATGGTGGAGGTCTCTTCAGCTCTCCAGTGGCATAGTTACACTTGTTCAACCCCCATCAGGTCAACAAATTATTTCTTTCATGCAACATACTGCACAATATTGCTGTGAAGTGTGGAATCACTCTCCCCACAAGGCTAGACATCATAGAAGATAGAGGAGGAGAGCAGGTCTGGATCACTTTCCTTATGGGCATCCTGTAAGACTTCTAGAAAACCTCCCTGGAGCTGTGGAGGGCTGGAGAACATGGAAACAGATGGAGCAGAAGGCTTCCTAGAAAACAAAGTGAACTCATCAAATTTGTATATTTCCTTAAATACAACTAGGGCATAATTCTGCTTTTAATAATATATTTATGAAGTGGAACAGAAACAAAAAAAAAAAGAAGAAGAAGAAGAAGAAGAAGAAGAAGAAGAAGAAGAAGAAGAA
>ML681989.1:20782451-20798654 GCA_007922195.1 Podocnemis expansa | reverse complement strand
AAGAAGAAGAAGAAGAAGAAGAAGAAGAAGAAGAAGAAGAAGAAGCCCTGAAATAAATGCACGTGGATCAGATGGTGTAATTGTTCAACATACAGATTCTGAAAATATTGATGCTGAACAGCTTTATTTGGAAAATAATCCACATTCAAAAAGGTGCCATCAAATTAAAACAAAAAGAGGGAGGTGAGTATCAGTGTGAGTGTGGGTCGTTGCAGAGTTGTATACAGCTAGCTAACTTTGTTCCTTTCATTTGCACACACAGGGAGGAAGGTGGTTTGCTTCACACCTTGTAGTGGTCTGTACCATGCTTCACCATGTCATGGGGGTTGATGTTTAAGACATTCTGGGACTGAGCTCACTCATCTTTGCTTTGCTTTTTCTTTTTAATAGAGGTTATGGATGAAGAGAACCCAAAATGAGCATGGATGATGCACCATCAAGGTTATCATCACTGGAGTGTGATCCAGCAGTTGTATGTATGGATGTGGTTGCTTTTGGTGATATTGTTCAGATAGCAACAACAGGTGAGTTGATGTTTGATGGTCCTGGTTTGGGTTGCTGAGCCAGAAAAACAAGGGGCTCTAAGAAAAACAGAGGGGGATCAGAAAGATAGGGGTACACAGAGGAACTGCAAAAGGTATAAAGATAGAGTGGTCAGTTGCTAAGGAATGTGTGACGGTGTGCACATCTGTGCACCTTGGGTTATGATCTACATGATTTTCTTGTTCACTTGTACACTTGAATTGTATGATTTGTTGCCAGTTGTACCATGCAATGTTTCTGTGTGGATGCTAATAACTTATTATGCATGATTTCTATGGTGATATGTTTCCTACAACTTCATACGTGTGAATAAACATGTAACATGCTTTCTATGGCTCAGGAATAAGGGAACAGACAGAGGTCTCTCCCAGCAGCAGTTAGCCTGAAAGAGACAAAGGGTAGCTAATGGAGGTGTCTGTGAAGAGTTTGGAAACAAAGACTGAGACCTGGAAGTTTTAAGGGGCTTTTGAGCTGGGACTCTCCATCTTGAAACAACTCCAAGCAAGATATGGGCCCTGCCTAGCCTCAGGCAGAGACTGGCTGTGCTAACATCTAAAAATTTCCAAAGGGATAGCCGTGTTAGTCTAGTCCAGCAAAAAAAACCCCAAGGAGCTGTGTGGCACTTTAACAGATTTATTTTTCACATGAGCTTTCGTGGGAGAAAATCCCACTTCGTCAGATGCTTCAAAGATGGGTGAACTTACAGAATGGAATGAAAATAAATGAAAGGGGATGTAAAACATAGGATGAGGTCATACAGTAAGAACAAATCAGAGCAGTTGTTAGGTTCAAACCCTGGGAAGCCTGAAGTCTAACAGTCAAACACCTTGAGCATAAACTTGTTTGGACTATGAAGTTAGTTTAAGTAGAAGTATTAGGTTAGCATGCCTATTTTGCCTTTTATTTTCTTGTGGTCTCTCTTGACTTACCTGTACTGTGATTCTGCCATGCTTGGCCGTATTTTCACTTAGAATTATAATCTTATCAACAAACTAGTAGTTGTTTTGCCTAAAGCTGTGTGATCTTTAGAGGGAGTGTGTGAAGGAGGCTGGGCACAATCCATTTCTTTGTTAAATGGACAGACTTTAGTGTGTGATGTTTGGGAGTGGTTCCCAATCTCTGTAGACAGGGGCTCCTGGTGTGGTAACTGGGGCTAGGGATGCTTGCTAGGCGACCATCCCTCAAGTAGCCAGAGGGCATACATCCACTGCCTGGCATCGATTGCATGCAAGAGGCTGGAGTGGACTGACTCAGGAGTGAGGGATCACTTGTCAAAGCCGGGTGAATCGGGGTTCAGGAGTGGGAATTGGGAGGTCACAGCAGCATGCCGGACGGGCTCTGAGGAGTGGTCCATCACAGAAGGTACATACGCAGAAAGGTATAAGTGGAAGGAGTGAAACAGGTGGGTTGTGGTATAGTTAGTGTAGTTTTCTGATAGCTTCTGGTAGAGTATTGTGCAAAGCATTACTGTGTAGGGTATGGTCAGTTGTTTCTGCAGTTGAGAAATAGTGGGGATGACAGACAATAGGATGCTGATACATTTGGGTCTGAGTCCAAATATCAATCCCTTATTCTTGTCAGTTATGACACCAATTCATCATTTTGATTTGCCATGCCCCACCCTCAAACTTTTGAGAACTCAAAAGATAAAGTTTGAGTAAATCTTCATGAGGAACCTGTATGTGACCTATTAGTCTACCTAGAGTGTCTGGTGAGTGGTGCTGATAGGTTGGCTGAATGGATCAAATATGGGTCCTTTGGGAATCCACCTGGGTTGGTTGTGGCTCGTATTACTGTTTTGTTCCATCTATGGAGGATGATGACCATGGTGACTGCTCTGAGATGCTGCCTGATCAGTGAAGTGGTTGCCACTGGAGCTGCTGCAGGTTCTCAATCTGACAGGAGCTACCCAGAGCTGTATGATTCTAATGCCAGTTCTGGTCTCCAAGTGGGGCTCCCTTGAGTTGCTGTTATTTGGAAGGTCTACATCATTTCCTCCAGCAGGGTATCATGTTTAAGACAGCAGTCACAGAGGCTGTATCCTAAAGTGTTTCAATTTTCCCTTCCATTGACTCCTTTTCAGGCTATTAAGTGGAATCTCAGGTGTCCTCATTCACCTGAATGTTTGAATTTGGCTCTCCTGGTTTCATGTTGAAAAGAGAACACAATAATGTCTGATCCTGTTCCTCTAGAGTGCTGCTGAATCTGACCCACCACTCCTATGTTGTCACACAAGGCTGAACAATGTGTGGGGCCCTGCAGATAGCAGTACTGTGAAACCTGACTCTCTCTGCATTTCAGTTCCCATATGTAAAATGAGCTAAGGATACAACAGAGGTGTTGTGAAGATAAGTATAGTAAGTATAGTAAGATTGTGATCTGCTGAGATGCTAGAGTAATGCATAGAGGATTTACAAGTACTTTAAAAGAGACAGTTGATTCTTTGTTGCCAAAGTCTTAATGAATTATGGAAGACCAAATTAATCTGTTATATTGCCCTGAGACTTTTATTTTATACTTACTAAAATATTATACATATTAAAATTAGTAAATATTGCCCACACTAGATGTAAATGTATATCTGGTATAATAAAATCATTTGAGAAGCATAACAAAATATTGCATACTCTGTATTTACTTCATATAGTCTGAAAACTCTCACAGATCATTAGATAATGGCTATTCTCTATATGTAATATATGATGGACTATATAAAAAGCTTCCTTATAAATTTCATATTATAAGTATTAATGGCTTAGTATGACAGGCTGATGGATAATACAGAGGTTTAAAGTTCTTGTACTGTACTGTAGTTATACATATACAATTCACATCGTTTGTAACCTGGAACTTCAGTCTGCAAAAGTAGGACAGAAATGTGAAATTATTTAAGAAGGTCAGATTTACTGTGTATCATGATCAATATTAAACAAGTGAAAGCTCTGAAACTGGTACTTTTACCAGAAGCTCAAAATTGCTGATATAAATGTATGCTTTCACTCTGTCAGATCAAATCATCTAATTACCATTGACTATTTTATCTTGAGATTGCTGGTGGTTGAATATTGAATTTGTGAATTCAAATTATCTCTGCATAATTTAAATACTGCCTGATCAAAGAAAATAATTTGTTATAAGACAGAATGAAAAATAGTTTTGAAATAACTTCAGTAGGACTACTCACATGCTTACAGCTATGTTTAGGTCTCATGCTGTTGCTCTCACAGTGTGAAGACCACCAAATGCATTATGTGCCTCCATAATGTTCTATCCTGAGACTAATCTAGCATGCCACAAGGTAAGATGCCTGTGAGGTGTCTGTTGATACCAGTGGAATATCACGTTTTAGGTTTTCTGGAGAGAGTGGGAGCTGGGAGTTCCTGCTTTCAAACGGTTAAAGTCAGAGATAATTCTTGCAGGGAAGTAGGTATATATTCAGAAACTATGACTGGAGACTCATTTTTCTCACAAAATAACTCACAATAAAACAATATCCCCAAACATAGTCAACAAAACCACCAAAAAAAAATCATTATAGAGATCGGAGCCCACTCCATTGATCTCTGAGACCACCAGCACCATTGTTGCTAATGTGAGACAGCAACTGCATTACAGTGACAGCACCATAGGCCTGCTCTGTCCACCTCTTCTCTTTGGTAAAGGAGTGGTGATCCACTTCTTCCGTTTTCTTACATTGCACATGACCCCAAGATCAGTGGTCTTCCAGTTCTGGAAAAGGGTGAATACAGAGAGCCCAGGAGAAGAAAGTAACATAGCATCCGAGTCATACCCTTCTCCCTCATCATCCCATGGGATGGTGCTCAATGTTAAAGAGGTCAGGAGCACTGGAAGTATTGAGCCCCACCTCTTATCAGAGGCCAGGCACAGGACTCATCTCATCCCCTGAGCCCCTGTAAAACCCCAAGGCACACAATATCTTAAGAGGGGCTTTCATGCTGCCTCAATGGGCATGTGGGTGGGTGGGGAGTAGTCACCCCAGCAAAGATTTCCTCATTCAGAATGGTACTGGGGTATCAGACAGGGCATGAGCTCTGTCTCTCACCACACACCCTCACATGCTCCCCAGTGGCAGAACTTGATGCACAGAATGAAATAAAACATCCTAAAAAAATACAATTAAAATTAGAAGAACTAAAACTAATTAAACAGGGCTCTTCAGCTGAACATACCACCTTAGGAAGGGTTGGGCAACCACTTGAATGAGTAGAACGTTTAGTTGGAAAACCCCCAAATGGAACAGGACCCCACTGTGCTAGTAGAGATATAGAACAAAAGGCAATCCTCAGCCCCCAAGGAGTTTACAGTTTACTCTGTTAGGTAAGATGCTTAAATGCTTTGCTGAATAGAGTTCAATTATACCAAACCAGTAACAGAAAGACCCAGATCCTGCAAAATATAGTGTGTTCAGACTTCTCTGCTAAACCCCTCTGAATTCTGTGAGGCTCTTCACAACAACAAATGTCCAAATTGTTCATTGTAAATTGTATTTTGCAGAGTTTAAAACTGTAGTTTTTCAAAGGGAGTAATAATTGATATACTAAGAACAGTTTAAAAGAAGACAGTAAGTAGAAAAATCTGTGGATTGCTTTAAGCACTTCTAATGTCTTATGTTGTCAAACTCTAAAATATTGATTGTTTGAATTTCAGACATGGCTTGAACTACAGAGGGTCCCAGAAGAGGAATACATGTTTAGGAAATTTGAAATAATCTGTTTGAAATAATACAGACATTAAAGAAAGTGGTAATATATGATTGTGTATTTTATTTTTCATTACTGATTTATACATGCACAATATTTCTTTAACAATTTATACATTCACATGCACCATGGCTGAAATTTGTCTCAGCCAAGGCACAAGGGCTATTGAATCTAACTTAAATCCTATATTGAGAGATTAAAATGGTTTTAAATGAGATATAGGCCTTGTTCTTTCTCTCTGCAGAGTTATGGTTTTTTCGCTCTATATATTTTACGCAAACACACAGCCCTTTGTCTTTGAGCATTTGAACACAAGACTTTGGCAAGCCATCTGTCACCTGCAGACCTCTAACTTATGACTTTAGTAAAAGTCCAGACAGACTGTAGACATTTATGTTGACTGACACATTCTCAATGAAAACATCCTAATATTCTGACCAGTACAACATCCTGTGAGATACATAGATCTAAAAATCAGAGTGCATAATCTGCATGAGCTAAAGAGAGGTGTTGCCGAAAATTTGCTCTTGTCTATACCATGCTTCTTCCTCGCACCCCAACTCCTTAAAAAAAAATCAAACTATGAGTGTGATTTCAGAAAGCTGTTTTCATGTATTTTGTCTTTTAAAATCTATTTCCTTAAAAAACAATTACAGATCCCATAAACATCCTGTTTTCCATATTCTCCTTACTCCTATCAGACATAAAACATTTATTTGCCTGAGTTATTTGCAATGATACATAACCCACTGCTTTGTCTCTCCATGATCACATCCACATTAATGTACTACCTCCGAAGATATCTAATCACAACAGTATAGAAAATTCTGCCTTGATAGTCGAGCACTATTTTCATTCAGAATAATTTAGCTCTTTAATTCTCTTGAGAAAACAATCACATTGAAATCTAACTCCTGAGTAGTTTATTGGTGTTTAAACCCCAGGTGCACCAAATCTTTTTACTCTACCACTGAGAGATCTTTGAACACCTTGATATTCATTTCAGTTTCAATAATTGGTTTGTAATATCAGAGTTGGCTAAAATATTCACAGAATCTTGAAAGGAAACAAAAAATCCAATTTCTCCTATTTGTTTTATGATGTTGCTTAAAAAGAACCCAGTAAATTCTAAACCTACATGACCATGGGTATAAGACATTTCTTTAATTTTGATATAACATCAAAAGTTATGTTTATAGGAGAGTGTTGTGCAGTAAGAACATTATGTTATAATGTTTTTCTTTCCCCTTACTGAAGTTATTGGAAAGATCTTACCTTTGGAAATACTTTTTTTTTTTGTGGGATGCCACAGACAGAGATGGCAGTACTTCAGATTTAGTTTCTCATATTTTAGTTTAGAGAATATAATTAAATTATATGGATTTTATCTAGCAAAGACTACTGGAATGCATAGCAGACATTGGAAAGCTTTGTACTAGGCAACAAATGAGGGCAGCTTTGCCCTTGCTATTGCTTTTTTATTTAAAGCTACAGACATAACCAAATAAAACACCTCTTTTTTTTCTGACAAAAAGGAAATGTAAAATACTATGTAAATTCCTAAAAACTTGCCAGTGTAAGATCCCTGAGTATAAGAATTTTGTACCTTCTCCCTTCTTATTAAACTTTTTGGTGAAATCTGCAATTCTAAACTCCTAGCTCTTTCCATCCAATTTTGTGTGAACAACTGACTGTACCCGAAAAAAAGGATGCACCACAGTAGCAAAGGAAATGAAATGATTATTTTTATGTGTACAGTAGATTCATGTCCCTTATTGTAGCTGCAGCTGGCTACACTAGGAAAAAATGGGCATCTAAAATTGAAGGCCAGATCTGAAAACTGGGTACTACATTTGATTTAGTCAGGCTTCCAGATGAAAGCAATTGGCCCAAGGTTTTGCAGCACAGGTTTTCACAGGAGAATGTAATCAGAAAACACCATATAAATGCAACATATAATATCTAGCAGAAATCCATGATGGAATACATCAATTTTCTCTGGTTCTGAGTTTGGCAATCTTTGCCAGCCCCTGTGCCAGCCCTGCCCCCATACCCTCAGCAGCTGCCTGGCACGAGGCCAGCAAGCATCAGGGGCATGGCCTACGAGGGCAAAAGGCACATATGTGGCAGCTCCTGCTGGCCCTGCTCCCCCAGCTGGGCCTGGGGCAGCAAGAGCCACGCACAGGGTGGCTCATGAAGGGCCCACCCTCCAAGCTGAGCCTCAGGCCCCAGAAGCCATGCAGAGGAGGGGGCAGGGCCAGCAAAGGAGAGCAGCTTCAGGGCCAGGAGCCCTGCATGATCCCTTGAATGGACATGCATCCCATGTCTGGCATGTATGCCGGGGGTTGCAAACTCCTGTTCTAGCTGGAATCTTTGTTCTCCTTTCCTCTTATAAAGCAAGATTACATACCCAGTTAGTATTACTATTATTAGTGGTAACAATATTATGGAAGCACATAAGCATTTATCAGGGATTAGGACCTGACTTTGTTAGATGTTGCACAAATACTCATTTAAAAAAAAAAAAAAGTCCATGTCCAAAGCATCTTGCAGTTTAGATTATGATAGTTACACAGAAAGTGAGGATTTGGGAGGAGTGGGGTCAGGGAGAGTTTCAATAAAAGAGATATATCTTAAGACAATAAGCTTTAGCCAAGTATCACCGCTTGCTGGCAATTACAGGAATGGGAGCCTAGGTCTTTGCAGTCAAAGACAAATGTTAATCGCTGAGGCTACGTCTACACTTAAGAAGTTAGTTTGAATTAACTCAGTTCAAATTAATTAATTCAAATTAATAATGGTTAATTCAAACTAAGTTAATTCAATCTAATGTGTCTCCACTAGAAACTCCAGTCCAAACCATTAGTTCGAATTAACTTGGCTCCATTGGGTTAATAATAAATTAATAAGTTTTAATAAACCAATACTTCAAGTGAGTTTTCATAACTTTGAAGTAAGCATTCAATACTTCAAACTAAAGAATTTCATAGTTTGAAGTAATGAAAGCCACTGTAATCATGAAATAATTTAGTTTGAATTAATGCTCATTAATTCAAACTAAATTTTAAGTGTAGATATACCCTGAGCTACTAGCTATTTTAAGATGGCTGCCTATTTCTCTTATTGGAAATTCCATCCTGAATCTGAGAACATTTGGTTTTGACACATTTGTATGTTCTGATAAAAAACATTTTGTCCAAAAAACCAAAAAATCCCAACTGGCTATAAACGTAATTTCCCCTCCCAGGTTCAAAGTGGTGAAAAAAGACAGACAATCTACAGCTAACTCCAGCTTTTGTCTTTCATCTTCCAAAAAGCAGGAAAACAGTTGCCTCAACTGTGCAAACAGAGGCTAAACCTTCACATCACCAACCACTAGGTAGCTACTTTTGTACAAACTTTCCTTCCTCTGCAGTAATGAATGTATATTTTTGAGAGTAACACAATGGGATTTGGTCAGCCTTACATTCAACTGAAGTTTTCAAAAGTGCTCTAGCCAATAATACATGGAGGTAAAGAAGAGCTTCTATGCTCTTAAATACAGTGTGAAAATGCCAAAGGAGAACTGTGAAACACAAACAAAAATGGCTTATGGAGTTTTTTTGTTTGTTTGTTTGTTTGTTTTTTGAGACAGGTCACAATAAACATATTGGTCCAAGAAAGAGAGAGAAAAAGAAATCAAATGGCACTTGCCATTTACTGTAAGAAAAGACGTTTATAGCTGTCTTTTGGAGACTATAGAGGGGAAAAGAGTATTTCCAACACACTGGGAACATTATTTAATTTTAGAAGAAAAGCTCTGTTAAGTTCAAAGATCATATGTCTTTCAAACTATGTAAAAGAATAATGATAGTTAAGGCACAAGACTAGGGCTCACAAAACCAAGGTTTCCAGGTAAACTAAAAATTTCCAGTATTATCGTGGATAAGCTGCTTAGACTCAGATTTTCAATGGTATTAAAGTATTGCTTTGCACAGTGTTGCAATAATTGTACAAGACTACGTTTCATTTAAAGTGAATGGGAATTGTAAGTTGTTTCTGAAAATGAGGCTTAAGCAGAAGAAGGGGCAGTGCTTTAGTGATTGTATTTGCGGATATTAAATTTGTGGTGCAATAATAAATGCATCATCCATTGTGAAGTGATCAGATATGGTAGTGGTCAGGGTGATATAAATACCACAGTTTGATAACTGGATTTAATTTTTGAGATACCAATGTTTTATTTTTTGGTTTAGTAACAAAAATCTTTTACTTGTCTCATAACAATTTGACAAAGTTGTTTACAGTCCATGAAAGCTTATGTCTGAAGAAATTTGTTAGTTTTTAAGGTGCCACCGGACCTTTTTTGTTTTTGCTATAAAATATTATGAACCAAAGAACAATGGTTAAGGTTGGAATAAATTCAGAGACATTAAGGTATGGAAATAAACCTCACAGGCACACAAAACAACTATTTCTGGATGTGAGCAAAAATAGTAAGGAAAAAATCTCTAATTTTTAAAAGTTATTTCAATCTATTCTGGGACTACAAACACAAATATAACCTCATAATAATCTGATGATTAGATCACTATAATTCAGTGAATGAAATGTGGCACCACAAAGACTAACACATTTCTTCAGACATAAGCTTTTGTGGACTCCACCCAACTTTGTCAGATGTACCAAGTGGGTTGGAGTCCACAAAAGCTTATGTCCGAAGAAATTTGTTAGTCTTTAAGGGTATGTCTATACTGGAGGCTCTGTTAAGTCGACTTAACAAGGCTGACTTTAAATTGACCTTGTGACGTCAAATTAGAGTGTCCACACTGAAAACTCCTATTGACTGCCTACGTTCCCACTGGTAGGTGCTAAGTCAACCCTTCCTGGTGACCAGACACTCTGGGCGGGGCCCTGGAGGCCTATTAAATTGATTTAAGGGCTATTACCTGTCTACATTGACTTACGTCTATTTAATAAGGTCAACTTAAGTGTTAAGTCGATATTAAGAGGTGGTGTTATTAAGCCAACTTAAGGAGAACTCTTAAGTTGACTTAATAAAAGCCCAGTGTGGCTGTAGGGGGTCTGTAGGTTGACTTAAGCTTCCTTCCTAAGTGGAGATGTACCCTAGGTATACACTTTCCTAAGTGTAAGTGTATCCTAAGGTGCCACAGGTAGCTCATTGTTTTTGCTGTATGCAGACTAACACATCTACCCCTCTGGAAATTAAATCAATTGTGTTTGAGTGCATAAACTGTACATTGATGTTTAAGAAAAATCTCACTAATGGTCTCAGTTCTTCCTAGACAAGCAAGTTTGTATCAAACAGCTTCTAATGGCACTTAACTTCTGCCAGTTTCCTCTGTTGTTCACATTTAGGCTTCTGGGTAGCATTGGACATGTATATTGTGCTGGGAGTATTAGGAGAAAATCTTTTCTTCACCATGCACAGAGGATTAAAGTCTATGTTAAAACAGTAGTATCCAAACACAATATGGTGTTGAACTATTCATTAACTGGTAGAAGGCAAGTCCTACCCCACCCAGAAGACATATTATATTATGGAAGGAGAGTAATTCATACACACAAGCAGTACTGGTGCCAATGTCAGTCTTGCAGTTCACTCTTCAAACTTCACAATCATTTGGTCTACTTTGCAGACTTTGGGGTGTGTCTAAACTTACTATTTATTTCAAATTGAGGAGCCCTAATTTGAAATAACCTACTCCCTGGCTATAGGGCATTTCATTAAGTTGAATTAAGCATTTCCTTAAATTGAAATAAGTAAATGCTAATTCAACTTAATAAAACCTACTTTTACTTTGAATTAATTCTTCAATCAAAGTAATTAATTTGAAGCAACCCTATTTTAAACAGGGAGTAAGGTTATTTCAAATTGAATAGGCTTCCTGAGACCTTGCTCGCAGACAGAACTTCCTCCCAGTGTTCCTGGCATAGGAAGAGCCTGCCCTGGCCAACCACAGGGCAGGACTCTTCCCGCAGCGCTGTGCTTTGCAGAACTGGCCAGGTCTGCAGTCTGGGAGACCATGGCTGAGAGCAGGAGCTGAAGGAATGCACCTTCCTTGAGTCACCAAGAAATTTTAGACTTCCTGGCCATATGGCGGGACGAGGCTGTCATCTCCTGGTTACAGGCCAGCCACCGGAACCGGGAGGTGTATGCTTCTATCACCCAGAACCTGGAAACCAAGGGCCACACCCATGACACCAAGCAGGTCTGGGTGAAGATAAAGGAGCTGTGCTAGGCCTACTACCAGGCCAGGGAGGACAGGCAGCAGAACAGGGCAGCCTCTACCAGCAGCAGCAGCTGCCAGTCTTTTGACAAGCTGGATGCTTTCCTGGACCGGGAGATCAGCAGTCTCCTGGGCAACATGGCAGACTCTGGCAAGTCCATACTCATTGAGGAAGAAGTGGGCACCAGTCAGCACCAGCAGGCTACCTCACCAGCCCAGGACTCTGCAGCCAGCTCAGAGCTGATCCCTGCCCCAACGGAGTCCACAGCTTCAGACATACAGGAGGAGGCTCCCCCCACCAAGGAGGGGGACCAGGATGAGGGGGCATTGCTCCAGACACCCACAGCACATGCTGGTGAGTACTCTCTCCCCCCTCCCTGTGGGCAGGGCTGGGCACACCTGCGGGACAGGCACTGCAGGGGGACATTGTGCAGGGACAGACAGGGTCCCAAGGGTGTGGGCAGAGGCCCTCCAACAGGGGCAGAGGGGCTGGAAACCTTCTGGCGGGGGCACCCAGAGCTGAGAGTTGCAGCTCTGTGTGGGGAGATGGGCTGGGAGGCCAGGGAGCATGCACCTGAAACCACTGGCACATAGCCTCAGGAGAAACCTCCAGGGCAGGGCTGCTTTCTGGCCTCCATTGTGGGCACCACACCCAACCTGAGGATGCAGCACAGAACCACAGTGCATACCTAGGGGACCTTGTCCCAAAGGAAGAGGACAGGGAAGAACAGGGATGCCCGGGGTACAGCAGCTTCATTCAGGCTGCACACCACACTAACTAATTGGAGGAACTTTTTTCTCTGCTTCTTTCTAGCAGCCCCTGCACCCTTGCCTGCTGGCCCTTCCAGGGAACCACCAGCCCTGACCCTGAGGAGGAGGAGGAGGAAGGCACTATGCTCCCAGGTGGACCAGTATGAGGAACAGATCTACATCACGGAGCGGCTGGACACATGGATGGCAGTGTGGATGGACCAGGAAGTCTCCCACAGGAGGGTTGATCAGGGGTTGTGGAAGGCCAAGCACAGGCTGCTCAAGAGGATACTTGACCTCCTGGAGAGGCAGACCCAATCCCTTTAGCACCTGGAGGAGCACCAGCTCCCATGAAACCCTGCTCTGCACTCCACCCCTCCACAGCACTGGTCCAGGACCCGGAACAGACACCTCCAGGCCCAGGACCCACCAACCACTGGATACTAGCCCCAGCTCTTTACCCTGACTCTCCTCTACACCCCAAACTCCTCCTCCTCCCAAATCCCCAAACCCCACAGCTCCAGACCCAAACTCCCCTTTCCCCAAAAGCCCCCAACACACACAGCCTCCATCCCATCCCCCCACAGCTCCTACCCCTTAGTTCCCTCTGTAAATAAAAACACTGTAGACTGTTAAAAGAGTATGTGGCTTTTAATGGTGTGGGGACAGGGGAGATGGGTGGGTGGTGGTGGGAAGGGGCAGGCATGGGCAGGTGCTGGAGGTGAATTGACAGTGACAATGTCAGGGCCTGGTAGCAGGCGCATGCCTCAGTGCTCCTTGCACAGGGACATCCTTAGGGGGTGGCGAAAGGGGTTTTTGCCCCAGACCCCTGGTTCCAGGACCCATCACTGTCCTGCCATGAACAGGGTAGTGCAGGGCCTGAACCATTGCCTCCCCCAATGGCTGTGATTTTCCCCATCTGGGGGACAGGGATATCTGGCCAAAAGCAGTGGCCAGTCAGCACTCTCACACCCCCCCACACTTGTGCTGCTTTCGGCTCTGTGCCTGATGCAGTGGGGAGAGTGTGGGAGGCAGTGCAAAGCCCACACCACTGCACCCCAGCCACGCTGCCTCTTCCCCCTCCCACTGCCTCTAGCACAGAATTGAAAGTAGCACAAGTGGTGGGGAGGTGCGGGAGCACTGAACTTGGCCACCAGTTTTAGCCAACTGTCCCTGTCCCCTGGATGGAGAACAGCCAGCTCAGGGGTGGACTTGGCCTGCCCCATCCCTCTGGGCCAGCCAGCCCTGTCCCCCAGTGTGGACAGGGGTCTGTGGGGGATCCACAGGGGCCAATTTGTCCGGGGCCCTGCACCCCCCAAAGACTGCCCTGTCCTCGCCAACCAGGTGGGCCTTCAGCGTGTCCTGGATGAGCAGGGCTTGCTGCTGGGCCCACTGCATTGGGGACAGGGTGACTTTGGGCTGCTCATAGTCTCTGGAAAGCCACTTGGCCTTGGCCTCCCAGATGCGGAGGATCCTTTTTCCCCACAGCTCACACAGGTTGTGCAGGCAACAGCATGTGATGGTGACCTGTGGGATTTTGCACTCGCCAGCCACAGGTGAGTTAAGAGGGCCCTCCAGCATGCTTGCAGATGGCTGAAGGCATGCTCGACAACCAAGCGGCAGTGGTGGTGCCTCTGATTAAAAAGGTCTCTGCCAGCATCCATGTGGCCCATGTATGGCTTCATCAGCCAGGGCATCAAGGGGTTGGCAGCATCTGCCAGGGCCAGGACCAGCACTTGCACATTCCCAAAGGTGATGGTGTGCTCAGGGAAGAAGATACCTGCCTGCATATGCCTGTACGGGGTGGAGTTGCACAGGATGCAGGTGTCATGTGCCCTCCCTGGCCAGCCCATGTAGATGTTTCAGAAGGCCCTGCGATGGTCGAGTAGTATCTCTTGCAGTTGATATAATCCAGGGCCCGGTGGTCTGGGGGTTGGATGGGGATGTGCGTGGCATTCAAGATGCCCACACAATTGTGGAAACTGAATCTGGCGAGACCATCGAGGGCATCCTGCAGGTTGTCTGGGGCAACTAGGTGGGGTAGCAGGACCCAGCTGATTACCCAGCACATCTGCATGAGGGCAGTCCCCATGGTGGACCTGCGAATGCTGAAATGCTGGGCCACGGAGTGGTATGCGCTCATGGTTGTGATGGCTGCTTGCTTGTCTACAGGCAGGGGGGATCATAGTTAAGTGTCCATGCACTGCAGAGCCAGTGTGGGCTCACAGACCAGTGCGAAGAAGGTCCCCTTGCTCATTTTAAAATTCTGCAGCCAAGGTTGTCTACACAGGTGGTGAGCATGATTCACTCCCTGCAGTCTGTGTTGGTCTTGCGGGCGCAGCGACGATGAGGCAAGGAGCACACTGTGATGAATGTGGCAGCTTGCAGGGGCAGTAGGACGTGATGTAGGCTGCTGTGTGCCTTCACATAGTGAGGGTGCCAGGGAAGGTTGCTCCAGAGCAGAAGTAGCTTCCGCAGGATCTGGTAATTGTTATGCAGCTGCCTGACAAATTGCTGAAGAAGAGTCTGATCCATGATCTACTCAGGCTACATGTTGTCAGGCACAATGGGGAAGGTGCTCAGGACATTTCCTCTTTTAAAGGAGTGGCTAAGGGAGAGGTCACCTTCTGCTGTGCCATGCTGGAATGCTTCCCATAATGCACCCCTCCTAGCTCACCCCAGCCACTAATTTGACTTAGAGAGTCTACTGTAGAGTCTCAAGTTTGAATTAATAAATCCTGCTTTAACTGGAATTACGTGACTAGTGAAGACTCTTTAATTTGAATTAATAATTTTGATTTAAAGTCATATTTGTTAATTCAAATTAATTAATTTGAACTAACTTTTGTAGTGTAGACATAGCCTTGGTGAATATCCTTCTCTACAACCTACTGTCTACTGTTCCCACCAGCAATCTTCATCTCAGTGTAAATGGGACAAGTAAAGAGAATGTAATGAGAAGAGGGGATAGAGTATCATCACTCTGTTTCCCATCTCCTTCCATAGCTAAGAATTAATCCTGACCTCTCCGAACTAGGTGCAAGGAGTACACCATAAGCACCATTCTCACTAAGTCCCACAGCCAATCTACCAGAAGTTCCTCTCAGTCACCTACCAAGAAAGAACCTCCCTCCTCCCTCATGTCTACATTATTATAAATCCTGAACCTTCGTTTCTTTAAACCCCAATTCAAGATGCAAATCCTTGAACAGTCTTTTACTTAATAATGATAGCTATTGAGTATCTCACTTATATTTCTAACACAGAGAATCAAACTTCAGAACATATGCACTGAAGAAAATGGTATAAAAAAGGAAGTGCAAAAAGAGTCCAATCCTTTTGGATGTCATTTATATTTTTAAATGAGTCTTTATGATGCCTAAATGCTCCCTTGATAGGCACATTATGAACACCTTAGACAGAGAGTGATAATTACTGGATTTCAACATTTATAGAAAACTGGTACATGGTGCATTTGATTTATGTATTATAATGACAATTTTCTGTGACTGTAGAAATTTGGTAATTACCATTAAAACCATTCATTATCTATTTTTGAACTTTAATAAATGGTAAAGCCATTTATTCATTAACATTTGGAAAATGAAAAATATCTACCCATTATCCTTTTGATGAATCCATTCCAAAGGAACATTATTCTTTGCAGCTTATAATAAATTCAGTTTGATTCTAGACTTACGTTATTCTTGAAGCAGGGCTCCTAATCTCCATAAAATAGGAAAAGGAGTTTTCCAGATCAATTTTGGTATCTAGGGATTTGCCCTAACACATAGGCTGTGTTCTCACACAGCCAGTTATTTCGATATGGTTGTTTCGCAACAACCGTATATTGAAATAACCCTTATTTCAAAACAACTTATTTCGAATTAACAAAATGTTAATTTGAAATAAGGAAAAAACCGGGAATCGAAATAGCAAGTTCACACTGTGAACTTGCT
>ML681989.1:20759223-20772451 GCA_007922195.1 Podocnemis expansa | reverse complement strand
AAATAAGTTGTTTCGAAATAACATATTATTTCGAAACAGCTTGTTTCGAAACATGTTGTTTCGAAACAAGCACTCCCCGTGTAGACATAGCCGACCTGTCTTATCCGTTGCTGGTACTTGGATGTTGCTGTCTTCCTCGCCTCCTCATCGTGGTTCCCATGTGACTGTGGGATGCCAAGGTACTTGTAGCTGGTCTGTATGTCTGCTTTGTGGCCTGCTGGTAGTTCCACCCCATCAATCTTGACTACCTTCCCTCTCTTTACTACCATCCAGCCACACTTCTCCAGTCCGAATGACAACCCGTGTCAGGTGGATTAGCGAGTCGACGTCTCGTTCATTCTTACCATACAGCTTGATGTCATCCATGTAGAGGAGATGGCTAATTGTAGTTCCACTCTTGAACTTGTATCCGTAGCCAGTCCTTGTGATTATCTGGCTGAAGGGGTTCAAGCCAATGCAGAACAGCAGTGGAGAAAGTGCATCACCGTGGTATATGCCGCACTTGATAGCCACTTATGCAAGCTGTCTTGAGTTGACTTCCAATGTTGTCTTCCACAGTCCCATTGAGTTCTTGAGGAAGGTCCTTAGTGTCCTGTTGACCTTGTATAGCACCAGACATTCACAGATCCATGTGTGTGGATTGAGTCGTAGGCTTTCCTGTAGTCAATCCAGGCTGTGCTCAGATTGGTCTGTCTAGACCTTGAGTCTTGGGTGACTGCTCTATCTATGCGCAACTGGTGTTTTGAACTTCTGGTGTTGTTCCCAATTCCCTTCTGAGCTGCGCTCAGGTACTGGCCCACATGTGGTCCTGTAGCTTGGCGGCTATGATGCCTGATAGGACTTTCCATGTTGTGGGGAGGCAGGTTATTGGCCGGCACTTGGACGGTGCTGTTCCCTTGTGGGGGTCTTTCATGATCAGCCCTGTCCTTCCTTGTGTTAGCCAGTCTGGGTGGGAGCCTACTGCTAGCAGCTGGTTCATCTGTGCTGCTAGGCGTTCATGCACTGCTGTTAGTTTCTTTAGCCAGTAGGTGTGGATCATGTCCAGCTCTTCATGTTCTTGACCTGCTGTTGGATGTCTGCTACTGTGATGGTGAGTGGTTCCTGTTCTGGGACATTGCTGTGGTCTGTTCTCAGGTCCTGCAGCCACTTTGCACTGGTGTTATGAGTCTTCTTTTTCCTCCCCTATGGTCTTCCAGTACTGTTCAGTTTCTGCTGTTGGTGGCCTTGCTGTTATTATGTTATTGCACTGCAGTTGGGAGTACACCTTGGATGGTTCTTTGGAGATCAGGGCATTTATCTTTTTGGCCTCTGCTTCTCTTGTGTATCTCCTTAGCCTGATAGCCAGTGCTCTGAGCCTTTGTGTAGCAGTCTCTAGGGCTTCAGATGGAGTCAGCCCCTTGTATTTTTTCAGTAGCCAAGTCTTACCCTTACTCTCTACACCCTTCTGTAGTTCAACCAGTTGACTAACTTCTCTCCGGGTTGCCTTGATCTTATCCTCCAACCTCATTTTCCAGGGGGGGTTGTCTCGTCCATGCATGGTTTGTTCCAGTAGCCCACTTGTCTTCAGACTGTCCTGGTTCCCCAACATCTGGCGCAGACCTTGTTACTCCTGGCGACGTCCGAGCCGGCATGACTCTCCTTGTTTGTGTCACTCTCATATTCAAGGTAGGCAAGTGAGGTGTTAGGGGGTTTTTTGCCCAAGGACCCCTACTGGGAAGGTAGGTAGGTACCCACCAGGCTTTGAACCCCAGTCTCCTGTATCAAAAGGCATCGCTCTTAACCTTTACGGCACTCTTAACCACTACACTAGCCAGTCATCTTTACATATATGTAAAGCATCTTTATGGAAGCCACAAGCATTGTTCAATATTTTGACAGTGCAGACTGCTCAGTACATCCATTTTAATTCATTGAGCACAAGGACTCTGTCAAGCAGGTCTCTTGTTAAACAAAGAGCAATCTGCTCATGCAAAAATAATTTACTTCAGATTTACAGGTAATAATATACATGGTTTTAGGTTGGTTGACTGAAAGTGACATTTTTCAAAATATGTCAGGAAACAATCAAATAGATCAACAAAAATGTGATTAAATTAATGTTACCTGTTTTTCTCAGCTATGAGTAGACCTCAGTGGGCCTTTTCAGAATAATACTTTATCATTAAAAAATGCAGTTTCAATCAACCTGAAACAGTAAACATATCTCATACATATTTGCCAAATGATTTTCTTTGACCCAAAATAGATTTTTTCAATTTATCATTTTGTTTAGGATTTTTGGATTTGGTCTGGGTCATTTTTTCCCCAGGACTGCCAGTCAAACAAAAAACAAAACAAAAATTAGTTAACCTGTGCCATCACCACCCAAAAGACTGGAATCCACTATAATATTATTCAAATGAAGAAAAACGTGGGACCCAAAAACTGTTATAATTCATCCCAAAGTGTTTGCCAAATTGCCACCCACATCAATGCTAACACACTCACAGCCAATCTTGCCAATAATGTTTTTTTAATGATTATTATTAATATTAAGGGAAAATTATTACAATGCTTTTTTTTAAAGCTTTTGGATAAGCTGTACTGAGGAGGATTTCTCTAATTCTGACAGTAAAGGATTGCCCATGCTAGTGAACATTTAAGTCTTCTCCATACAGGTTGGTTAATCACACTCATAAACCAGAAATCATCAATGAAGAGCCAGAAGTATAATAATAATAATTTAGAGCCAGCTATGGATCTGCTGGTTTCATCTGCAGCATGAGTGTTCCTTTTTAATCAACTCCATAGGAAACTTCAGTGTAATTATAATAAATTGTAAGAGTGAGAGACAGTCAGGATTGATATTTCAGTTGTACCACTCAGCCATAATACAGTTAAATAATACCTCTGAAAAGTTCCTCTATATCTTAGAGATAAAGCAATAGATGTCAGGGCAAATTGGCAAAGGCTTTGAGGGTTTTCACCTTCCTCTGTAGCATGGGGACTGACTCAATTGCTGGTGGATTCTCTGTACCTTAAATAGTTCAAATAATTATTTGAGGACTTTAATAACTCAGTCAAAGAAAATCTCTTCAGGAATTAGTACTGGAATAGGTAAGTAAATATAGGGGGTGCAACCTGACAAAACTAGATTTGAATTTCAGACAGAAGTAAATACATTATTTTAGAGAGTCATAGGTTTTAATGCCAGAAGGAAAATTGTGATCATCTAACCTGGCCACCTATGTAACAGAGGTTATAGGATTTCCCACAGTTAATTCTTACTCAAAATCAATAGCAATTGTTGGACTAAAACATATTCCGCCCCCCCTTCTTGATTTTAAAATTACCAGTGATGGGGAATCCTCCACAAAATTGATAAGTTGTTCCACTGATTAATTATCTTCATGGTTAAATATATATGCCTTATTTTTAAATCTAAAGGTGTCTAGCTTCAGCTTCTAGCCACTGAATATTGTTATATTTTTGTCTGCAAGATGGAAAAGCTATTTATTTTCAAATTTCTGTACTCTGTGTTGGTAATAATAGGCTATGATGAAGTCATCTCTTATCCTTTTTTTGATAAGCTAAATAAGGTAAGCTCTTTGATTTGAGTCTTTCACTATGTGTATGTCTACACTTAAAAGTTATTTCAAAATAAGAAGGCTTATTTTGAAATAACTTTTCTTCATCCATGAAAGCATTTTATTATTTTGAAATAAGTGTTTTGTTATTTTGAAATAACAAGGTGCTATTTTGAAATAATAAAACCTACTTTTATTTTAAAATAGAACTTTATTTCAAAATTATCTTTTCAAAATAAGTCCTCCTTTCACCTCTCCCCACCAGGGGGGAGGGCTGACCCTAGGGTAGGGCAAGTGGGGCAGCCAGCCAGGGCCCCATGCTTTGGGGTCCCCACAGGGCCCACACCACTGCCCCCCCCCAAGCCAGGGGCTGAGCAAGCTGGCCAAAAGTGGTGGCCCATTTCAGCACTGCCAATCCACCTTGGCCACTGCTTTCAGCTCTGTACTGGAGCAGTGGGGCAGGGGCAGGAGGCAGCATGTGACACATTACTACCCCCTGGCTGTGCTACCTTCCAACCCCTTCGCTGCTGCTCTGGAACAGAGCTGAAAGCAGCTCATGTGGCGGGGGAAGGGGGACCAGCAGCGCTGAAATGGGGCACCGCTTTTCACCGGCTCACCCGGTCTCCCGCAGTGGCAGCTTTTGGGGTAGGCAAAGCAGGCAGCTGCCTCGGGCCCCAAGCAATAAGGGGCCCCGTCCTCAATTTGGTGTACAGAAATGAAAATATAGGAGTTGTTCCCATCTCACAGAGCTAGTAGGGCTGGAGGCCTAAGCACTTTTCATTCTTGGCTCATCAAGGCAAGCTATCATTACGAGCTGTGCCTCATCTGAATTACAGATTTCACCATTATCTGCCTGTCACCTTCACATTGACATGCTAAAAAAGCAGGAGCAAGCAATAGACAGCACAAGAGCGGGAATATTTCTAGTGGCCTCAGTTTTTAATTCCTCAGTGTGGTCATTTATTCCGCCATTTTTAAATTTTGTGAAATATTGCCTTTTTCTTTTCTTTTTTACCTTTTCTTCTTTCTCCTTTTCCTTTGCCTTTCTAACAATTTTTTCATTGGCTTTGGTTAACTCAGATTACCAAGTAAGTCCATGTAGGCTGCTACATATAAACACAGTGCTGCCCTCAAGCAATCATCACAGCTGTGTGTGATGTCTGTGCTGTATGTCTTTCTTTTAGTAAGTAATTTTTTAGCTTCTTTTGTACTTACTACTTACTATTTCTGAGGGGGTCAGAGTCTTACACACTTGAGTACGTCAGAGAATTTCATTGAAATTTGGTGTTTTTCATTTATAGCTACAGACTAGAAACCTTCTTTTCACTTATTTTTATTATTTGTATTAAATTTCTAGTGCACATAAACTCAAGCCTATATGAAAAATTTGTAAGATTTGAGTGCCAAAATTTTAAATGGGGTATTTTGGTTATTACTAAGCCATCATTAATGTTACCACTTTTTATCTATTAACTAATGATCATACTTTTTAAAAATTTTTAAAATATTCATTTTAACTTTGTAGTTCAGCATTAGCTCATTTATGTTACGTAAAAGATGATCAACTTACAAGTTTCATGATGGGTAGGTCTTTGGAAATATACCCAAGAAAAATTTACAAGTTTCACAGGGAGAATCATGTTAGTTTGGTTCAGCAAAACACACAAGGAGTCCTGGGGGGTGGAGTGGGGCAGTTAAGGGTGCAGGGGAGACTGGGGACATGGGGAGGGTAGCTGTGGGGGCTGATAGTGGGCCCTTTAGGGGGGCCCCACAATGGACCTTTGCCTAAGGCCCCGAATTGCCTAAGGCCACCTCTGGGCATGGGACAACCGGAGCAGGGGCTGGACCCTCCCCTGGACTGGCCAGCCCCACCCCTCACTGCTCAGGGGGATAAGTGGGGGCCTTGCAGAGGGTGATTTACCCAGGGCCCTGCACATCCCTGGGGATGGCCCTGCCGGGGGGACAAGGAACCCCAGTGGGCCTGCATGCCTCGCTGGCCAGCCAGGGAATCCCTGCAGGGCTGTGCTCCCCACTGGCTGGCCAGGGAAACCATGCAGGCCTGCGTTCTTCACCAGCCAGCCAGAGATCCCCTGCTCGGCATGATTTCCCTCCCTCAGGATGCATACCAAACTGCCCCCAGCCCCTTCTGTTCTAAAATTTATTTTGTACTGAAAAAACATGATTAGTTCAAACTTATTTCAAACTACTTAGTTTGGACTAACCAAGTCTGTATTAAGCTTTTAGGTGTAGACATAGCCATATATTTGAAGGTTAAAAGGAACCAATATGATCAATAGTCTGACCTTCTATAAAATGCAGGCTACAGAATCTCACCCACCCATGCTGCTATAAACCTTTAACTTGTGACTAAGTTATTAAAGTTCTCAAAGTATTATTTTGACTTTAAGGTACAGAGAATTCTCCTGCAATTGAGTCTTGTCCAATGTTACAGAGGAAGACTAGATGTTTTCAGCTAAGTAAAGCTTGTTTTTTCCATGACATTTCATTTACATTTTCATGAGGGCCAGACCCAGTTACGGAATAATTGTGTTTATTTCAGTGACGTCTAAATAAATGGCTACATTAGGGACAACAAACAATTTATCTTCCCATTCTCTTCTCCTACAAACAAAAGAAAACCACATCACTTAAAGGCAACCCCCCACCTCATAACAAAACTCCTTACTACAGTTTGGTTTAAGTCTGTAGCCAGCAAGTTTAACATAGGCTTGGTTTCAATAAAGAGTAATAATGATAAATTACTAGGAACAGCTGAACTGGTTCTGAAAATCTTAAGAATTCCTACTCCAAAGATATTGCCCATTTGATCTTGAATCAATACACAACACATTTTAAGCTTCTAAAACTTTTAAACAGTTTTCCCTCTCAGCTTCTCATCCTCTTGCTGCTTTTGTGGTGGAACTCAAATACCAGAATACCAAAAAATAGGGTAACAATTTATTTCTAACCAGAACAACTTGTAGATGGAAAAGTAAATCTCTTGGAAAAAGCCTGTTTTCAGAGGATATTCAGATGAATTTTGGAGATACAAGGTACTCTGATAAACAGGACGAGCATTCCAACTTTTGGATAGTTATCCAAATAAAGGGTAGCTCACAAACTAAGGTTAAAGAGGTATAAAAACACTTCACATTTCTCCCATTTGGGGGCATTAGATAGAAAGCAAGGGTCACAAAATAAATTTGTCTGAAGGCAAATTCTAATTTAATGTCTGGCTGCCTGCTGTCCTTCTAGAGCTCAGGGATTACTTGGTGTATTGAAATGCCCTGGCCAAGTCTGTTTGTCCCTTGGATTGCCTCTGTGCTGCAGGAGCGGTGGCTAAAGTGGCATAAAAACACTACTCTGGCTCTACAACACCCAATGATTCCCTTTAAACCTTGGGAATGATCAGAGACATAGGTCCATCAGCTTTGTGGGTGATGTGTAGCTCAATAAAGTTGTAATGTGGACAATGATAGGGTCATTTTTTTTCATTCAGTTTTCACAATCAGCAACATAGATTTCTATTGGTCTCAATGGTAGTGTTGTGACACTATCTGGGTCTAGGGGATTGTTTATGATTATTTTTCATATTAATATTTCATATTTGTAATAATCCATATGTGATATCCCATGTTTGGTAGCAATAGCAAAGCTGTAATCTGCTAAGATTGATGATATGGTTTATATCTAGGCATCATGCCTGTATTAGTAGAAATTAATTTGTTTTTTATTTGTACTCCAAGTTATTTGATTCCAAGCAATCCCGGGCTGGGTGCATCTGCAAAAAAAAAAAAATAATAATAATAATAAAAAAAAAACACCAAGGAGTCATGTGGTACTAGTTCATCCATCTTTGAAGCATCTGATGAAATGGCATTTTCTCCCACAAAAACTCATGCAAAAAATAAATCTGTTAGGCTATGTCCACACATACATTGTTATTTCAAAATGAGTTGTTTCGAAAGGAGTTGTTTCAAAATAAAGTCCTTATTTTGAAATAAATTAATTTGAATTAAGAAAATGTTAATTCGAATTAAGGGAAGCCTGCTATCGAAACGGCTGTTATTTTGAAATGGTTATTTTGAAATAAGGCCGTTTGGATATGTTGTTTCAAAACAGTTGTTTCAAAACAATGGTGTTGTTTCAAAACAACATGTCCAAACGGCCTTATTTCAAAATAACCATTTTGAAATAACAGCCATTTCAAAATGAATGGGGTTTAAACTGTTTCAAAATGACGGTTCTTATTTTGAAATGACAGAGCCCATCATTTCGAAATAAGAAAACGTCGTGTGGACCTAATCGTTTTTATTTCAAAATAACCAGTGTTATTTTGAAATACAAGAGATGTGTGGACATAGCCTTAGTCGTAAAGTGCCACATGACTCCTTGCTTTTTTTGCTGGACTAGACTAACATGGCTATCCCTTTAGAAATTGCATCTGCAAAACTATTGTCATACTAATTGCCCATTAGGAGCTCCCAGCTGCAGTGGACCCAAGGAGAAACTTTTTTCTCCAGTTACCCAGGCTGACCAGGTGACTCAACTCCATTTTGATTTGACAAGGACTCTGAGAGCATGAGGCAGCCAAAGGTGGTAAAAGACTATGGCCCCATCTCCATTTTTTCTTTAGTCTTCAGTCTATCTACAACCAACACCCTCCTCTGGAACTATTCTCCTGGGACTGAACAAAGGACTGAGACCCAACCAGCTGCTGCTGCTGGGCACATACCAGAGGAGCAGGACCAACCTGCAACTACAGGATCTTCAAGGATTTGCTTTCTATGGACTCTAAATCATTTGTATGTATGTGATTCACTTTGACCCTTTAATATCTCTTATATTTTGTTGGTTTTCTTTTTATATTAAACCTTTAGGTGTAGTTACTCAACGATTGGCTGGCAGCATGGTATTTTGAGTAAGATCCAAGACTATACAGCTAGTCCTCACTTAGTGACCTACTCGTTTAGTGACCCCCTCGGAGTTATGACCAGCTCTCTGACGAGTTAGTATTATGGCGATGTATGAGAACTCGCATCAACTCTCTCAGATTCATCTCATTCCCACAGTCAGAACTAGAGTTTTTCGTCTATGTATTTTTACTTTATTGTGCACCCCAAAGTACAAGATATCGGTGAAAAGGAAGAGCATGACTTCACCCGGAGAAAGCACCAAGAAACAAAGGAAGGCTATCGATCTTGAGACAAAAATGAAGATAATAAACGAATATGAAGCTGGTAAGAAAGTTAAAGCGATAGCACGTGACTTGGAGCTGGCACATTCAACTGTATCAACAATCTTGAAGGATAAAGATCGAATGAAAGAAGCAGTGAAATCATCAAAAGGATATAAAGCCATAATAACTAGGCAGCAGAAAGGCCTCATTCACGAAATGGAAAAATTACTGGCGATATGGTTTGATGACCAGATACAAAAAAGAATGCCAATGAGCCTTTTAATAATTCAAGCAAAGGCACGCAGTATCTTTGAAACATTGAAAGTGCGCGAAAATGAAGAGTCAATGGAAACATTTACGGCAAGTCATGGATGGTTTCAATGTTTTCGTCGGAGATTCAGCCTTCATAATCGAAGTATCAGTGGTGAGGCGGCAAGCGTGGACATAGAAGCATCAGAAAATTTGTGGATGAATTTGACGAAATGATTGAGAAAGGCGGGTATCATACGGAACAGATCTTTAATGCAGACGAAACTGGACTATTCTGGAAAAAATACCCGAAAGATCCTACATACAAAAAGAGGCTAAAACAATGCCTGGTTTCAAGGCTTTTAAGGACAGGGTCACGTTGTTGTTGGGAGGAAATGTCGCTCGATTTCAGTTAAAACCTTTTCTCATCAATCGTTCTGCAAACCCACGTGCACTGAAGCAGGTTAGTAAGCACACGCTGCCCATTTACTATCATTCAAATAACAAAGCACGGATGACACAATATTTATTTGAGGACTGGTTCATGAACTGCTTCATACCCTCGGTCAACCATTACTGTCTGGAAAATGGTGTTCCCTTTAAAATTATCCTCCTACTTGATAATGCCCCAGGCCACCCCCAGCATCTTGATGATCTACACCCTGATGTAAAGGTCGTGTATCTGCCTAAAAACACAACTGCTGTGTTACAACCAATGGACCAGGGGGCTATCTCTACGTTTAAAGTGCTATATTTGTGCACAATGTTTTCCAAAGCGGTAGCAGCAACAGAAAATGGTGAAGTAACCCTTCACGATTTTTGGAAATCATATAATATTTTACACTGCATAAAGAACATTGAATCAGCTTGGGCGGGAGTGACAGAAAAGTGCATGGAAGGCATATGGAAAAAATGCCTGAAACGTTTTGTAAATAATTTCGAAGGATTTGAGAAAGATGAACATATTGATGTCATAAATAAAAACATTGTGGAACTTGCTAATGTGCTTAATTTAGATGTTGAAGTGGAAGATATTGAAGAATTAGTGGAATACATCGAGGGAGAGCTAACTAACAAAGATTTAATAGAGTTGGAAGCGCAGCAGCACTTGAAAGAGGAGGAAGAAGAAGAAGAGGAAAGAGTGGAAGAAGTACAAAAGAAGTTCACTGTAAAGGGGTTAGCTGATGTCTTCTCCAAAGTGAATGCAGCGATGTTAGAACTAGAGAGTATGGACCCGAATGTTGAATGGTTCACGAAAGCAGAACGACAAATGAATGAAATTTTACGATGCTATCATGAAATTTATGAAGAATAAAAGAAAATTACAACACAGATCACACTAACGAGATACTTCTCTAAAGTTCCATCCACGACCCCTACCCCTACCCTTACAAGTCCTTCCATTTCCTTGGCATCCTCTCCCTTACCAGGGCCTTCTACAGCTCCTGATAACCCTGATAATCTCTCTGACGATGACATTGATGACCCCCTTGCTGCTGAACCACACTTTGAAGGATTTGATGAGTAAAAATGTCAATGTAATCTGAATGTTTATTTTCATATTTCTTAGGTACATCATTTTTATAATTTTTGCTGATTGCATTTTTATGTTCTGTAATACAGTATGTAAGGAGTTATGCCAATAAAACAAAGTTATCATGATGGAGTTTATTTTAGGCCTTTTCTTTACACTACTATTCAGAATATTAAAAATGATTACCTGTATTTACAGTACACTATGCAAACTAAGTTCAGCACATTAGAGCTCAAAACATTTAAAATATATATTAAAAACGTTATAAATGATGCAAAGGTGACATTAAAACTATCTACAGATGGTTGAAAAACCCACTACCAGTAAAGTACATTATGCCTGAAATACCGGTAAGGGCTGCTCCTCTTTTAGCGACCAATTCGTTTATCAACCGGGTTTCAGGAACGGAACCCGGTCACTAAGTGAGGACTACCTGTATTGTTCTCAGTGATGTGGCTGGCCCTTTGGCATCAGGAAAACCTATTTCTTTAAGAGACCCAGTGGCTAGGAAGGACCCCCATAACAGCTGATGTGCATAAAGGGTGCTGTTTCTATTTGTTCACACTTGGTGATGACCAGAGTGGGGAATCAGAAGTATGTTTTGTTACTGACTGGGAGACTGGTTTAAGTACCACCCGTAAGTGGCTTGGGGATTTGGCCCCTGGTTTTTGCAGCTTGCCCTGATTTTGGCACATTCAGAAGGTTATCCCAGGAGGCTGCGGTCACAAGGGTGCATGTTTTTCCTTCAAAACATTGGACAGAGAAGATTCACTGGGTTAAAATTTTATAAAAAGTCAGCAAACTTTTCTTTTCTGCTTTTGTGATATTATGCTTTGACTGTTAGCATTTTTCAGTAACATAAGACTTCATATTTTATTGCAATTCCAGAGAATTCTCTCTCCGCTGAGAAGCAGAAAGAGAATTTACATTTGATGCCATTTCCCCCTTCCTAGTAGGGACAATGACAACATTTGAATAAAGTAGAATTTTGATACAAATAGGAGCCCATTTATATACCTGAATGACAATGCTTATTCAGAGGCCCTGGAAAAGACTGGATTTGCATGCTATCAATAGGAGACTGTGAAAAGGAGGAGAAAAGAATAGTAATATGAAGGAAACTCAATAGAATATTAATGTTGCACTGTGTGTGTGACATTATGGAATGATAAAACTCTAGGCTTACAGCTTTGTAACAGGACATATGAGTCTGTATGATGCCTGGGTCCACTTTGACATACTTCATTGTAAGCCCATTGACTCTCATGGAATTACTCCTGATTTACTAATGTAAATTATATCAGAGTCAGTCTCCTTTTCAACATTAAATAAATATATAAGAAAATATCAGGCACCATTGGTATTCAGAAAGTTATGATTTTTTTTAGCTATATGAAAAAGGCAAGAATCATCTTCTGCACTCTCTGCGTATTATTTTGATTCTTATGTTTGGAGGGGTGTAATTCAATTAATGGAAGCATTTCGTTAATAAATCTCTATTACTTTAGCTCTTAAATAGGCTTGGAAGAATTGAATTTTTATTAGCAATGTTGATAAACATCAATTTCACTGTATATACACAAATATATGAAAATAATGTTAACAACCATATGAATTTACAAATAACAGATTTTCTTACTTTGCCTGAGAACTAAGTTTGATTTAAAGTTTCTTACGTTGTGCATTTTGACACCGAATGTTGACAATTTGTTTTTGAATGTTATAGCTTTACTTTTTGAAGCTCAGCACCTACTGTCATTAAATAATTATCTGACCCTCTCCTGGTACCTGCCCATCATAATTTCCCACCACTGCAAAAATGTAAACAGATCAAAATGGTCAAAATTCATATTGTTTTTTCAATGACAGAATTTAAATCATAAAAATAATCTGAGCTTTGATATTCTCTGTTAAAAATCATTTTTAAAAAATAACTCTGCCAAGCTTACTTATAAGGATTCAATGCAAAAATACTGTTATTTTATTTACTTAATAAAGTCATCTTCAAAAAAAAAGTTCAGATATAAGTGAAACAAACAGAAAGATGACTTACCGTTAAGTGACTGGACCCTACATACTTTTTGTACATAGTACTATTAGAGATTCTGATACTTTGGGGCCCCTGTCTTGCAAACATGACACAAGTAATTTTATGAATGTAAGTTGTAACATTGAGCGCACAGGCAAAAAAAATTACTTACATGCTTATGTGCTTGCAGTATCTTAGAGACTTGGTTTGCAGAGAACACAGGCTCAAAATGTTAAGTAATTTTCTCTGTGTGTTGATCAGGCAAATAAACAAAAACACCCAGATTTAAACTGGAAAATCTCATTTTTTTTTCTTTTTAAATGCTCAGATCCCAATATTCTACAATTAAAATCCATTTTTTACCCACCTCCAGTAATAGGTTTGGAAACTTTATTAAAAGTTAATATTATATTATATTATATTATATTATATTATATTAAAAGTTAATAATAACCATATATTAACTTCTGTTCCTCTCCTCTATTTCATATTTCTTGTTTCCTACCCTACTGTCTCCAAAATAAAGCAATCACAGAGACCTCTAAAAACTCCAAATTGTGAAATACTTGAAAGCCTTACAAAGCGATTCAGAACATTATTATTGTTACTATTGTTATTATTGTTTAATAATAATAATAATAATAATAATAATAATAATAATAATAATAATA
>ML681989.1:20707595-20759213 GCA_007922195.1 Podocnemis expansa | reverse complement strand
TAATAATAATAATAATAATAATAATAATAATAATAATAATAATAATAAACTGTCCCAGCCTATTCTTTATTTAGTTTTCTTACAAAAAAAACTAAATTAACTGTACAGCTCAGTGAGAATCACAAGTTTTGTTTGAAATTAGCTTCTTTTTATGAATATTTTTTTAAAAAATAGAGTTTTACAATAGGATGATTCTTGTTAAATCAGATCTCAGAGACTGTTCCTGTATAATGCTAAACACTCAGAAGGATTTCTTTATCTGGCTTGAGCAGCTCTTAGCTACCACATGACAACAACAAAAAGGTTCTACTTCAAGCATATATTTAAAGGTCTGAAAGTCAACTGTGCTTCACCTCTAATTTCACTGCCAAGAAATTACCAGCTGAATTCAGATTTCTAATGTCATAATTGGGCCAGGAGAAGAAACTGTCATTTGACAAGGATGCATACATCCAAATGGCCTTGCTTAAGAATCGACCATGCATTTTGCAAGATAACATGAACAACAATCAAAACTTTTTTTTAAGCTGAAATATAAACTACTTTTCAAGCTCTGAATACTGTTTGTGAAAGAAAAAAAATTTAAAAAAATGGCTGTAGGAAATTGTTGCTCTTTCCCCACTGTGAATATAGAAAAGATATTTTATCTAATCAAGCTGTCCAGGCTGGATAAAACTCCCTGCCACCCCCCCAGCCCCCACCCCAGAAAGAACTTACTGTTCTTGTCATTTGTGCTGAAAGTACAAAAAAAAATGCTTACAAAAGTACATCAAAATGCCAAGACAGGTTTAATTAAAGTGAATTCCCTTCTTGGGGTGAAACTAGTAGCTTCCAGAAATATAGCAGGCATGAATTAAAAACATTTGTAATAGTACAAAAAAAAAAAAAAGAATGTTTTGCATATGCCAAGAAGGTGATCTGCATAAGAATGGAAGAATGGCTTGGTAAAATCACATTTCAGTGAATTGTTTTGCTACTTGCATTAAAAATAAAATAGGAAAAAGCAATTTGGTTTGTCCCTGATAGCTTTCTAAATTGCATACAGGGCTATCATGGAGTTCCATAAGGCAATTCATTGTCTTTGGGAAATAAAGGTGTGTCATTCAGATACTGGATAATCAGTTTTGAAAACTGAATATCTATTCCCTACACAGGAAGTCTTTTTGCCTTGATAGTTTGTTTTTTATATTACTGTTCACTCTGGAACAGTATCGCTCTCTAATTTCAAAGGGAATCACAGAAGTGACTGTGCAGTATTCTGGTGTGTATGGACTTATATTGGGCCCATTATTTTTCATATCTGTTCATTTCATTCACTTAACACTAACACAAGGATAACTGGGTCTCTTTACTTCTCCAGACAGAGATGCATAAGTGCAAGCTTTTTGTTGCATTTGTTTCAACCATTTTTTGTGCTATGGAATATCTCTCTTCATCATTACCTCCACTGTTAATAATATCCTGTAAGTGGAATTCACTTGGGCAATCTAACACCCCAAGACACTATGCATACACCTCTGTTTTCAAATTCTTATTCTTATTCATATTTGTATTCTTATTCTTATTATGTTAAAAAGTCAAAGAAGCTCTAATTTATATTTTACACAGCCTGGTTGTTTTCACTTCTGAAGAATCATGGCCAGCACTCATTTAACAGCAGAACCAATTTTCTAATCAAATAGACAGTGGGGATCAGCAACCTATTTGGGACACACACTGAAATATATCTATAAGATGGTTTAACACGTTCTTTCTCCCTGCTTCTTGTGTTACTGTCTTATTATGTTTTTGCAGTTTTGTCTGGATGGGCTGTTGTACATGGTTAACTAGCTAAGTGTTTAGGTTTTCCTAGCAGTAGAGGAGTTTTGACATAAACATCTGGCTTGTGGTTAGTTTACTGTATACAGGAGAGACATGATTGCCTGTCAGCTGCCATTGTTTGGTCTTCTCATATTGCAATTAGCTGTTTACTAATATGGTCACACCATGTTTAGGGAAAGAAAAACAAAACACTCCCCCCCCCCGCCAAAACCCTTTCTTATAGTGTTGGTATATAGAACAAATGAATTATAAGAGGAACTGATATAATGCATAATAACCCAATACAGCAAAATAGACGTACGCTTTTGTTTATCTGGCAATTACTTACAAGTATAACGTTTGGCACAAGCATGAATGTTTGCAGGATAAGAAACTACTGCCTATCATGTTGACAAATATTATCTCATTGCTTACTTGTACTCCCCCATCTGTCTGTATCCATCTGTTGTCACTTCTCTTAGACTGTGAGCCCCTTCGGGCAGGGACCAACTATTGTTCTGTGTTTGAACAGTAAGCACCTGCAGTAAGCCAGGCATGCACAAAGGGGGGCAAGAAGGGGCATATGTCCCCTCTCCCCACCATCAGCATGGACACAGAATTCTTGTGGGGCTGAAGTGGAAGGTGACAGTTCCTTTGGGCTGGGGGAGTGGGGGCAAAGCCAGCTTCTTCAGTTGCTGGGAGCACAGAAACTGCCCCCCCAAAAGAAGCCACACTTTTTTCTGTGAATGTCTCTGAGAATAATATAGTCTTGGTCTATGACTAGGGCTTGTAGATACTGTGGTAATTCAAATAATATAAAAGAAGGCTTAATTTACATCTTAGTACAAAACGTTCCTAAGCATCTGTACACTTGCATGTGAAATCATTTTTTGTTCAGCCATAATAAAGTACTTCAGCTTATTCTGAAACATGTCCCTGGTTTTTGCATAACCCCATCAGCATAATATACTAAGATAATGAGTGAATTTCCCATGGTGGTGGTGGTTAGGTGTTTGTTGTTGTTGTTATTGTTGTTTTGGGTTGTTTTTTGTAAATTCCTTTGTGTAGATGGCATTCTGCTTTTGTTTTATCCTCCACATATACCAAAGTTCCAGAAATCTTGAATGTAATAGCTTTGCTTTCCTTCCAAGGGCTTTTTCACAGGCTTTTTCTTCAAAATTTCTTCCTGAAGATTTAAAATGTGTAATATGATATTTTACAGTAAACTCTGTACTTCATCTTTTCTGTAGAGTAGATAAGAACCTAAAATGTAACATTTCAGCCCTGAAGTCTGCTACCCTATCGGACAATATCTACAGAAGTAAGGGCCGGCTCGTTATTGCCAATACAGCGGGCTCTGTTGTGTTCATTTTCTTACATGATACCTTTTTGACTGCTGTGAAATTGCTTCAAAATGGTACCAATTTATATAATACCAGAAGAAGAAATGCTTTAGACTCAGTAAAGGAAATTCCATCCATTAAGACCTACCTTCATACCTCGCTGTCTCTCTCTGTCTTTTTCTCTCTCTCTGTCTCTCTCAACCCCCCTCTCTCAAAATTCTTCAGTCCTCAAAGAATAACAATCTAATTGTTTCTAATCGACACCAACATCTAAGCCTTACTGATCTATCCTATAAGGTTATACTACACACTTGTGCTTTACCGTAGAAACAAATTATATTTCAAGGCTCTGTTTGGCTAGGGTATCAGATGTCTGGCAAAAGGAGGATATGTCCTGTTTTTTGCCCTCACAGACTCCATCCAGTAGGTATTTTTAAAATATTTGATTTTTCTCTGGCTTTTTCACTATGCTGGATGCCCCGAACACAAGGGAAGACTTCTCTCCGGGCCCTCTAAAAATAGAAGAGCACACCAGAAGGCAGAGTTCTTGCAGCAATTTCCCCTGTCAGTTCAGATGGCAGTGGTGGGTAGGAGCGAGCCTGGCCACTCCTCCCCTCCTTTCGTGGATCCTGGGTGGGAGGCCGACAGGCCGGAGCATCTGGTGCCCTCTCTCTTTCCTGCTGGGGACAGTGCTATATTTAGCTTCTGACCCAAGCCCAGTGTGGCTGTGAGTCCTTGGGGTGGGCTCCTTCCTGACCCTGTCCCACTAGTAAGGATGCCTCGACTGGGAAGGGTTTGGGCCTTGGGGACAGGTGTTTGTGGGGGAGCAGTAGCTGGGGTGGTGGGGGAGAAAACATTTGGGGGGCAATAGCTATTGCAGGTGGACAGGCATTGCGGGGGCAATAGCTGTGGGGGGTGGGCAGGCATTTGGGAGGCTAGTAGCTGTGGGGGTGGTCAGGAATTTTTGGGGGCAGTTGCTGGTGTGGTGGTGGGGCAGCCATTTGGGGGGCATTAGCTGTGATGGGGGGCAGGCATTTGGGGGGAGCAGTAGTTGGGGTGGGTGAAAGGGGACCAGACAAGGTGAAGGGGGCCTGAACGTATATGTGTCCTCAAATGTCCTCCTTTTCATACCTCCCTGTCCTCTTTCCATGCTTGGTATCTGGTAACCCTATGTTTGGCAGTTGAGGTAATTTCTGATACAATTTAAAGCATCAGTGGGAGTGGGAGTGACTGTGTATGCTAATGAGGAAATTAACCAGGCATGTGGTTTGTCTATACTTACATTTTGTGCCTCCATCATATCAAAATAATCAGCTTTTTAGCACCTGCAACAATCAACAATCCCGACTGGAGAATGACTTGTGCTGTATCTTATTTACTGTGCACATCTGCAGGAACCAAAGAACTCATGATTTAATCTACAAGCTAACAAAAAAAAATTCAATCTACTGCTATCTTCTGTTCAACAATAAACACTCGCATAAGCAATTTATGTCTGCTCTCCTTATGGAAGTTATATACAGGAAGGTTAGAGGTGTATATTTTGTGTGATTCAGGGTTGCTAACTCCAACTGTTAAAAAGCATGAATAAGGCACCAAAAACATGAGGTCTAAAAAATAAATACAAACATTTGTGGTTCTTTTCATTTTCCTTTTAATTTTTAAAGACTTTTTCAAGATTTTTTCTTATGCCAGGAGTACTAAAATTTGTGTTTTAAAACAAACAAATAAATAAGTGGAAATTCTCATATAATTATATGATTTCAAGTGCTGTTTCAAAAACAAAGCAAAACAAAACAAAAAAAACCCACTAAATATCATCAGCCTCCTGATCGTATTGTGAGAGTTGGTAAACACTAGCAACTGAGCTTCAATATTGTTGATTAAATGTGTTTTGACTACTATTCATATTCCTTAACATGTCACACAGAAACTTGTCAGTGATGAGGTTTTTGTATTATTGAATGGTGTGCAATATTGATTTTTAAATTCCTCCATTTTAAACATGTTAATTTGTAAAAGGACTGATTTCTGTTCAGCAATGTACAAGTACAGCCCCTAATAGCTTCAGGTGGAATTATCCACTCCTGAAATTATGGTGAACCTAAGACAAAGACAAGGAACTACTATATTTTGATTTCCAGGACAATATATTCAAGAAAATCACATATTTATGGGACATGGGATGAAGGAGTGTGGTGCTTGTCAAAGGCTTATGGCATCCAATGTGTTTTAAATTAAAGGGCATGGTGTGTAATCTGAAACTGCATAGAGCTGAACATTTTCAAGGGACTATTTTATAAGGTATACATGATAAGTTTGTTCATTCTTCTCTGCCTCAAAATTCTCAAACAAAGGTATGGAATTTCAAATTTCATATTTTATTAGTATTTTCCATGGGATGATATTTTATATAAAAATAGTTTATTCTCTGCAAACTAGTTAGCAAGAAATCACCATCTAATTCTACAGCTTTGTCAATGAAGAAATAATTGAATAGACATCTCCCAAAGAAACCATGGCCCACCACACTAATGCCTATGCTATTGACAGTACATAAGTCACCAACATTTCATCATATCAGGACTTCACCTAACTGAAGCTGAATTATCTGGAGTCTTCAAGGGACTGAACTTCTGCCTCAAAACTAAACTGATTCCATACTAGCAAGATGAGAACTAGAAGAATTTGTTCACTGACTCATCCTCAGAGAATTCTCTCACAATGACATCAACCTCAACTATCACATTCACAACGTCATTTAATCATCATCATCATCATCATCCTCATCCTCATCCTCATCCTCTTATTGAACAATGATCAATGTATGAAATCATATGATTGTTCATTACACTGATTGCTGAAGAGAGAAAACCAAACCAAACCAAACCAAACCAAAACTGAGGGTATGTCTATGTTGTCAGCAACTGGAGAATCAGACCCAGAAGTGGTCGCCAGCTGATGTGATTAAATTACTCTGTGAGTGATTTGTTAACAACTGTGCTCAAGCAAATAAATGGGACATCAAGACTTCAAAAGAGAAACAGCTGAGCTTGATTTAATATGCAGAGGGAATAAATCATAACTATGGTTTCCTTTCCCATTACAATAGGTGATTTGACCTCACATTCCTCTATGTGTCATTTCCCAGTGTTTGAATCTGAACTGCTTTGATATGCTGTTACTGTATGACCTGATCCCATGTCTTAAACTCCTCTGCATTTATTTTCCTCCCATTCTGTAAGTTCTCCCATCTTCAGAGCATCTGACAAGTGGGATTTTCTCCCCTGAAATCTCATGCGATAAATAAATTTGTTAGTCTTTAAGTGCCACAGGATTTCTTGCTTCTTTTGCTACCCAAACGGAGTAAGGCTCCATTGACCATAGGGTATCTCTGGTTGATGCAGCACAGTGAAGACACCATGGTATGGCAACATAAGTAAGTTAGTGAGAAATATGCAAACTGTACATGACTTTAAAGAATGATTAAATGTCAAGACAGCAAGTACGTGGAAGGTGGATAGGGTGTGATGTCTCCTTCTTTCCACCTCCCTTTTCCAATGACCCACTTCCAAAAAGAAATGGATTGCCACTGCTACTTCAGGCGTGACAAGACTATATAAATATTGGCCAGTCTGGCTGTGAAAGAAGAAAAAACTCCAGAGAGATGGGGAAGGCCAGAACTGGTAATAGGCAGTAGCCCCATCTTCATTTTGTCTTCAGTCTTCAGTTTCCAATCTGCAGCTAACACCCTCCTCTGGAACTGTTCTGCTACAACTGAATAAAGGACGGAGAACCATCCAGGTGTTGGGTCTATCCTGGAGGAATTGGACTAAACTGCAAACTCCAAATTCTTCAAAGACTTGTTTTATAAGGACTCTAATTCATTTGGTATATATATGATTCAATTTGACCCTTCAACATATATCATATTTTGTTTATTTTTCTTTTTTGTATTAAACCTTTAGTTGTAGTTCCTAAAGGATTGTCTTACAGTGTGGTATTTTGGGTAAGATCCAGGCCTATATTGTTCTGGGTGATGTGACTGGCCTTTTGGGGTCAGCAGAACCTACTTCTCTGAGAGATCCAGTGGCTCGGTGGGGACTGGAGGAGCTGATGTGCAATAAAATGAACTGTTTCTATTTTTGTAATGCTTCTTGATGACCAATGTGGGGAATCAGAAGCATGTTTTGTTACTGACTGGGAGGCTAGTTTAAGTACTGACCATCAGTGGTTTAGGAGTTTGGCCCTGGGACTTGCAGCTTGCCCTGATTTTTGCACATTGAGGAGGTTATCCCAGGAGGCCCAGGTCACGTACACCTTAATATACGTAAAACTCTAGGGACAAATAGTAGGAATTTTTCCTGTAAGCTGGGGACACATTAGTTAGAAGGGACTGAGGAGGAAAAGAACCTGAGAATATTGGTGGATCACAGGACAACTAGGAGCCGCCAATGCAATGTGGTCTTGAAAAAAGCTAATGCAGTCCTAGGATCCATCAGAAGATGTATCTCCAGGAGAGACAGGGAGGCGTTAGTGTCATTGTACACTGCACTGGCGAGACTTCTTCTGGAATACTGTATGCAGTTCCAGTCCCCCATGTTTGAAAAGATGACTTCAAACTGGAACACATGCAGAGAAGGGCTAAAAGGATGATCTGCGGAATGGAAAATCTGACTTATGAGAGGAGAATTAAGGAGTTTGGATGGTTTAGCCTAACCAAATGTGATTACTGTTTATAAATACATCACAGGAATAAATAACAGGGAGCAAGAGGAATTATTTGAGTACAGCACAAATACAGACACAAGAATAACTGGATACAAACTGTCCATCAGGAAACTGATGCTTGAAATTAGATGCGGCTTTCTAACCATCAGAGAAATAAAGTTCTGGAATAGCCTTCCAAGAGGAGCCATGGGACCAAGAACAATAAACTGAACTTGATAAATTCATGGAAAGGATGATATTGTGGAACAGCCTATTTTGGAAATTAACTGATCTTTGACTACTGGTGGTGGATATGCCAGTGGCCTAAGAAGGGAGAGTAGATTGGGTGGGTTCTGCGTCAGTAAGGAGAATTATTTCTTGGGTAATTGGTTGGTGATCCTTGACTACATGCTTAGAGTTTAAGTGATTGCCATGTTTGGCTTCAGGAATGGATTTTCCCCCAAGCAGATTGGCTAGGCCTCTAGGGATTTTTCACCTTCCTCTGAGGCACTAGGAACGTCTCACCTCATGGTGGACTCTCTGTATCTTAAAAGTCTTTAAATCATGGTTTGAAGACTTTAATAACTGAGTCGCAGGTTAAAGGCATGTTGCAGGAGTGGGTGGGTGAGATTTGCTGGCCTGCATTATTTTGGATGATCATACTGGTACCTTCTGACCTTAGAGTCTGTGGTATGTCTACCCTAGCAATTAAGGTCAATTTAAGGATGCTTAAATCAAACTAAATTACTTCACGTCCACACCCGGGCTTTCATTAAGTTGAGCTCAGAGTGTCCTTAAATTGAATTAGTAACTACCGGTAGTTAGGTCGACTTAATGCTTAAGTCGTTTTGTTAAGTCGACCTAAAACTGGTGTGGATGCCCTAGGTCAACTTAATGCCCTAGGTTGACCTAGGGTGGGGGCAAGCGAGCTGTGACTTCCCGGGACAAGGGAGCTGACCAATGTTCCCGTTAATATTTCATAAGCTGTATGCTCAAAACATTTTTGTGTGCACAAATAATTTCTTTGTATATGCAAAAATTTCTTTGTGTGTGCTAATATTAGCACTGTTGGATGTTTTGTGTGTGTGTGTATGTGTGTGTGTGTATGTGCTTGCTTTATTTTCTTGTGTACGTGTTTCACAGCCTGTGTGCATGTGCACATGTGCACAGCTTAGGGGGAACAGTGGCTGCAGCTTTCTTCTCCCCAGGACCACAGTTTCCCAGGACAAGGGATCCCCAGCTCCCTTCTTGCCTGAGACCCAGGGCTTCCCAGGAAGAAGGGAGAACCAGCTTTCTTTTTGCTGAGATTCAGTCCCCGGCAAGAAGGGAGCCAGGGCTCCCTTTTTTCGAGACAGCTGCAACTTCCTGGGGAGAAGGGAGCCACGTGGGGCTCCCCAGGCAGGGCTTCAGTGGGTAGGAATACCCCTCAGGGGCTCCACCAGCAAGGGAATCCCCCACTACCTTTGCTGGAGCTCCAGCAGGGAAGGAATTTCCACAACCCTAGCTGGGGCTCCAGATGTGCAGCTCCCTTCTGCCAGGGAGTCCTGGCAACTCCATTGTCCAAGGAGCCCCGGGAGCTCCTTTGTGCTCAGGAGTGTCCATGGCTCCCTTCTCCCTGGGAGCCCCAGTTCCTTGGCAAGAAGAGAGCCATGTCTCCCTGATGAAAAGTGAGCTGCAGCTTCCTGGGGAGAAGGAAGCCTCTGCTCCTTTCTCACCAGGACCCACAGGGATCCCAGCAGAAGGGACCTGTAGTTCCCTTCTCAGTGGGACTTGCAGCTTCCCAGCAGGTCCCTTCTACTGTTAACCTGCAGATCCCTTCTAAGTGGGAGTCATGGGTCCTGGAGAGAAGGGAGCCTTGTGTCCCTTCCCAACAGGAAGCCACAGGTCCCGATGAGAAGAAAGCCATGGGTCCCTTCTCAGTGGGGAGCCATGGCTCTCCAACAGGTCTACATTTGAAAAGTTTAGATGACTTAACTTAACAAGGTTAATTTAACTTTTCGAGTGTAGTCATACTCTGTGAGTCTATGACCCTCTATTCACTAAACACAGTTCACCAGAGAAATAGATTACATCATGGAATGGGCCACCTGTGACGGTCTAAAAATTAACTTTAGAGAACTTGCTTCACTTTGGGGTGTGCGGTAACTTCTGATTGCTAACTTGTTTTTATCCCCTACCATTTCATATGAGAACCCATAGAGAATATCATCCATATAATCCATATTAAATGGAGATCCCCATACCACAAGAAATCTTTCTTGAGTCCTTTCTTCCAGCTTTCAAACAACTGTCCAACCCCTCCAAGGTCATAAGAGAGCAGAACCAACTGATAGCAGCAGCGGACCTGCCATAAGGGGTACAAAACCTGCAGATATATCTCTATTGCTATAATAAAAAACATATATTTCAGTAACCTTGAATACTACAAATGCTGTCACAGCTGATGGGGTACCTCATTCAGTGAACTAAGTCCCCTAGTAATGACTTTGGGGATAAAATGAAATAATCACTACAGTTTTGAAAGACCTCATAAAAGGAAAATGATAACTGACAAAAGCATTCTGTTACCCAGAGGTGAATGTTCTTCACAGAATAATACCTCCATCTCTGACTTGTAAGTCTTCAACTTTGAAGAAAATCTGTAAAGCACTTTCAAAAGATGAACCTGTGAGCTTAAATCCATATTTTTGCTGTCCACCAAAAATCATCATCTTACTAAAGACACTTAATAAAGGATTACAGCTTATTACAGAAATCTGTAACACACTAAACATGTCTTTTTGCCCTACGACTACAAAGACGTTATCTGGGCACTTCCCCTTTGAGAGTCTTTACAGAATGTGTTGACTACCTATGCCAAACAATCTGTCCCACCTTGTATTTATCTGTGATGCTTTGAGCTTCTTTCCTAGACCTAAAGATGAGCTCTATGTATGTTGAAAGCTTGTCTTTCTCACCAACAGAAATTGGTCCAATAAAAGATATTTATTACCTCATCCACCTTGTCTCCTTGATTTCTCATTTCTGTTTGTTCTCAAATTCCTCGAGAAGGTATAATAAACTATCCCAACCATACAGAGAAAAAAATAGTGGGTATACGAATGGATTTCACTTATTATATATTAAAATGAAGCACCACTGTTTTTGCAATGTACTGATTTAGGTAGCATCAAAACAGCACGTGTTTTCAATGGAAGTAAAAGGAAAGCACCCACATGATTACACACCAAAGTCATGGTCAGACTTGCTGTCTTTTATTGACTATTAACAGTGATTTATATTGGCTTGGATAAGAATCCAAAAAAAAAAAAAATCCCTCTGATGTGTGTCCAATTATCCAAACTTTGGAGGGTTCTTTTCTCTCCTATCTCATACAATCAATCTTAAAAATATTTTTTCTTCCTAAACAACTTCTCTCCCAGAAACAGCTCCTAGCTCCACATTCTACCTACTGTTGTCTTTGCTAACATTTCGCTACCTTTCTTTCTACCAGCCTAAGGCGCTCTACCCATTTTTTAGTGTTCTGGTGGTATGGTGTTTTTTTTTTTCATGACCTGCAGTTTTCTCCTTTTCTCATTTTTATTTGTGGGGTAGGTTAGCCAGCAGAACTTCTTCCAATTCTTATATGCCTACCAGTGTATAGGGGGGCTCTGTATTGACCTGCATAAAACTTGGAATAAAGGCACCCAAAAATCAATCTATGACAGGGCTAGACTGAGAGCTAGTGTTGTTTCATTTCTATAAACAGTTTTCTAATAAAGAACCACTTTTGCAAGTATGAAATTCTTTCAAGTTCTTACTCAAATGTGAAACATGAAAGTGTTAACTTTGACCTTCTACAGTTCAAAGCACCAAGACCCTACCATAGTACACTAGCCAGAGCTGGCCTATAAACAGTGAGAGCAGTACAAGGAGTCATACAGTTTTCTATAAAATCACTTACCTTCACAACAGGAACTTTCAGTCTCAGATTAATCTTCTTCCCAATTCTTTTTACTTCTCCTTCCCCCTAAATGAGAACATACATTTTGTTGTAATGTGCTTGTATTTTTTTACTGGCTTGGAATGCTCTCAAAAGAGAATCCTTTAATCTTTAGACACATCTTCTTGGACTTGCATTTAAACATGCTACATCTTGACATTTTGCATTTTAAATTACATTTCCATGTTATTCAGACTATTTTCATGAGGTGTCCACATTCAGAAAACAAGAAGTCTACCAGATATCAAGTTCCTTCCTCTCCAACACTCAAGTTTTATCAGCAGAATTTATTTAACTGGTCTTTGATATAATGGAAAGGAAGCATATACAAAAAAAATACTTCAAGTTAATCAAAAAGGTCCTGGTAAATAAATCTATAAAAACTAGTCCACATTTTTATCCTTTAGGTGTCTTCCTACAGCAATTAGCACAGCAGGGCCAAAACCCTGATAGAAGCCTATGGCCCCTTCATGCTCAGATCCTTCTCTGGCTGGCACCGTAATCCTAACCCTCTCTGGTCTTTCTGCTGCTAGTCTTTGCTTCCATGTTTGCCCCTGCTGTTGGTGACCCTTCTCAAAAAACTTCTTATTTGGATCCCTTCTTTTTTTATTTCTAATTATTTGTCCTTCAACCAGTTTAGTTTCTCATGCAGAAAAGGAGTTCACTGGGCCTACAGCCCCACAGCCGCAGCCCTGTTGTAATCCACAGAGAAATGCTAAGATGCATGACATCATTTCTCTTCTGAAAAAAAAAAACAGCAACATTTTATTAATTTCTCAAAGTGCTGGTGATCTGCTGAATGTCAGAGCAGCTTTCCATAGAGATTTAATGACAGGGCTAATGTGTGACAATCAAAATATGCCAAAACTAAAACTTGTAAAAGGTATAAGATATGGGAGTGCACCACACATATTCACCAATGCCTCATCATATCTTGCTTAGTCAAAGGCATTTCACAATAAATTGTTACATTTCAGAGTTGAAGGTAAATATTGTTTGACTATTTCTCAAATCCCATGACAAATATTTCATGAGATAAATTAAAAAAAAGTATCCAGAAGAAACCTACTAATTTTATTTTCCCCATGTTTCATAGATAAGATTTTATATTCTTGCACATATTGTGCACAATCTACAGGAGTTGTAACACCATAAATAGTGCAAGATTGATGCAAAACAGTTCTTTCAAATATTTTATGTTTTTCCTGTGCTGAGAGATGACAGATAACTCTCTTTTTATTTAAAATGTAGCTCTAACCCATTCATTGTCTCTTTGTGTCCATTGCTTGCATTAATATGAAATACTGTAATTGATGGTTCCCCTCCCTTTGTTTAAATACTTCAGTAACAAGTTGCCAATTTCATAATCTGTTCTCTTGTCAAATTTGTTTACATTTTGTCTGATAAATTGAAGCAATAATACCTGATGGAGGAATTATATGATCTGGAATAGTTGTGACATAATGGGTCCCAAAGCTAATTTGACTGTTCTGTTTGTGACAGTTACTCATGATGGCTGTCCTCAATATCAGATGTCATTGTTACCATCCTGCACTTGCAAATATCTTCCTTTGATGTTTGACTGAGATTTTCTTTTCATTTTTTTTCTCTGACTACCATTTGTTAATGTCTTCTGAAATTTCTAATTTGAGTGCATGAGTTTGAAAATCTGTCATGTTGTATGAAATACAATTTGGACACTTTTTTGGGGCTATTTTGGATCAGGCTTTTTATTTCTTTTCTAAAGATGCTTAAGATTAGGTATTCCTCTGTAGCTCTCTAATCATAGCTGTTTTATTGTTATACAGAAGTTTTTGCAGAGCTTTAGAGAAACTGCTCTATTCATTATGCTGACGCAATAAATCCACAACATAATTAATCCATCTCACTAGGATGGAAGAACAATTTATTAATTCAAATCCACAGAAGTAATTCCAGAACAGCATTCCTGAAGTCACACGTTAAAGATGTACATATGATTATAAAAGTCCGAAATATCTTGGGATCTAGTTGCCTGTGAAGCTGTATGTACCCCAGTGACATTGTGCCACTACTGAGATCAAGAGAGGCACTCAAAATAGGACACCCTCACTATAATAAACAGAGGCATTACAAAATGAAAAAAAAAAACTATCAAGATCTTATGCAGGGGACCATGTATATATGTCTCTGCCGGGCACATAGCTGTGTACCAATGCATTTGGATGTTGTGGAGAACATTACCCAAAGCTATGCAGTCTCATCCCTTTTTTATATCTATTAGTTCACGGATCTTGGTGTGTCATGCTGCCTCAGGGTACCATATGGTCATGAGTCATCAGTTAATGACAGATGCAACTTTGATCATGTTCTTGATGGGGATTTTTGTCCCTTTTTTTCTAGAGTGTATTCTTCCTGCTTTTGCAGTGTTTGTGTGCATTATTCTTCAGCCATTAGGATGGTTCTGTCAGTTTGTCATCAGGGCAGGCTGGCACTGGAGACCAATGTCCCCTCTAAGGTTTGACGGCTTGTGTGCAAAATTTTCAACCCGTGTGCAAAACTTTTTCTGAATAAAATTTTTGTGCAACTTCACATGATGGAAATTATTTAAAAATATAGAACAATGAAAAATTAATGTTATTTGTTTTTATTAATAATTTGAATGTATTCTATGCTTATGTAACATTTTGTCTCATCAGTTCTTCAATCCTGTTTGTCTGCCTTTGTCGGCTTTCCAAAATGAATAAACACATAAAAAAGTTAAAATGAAAGCAATTAACTTGCCTCTCATTTTTCATTTTGCACAGCAGCCCATTTTACAATTTTAAAAAAATGGTCCTAAATTGTTCCTAGCCAGTTCAAATGTGACCCTTTACTTGTTTTACTTAATTGGTCACTATTACTAATCTTGATCACAGTATACTTTATTCCTTCATTTTATTAGTGTTTGCTATATATTTTTTCCCCAGTTTAACCCTTCCCTAAGGAGCAACAGGCCAAAAGGTAAAAAAACCAACCCAGGGCTTGACCCTATGATTACAAATCTGTTATTCTACCAACTGAGCTACAGGCATTCCATATATAAAAACTTCTAGGCATAAAGGATAACTGTGTACTCCACTGCCCCTTGATCCCGCCCCCCCCCCAAACTGCTCTTTATTCCATGTGTGCATCTGTGCAGCAAACTCTTAACATCAGGATGGTGGGTTCCAGCACTGTGCCCCCCCAGGCTACTTATCAGAAGTAAGAGGCTGGACAATCACCTATTTTTGGAATGCCTGAGGGAGGAAGGACATGAAGGTAAAAAGGAGCCCTTGGATAGCTAGCAACTTCCCCCTCCGCTAATCCTCAGTGGGGCTTCAGGCCTGCCCCCCTGCCCATCTTCAGCTGCTCTCCCACTCTGCCCCCTCCGCCAGTTGATCCTTGGCCATGGTTAAGGCCTGTCCCCCCCACCCCTTATCCAATCCTCAACCACTTTGCCAGACTAGGGTTACCGGATACCAAAGCATGGAAAGGAGGACAGGGGAGTACAAAAAGGAGGATGTTGGAGGACACATACACATCTGGGACTCCACCTGGGCCCCCTTTATCCACCCAGCCAATGCTCCCCCCCAAATGCTTGCCCCATTGATCACCCAACTCCAGGGAAATCTGTCTAGCCCCTAGTTACAGCGTGAAATTAATTGCAAGAACAGAGGCTCAAGAATATCAAATGAATGGCTTAAGTATTTTTCCTCTTCACATTAAAGTAACCGTAAAGCCAACCACTTTAAGGAGGCACAAAACTAAGTATTTAATGTTTATATCAAGGTGCAAGGAGAATCACACTGCAGAACTCCTATCCAGACTGATGTTTTTACATTGTGAGTTGCAAATGGAAGCACACCTCCAATAAATTTAATGTAGTAATTATGGACAAGATTAAAATCAGTTTTAACACACTAAGTTCCTTCACAGAATTCACTCATTGTTTGACACACAGAGGGATGGGCCCTTGACTACATGAAGTCTAACAGAATTTGAGGTGTTGGCTTCTAAAGGAAAAGTAATCTCTGTCAGCAGTATTCTCCCCATGACTTGAAATTAGGGGTGTGGTGCAGGGGGATGTTTGGGGGGGGTATAGGAGGTGCTCACTCATTTGCTCTAACACTGTTACTAGCCAGCAACTGGGGGGCACAGGCGGAGTGTGCAGAAATCCCTGTCTAGCCTCAGTTTTGAGCCTCACTGTGCAGTATTTTTAAAAAATCACAGACAAGCTCTTTAGATTTTATACACACAGGAAAGGAGAAATGAGAAAAAAAGAGATCTGCTGGTTTTTATGTGCAGACCTACCTGAAACATAACCTTTTACCTAAAATGCAAATGTCTGGAAACATCATATCCTACTATGTCTGCCATAAACCACAGAGGGATATATATCTATTTTATGACCATTGACATTTGGTTTGCTTTTATGTGAAATACACATCAAATGGGGGGGGGGCGGAGTAGAAGTAGATGTCTGTGACTATCAAATGCTCCACCCAAGAGGACAGCACCTATTCTTGAATGCAATGATCATTTTTTTCCTAAATATACCAAAATAAAAATAACCACAGAGTATATAAGCAAAAGCAAGCTGCTTGTTTCCTATGATTTGATAAACTAACAAAGGGACAAATATTGCAATCCTTACTCCATCAAATTTCCCACTGACTTCATTTAAAGCATAGGATAAGGCCTAGCCCAGCAGCTACTTTAGAATGGATAATACTTGCATATCTGTGTATCTTACTAAAATTTAAGGACACATCTATAGTGGACTAATCTCTTCTTGGAAAGAAGAAACAAACTGAAAAAAAAAAAAAATCACACTGGGAAAAGGAAAATCTTACAGATTCAAAGCTCCTCACAACCAAAAGTGAACTTTGTTGGACCTCTAAACAAAAGATTTGTTGTCAAAAGCCAAAGTTCATTAGCAGGAATAAAGATCTGGCTTAGCCCAGCCATTAGAGAAAACCTCCCCTGAAACTAAGTAAAGCAGGAAGCAAAGAAGGAGTCACAGGTTTCTCTCTGGGCACTTCAGAGACCCCATCAGGGTGAAGAAAAGCCCCAACCCCTCCAAACAAATAAGATTAAACCTTCCCCAAAATCAGGTGCGGGGAAAGGGGAGAGGACCTGAGCTGGAACCTGGAAAGAAGCCAGGGGTGAGGAGCTAAAGCAGCAAACCAAAACCAGGTGTAGCGCTGCAGCTGGAATGCCTGGAGCAGGGAGGAGGGCAGGGCAAGGAGGAGCAGCCTTAAAGCGATACACCACTCCTCCGTTTCCTGGCTGAGCCTCAGCCGCTCTGTCGGGCTGTCCCAGCCTGTCCTGCCCCTCCCCGTGCGCGGGGACTGGAAACCCCTGCGTGGGGAGGGGTTTCTTATGTGCGTGGCCGCGCAGCCGCGCACCTTAGAGGGAACAGTGCTGGAGACTGATCCTCTCACACACACACCCCAAAGTCACACCTCCAAACTAAATTCATACATCCAAATGAAATTCAGCAAAATTTAGGCTGGGCAGTACAAAATGAAGTAAACAATTCAAAATGGAGTTCTGTTACAGTATGAAGTCACATCAGACTTTGGCTATGATGTTAAAGAACAAGTGGATGAATGAATACAGTGGTGGTTTTTTTTTTGTTTTTTTTTTTTTTTTTTTTTTGCCAATGAATAACAATCATTATCTCAAACAGAAATTCTTGTTGGAAGCAAGTCTATGGTATAAACTGATCTTTAGCCCTATATTGGTGGGTGTTCACTGTAAAGAGTGCTCTATTTTGGAACATGCTCCTTGCCAAAGGTTAGTTCTGTTAACTTTCCAGACATTCAGCAAAGCTCTTCTCTTTTCACTTCTCCTCTCTAAGCATGTTAAGGAAGGTGGTAGGTTGAGGTAGATGTATTTATGAGTAGAACGTTGTCTGGTTTTGTGATTTTTTTCCCTCTGTGATAGGCATCTAGCATCCTTATGTTGAATATCTGCTGCTAATTGTGCTTTAGAAATTTGAAGAAATAAATAAAATGAAAATGAGTGATATTGGTATGGAAGTGAAAAGAAAACCTTAAGCAGACATCAAAGGGGGAAAAGAAAAAGGTCAAATGCAGTCCAGGAACAATGACACATAAAAGGTAATAAGATTATTTTTTTTGAACTGGAGCATGGTGCACCAAAAAGCAGAAATTGATTCTGAGTATGTTCACAGGAAATGTAATCTCCTTTAATCCCATAACAAAAGAAAATGAGCGATGGTTTCATATGAACAAGAGTTCATTTCTCAGATGAGGCCAAATGCTGACAAACTCCTGTGTGAAAGCACAAACCTGTTCTGTGACTGGTACAACAGAGTGATGCAGCACTCTTATAAGTGATCACTACACATTAAAACAGATTTAATTTATTCCAATAAATAATATATAATATTGTCATGACAACATATTAACAATATAACTTGACTCAAATGACAGCAAATAATAAAAGATAGCAATAGAAATCAGTACTTAGTTTGTCTAGCCTACCTTACAGCCAAAGTATGAGTTATTTCTTATAAGTAATTCACTAGCGTCCAGACCAGTTTTAAGACTCCCTAAGCAGTTATTCCATCACTTCTCTTGGGGTGCTATTTTACAGATGATTAGATTTCATTTTCAGGAAAAGTTTCCTTAAGATATTTTCTGCAGAGATGGCAAAAGCTCATTATACTGCTGTCAGAGATGCTTTGTATTTGAAGTAGGAAAGTCAGAAGCAGTGGGACTCAGATGGGAAGGTAGGGGTATCAGGGATAGATGGGAGAGAGAAGTGGGTGCTCTTCATGGGGATTCAATCTACTGAAATTTAGCAGGGATGGAGACTTTATACTGGCTCCAGACATGATGCCAGAGCTATAGCAGCTGGTAAAGGCTCCTCCAGATTTTGCTTTCTCCTCTGTCACTCTCCCCTATGCATCTGAGAGTTCACAAAGAATGACACAAGGGGCAGAAACTTTAATAACTCTCCCCTGCCACAATATCGCATTATGAGAGCACAATGCCACACTTTTCTCACAGCTCTGCTTATTTTGTTGTCTCTCAGTTTCAGCCTATTACTCAGTGTTATATTTTCTTGTACTATCCTAAATGATACCCCACCCTCCCATAATCCTATGCCTATATTGTTGACTGAGCCTTTTCCACTTCTCCTTCTTTCCATGACTTTAGGATAGTCAGTTGCATATGGCAAAGTGGGTTGCAGCTAATGAAAGCTTATGCCTAAAGAAATTTGTTGGTCTCTAGGGTGCCACAGGACTTTCATTGTTTTAGATACAAAGGTTCTGATTCACCAGTGTATTACTCCAATTTTATGACTCCATCAATTCTACCAGATTTCCTTTCAAACTACAGACAGCTTCTCTTTAGAAGTTGGAGCAGTAAAAGACATTATCTTATCTATATTGTCTTGCTAGTATCCTGGGACCAACACAACTACAATAACTCTCCAAACAACACACTTTCATAAGTGAGAGTCCTCCTTCAATGTGGAATGTTATCCATGTAATGAACCTTGTCATTAAACACAGGTCCTGAAATTCTTATAAACAACACTTTGGCCTAGATTCCAGAGGCTGCTTGGAAACAAAACTTTAGGAAATGAAGCCCCTGCTATTTTTACACTCCATGACCCTCAACATCTAGTGATTATTGAATCCATTAACGGGCTAAGCCCCTACCTTCAATCACCAATAACTACCCATTTCCACTGCTTTGATGGGCTCCTAAACAGAAGTGCTGCTGGCCCGAGAAAAGACCTGGGGCATGGGCACTGGAACTCAGGGCTTGAGCCTCATGAATCCAGAGCCACCAACACCTCTGCTCCTAAACAGTTCTAAAACCTTGTTTACTTGGACATATAATACAAACCTTGAAGTTCTCATATGCACACTTCCAAATTTTGAAGTACATTTTGTTATCTTTCTAATATTGAAATTAGAACATAATGTTTCTAGTATCTGATACTCTCCTCTTCACCCTTCAAACCTGATTTTATTTATTTATTTAGTTATATTTTTGTTTAGGACAAACCACTGTAGAATATTCTTCTGGACAGAAACACAACCAACTTCTAAGTCTGTCCACCACAGTCTGAATTTTATTCACTCACATTTTATAACTCCTATTGCAGTTCATTTGATCAGAGTTAATTAATGTTGAGCAAGGGAGATTCCAGAAGAAGTTTTTTTGACCTGGTCATACATGTTATCTACAGTCCTAAACACATCTAACCAACTGCAGGAAAAAAAGGGTCTGACTTCAAAAAGTCAACACCCAGTTTCAATAGAATCGACAAAAGTGTACCATTGATAAAAAAGGAGTTAAAAGGCTCTGAATCCTTCTTTTTCCTGCAATGAATGCACTCAAACTTACTTGCTTTGCTCTCCTTCCCCTTCTCTGATGTTCATAGAAATAGTGTTTACTAATTTCTATTCATGACTCTGTCCTCCTCTTTGTGTGCAGTCTGTCTTATCTGCTTTATCACCATTGGTGTAGAACTTTTCAAAAGACCAAATAGAAGAGTCTTTGCAACAGGATGTTTAAAGATGTGATTGTGCTACTGTAAAGATATCACAGAGAGAATATCCCAGATAGCAGACATCCACAAGACAAATCCCAAGAGACATGCCAAACAGATGTTTGAAAGGATTATGTTTTAATAGCCAATATGACCTCTGTATTTATTGCACTACATTTGGAGAAATATAATTTTACAGGTTACTATCTTTTCAGCAAGGTCCAAGGCACTTGTTCTGGTATCCACTTCTATTCCTAGCTTGTTAGCACCACATGAAAAACACAGAAGAGGTAGGATTATAGAAAGTAGTACAGGTTGCAATACCTATAGTAAAAGTTGTGCATCATTGTCCATGGATTGTAAGCTCTGTGGGGTAGGGATCATATTTTTATCTGTTGCTTGTTCAGCACCTAGCATAATAGGTTCTGATCCATGACTAGCACTGCTGGATACAGTGGGAATACAGACAGATGGATTAATAAACAAATAAGATGATGTTTTCAGTGGCTTATAGCTGTGCCAAACATAAAAGATTGGGACTGAAATTTTCCCTTCCAGGTGTCATTCCCTGGCTGACATTAAAAAGCAAAATAGTTCCAGGAACATAATTTGAGCCCTTCTGAGAACAATTTAGGGAAAGATATTTTGTTTTGCCCACGTTTTGAACAAAAACCTTCACCGTTTTTTCATTGCGAGGATCTAGCTTCTACAAGTTTTGCAGAAGGAACTTTAAACGTGGTGTGTGTATATCATGCTGGTGTCAGGAATAGGACTGTTGCTGTCCCTGTGAAAATTTGTCCAAGTTTTGACCTTTAAAATATTTCACTCATACTCAGTAGAAACTTGTAGGATCTTGACACTTAAATTCATGAAGGGTCTATCTGCATTGAATTTGCTTCTTCCTTCCTAAACTGCTATGTGCATACTAAATAATGGCTGGCATCACACATTCACTGATGGACATAAAAGGAAATATAGAATACCTGACCGTTCCTTGAATATGTCCTGTAAACTAAATGAGCAGAATTCCCATGAATTACAAAGTATATACATCTGGGCAAATTATAACTGAACAGGGAAATTTTTTTATACAGACATCTCATACTTTTGAGTTTTTGATATTGGCAACCCAAGAGAGGAAAAGACCCATTCCCCCCTACACACACAGCAGCATGAGCCTGAGCTGGCCCAGCGGCTGTGCCGTGGTCCCCTAGCACTGGCAGGGGGGGTGCGCAAGCAGTGTACGCTCCCTCCATCCCTCCCTCCACTGGCAGGGTGGAGGAGACAGACCCAGCCTACTTCCAGCCCAGCCATCCTTCCCAAGAGCAGCGGGGGGGGGGGAGCTGCGCCTTGTGGAGGCAGGACCCTGGAACGGCCCCTCCACGGATTTCAAGCTGCTTTGACCTGGCCACCCCAGGCCTGAACAGAAGCCACCTGGGCCCGTTCAGGCCTGGGGTGGCTGGGTGGAAGCGGCCTGAACTCCGTGGAGGGGCTGTTCCAGGGCTCTGCCTCCACAAGGTGAAGCTCCCGCCTGCCACTCTTGGGAAGGATGGCTGGGCTGCAGGTAGGTGGGGCCTCTCAGCTCTTCCCCACCAGTGCTGGGAGAGAGGCAGGAATGGAGGGAATATGCACTGCCCACACACCTCCCGCTGGCACTAGGGGCTGCAACGCAGCTGCTGGGCTGGCTCAGGCTCCTGTGGTTGTGGTCGGAGAGAGGGGGCACCCCCAGCACTCCAAAAGTGCGTGGCCTGTGCTGTCCGGGAGCCCCGTTCTTCATCTCCAAAGCTTGGGCCAGCTGGTAGCCCCCTTGCAGCCAGGTATCCCAAGAGCTCACCTTGCTCCCTGGGGGACATTGCCAGAAGGGGACACTCAGAGAGCCACAGGTGGCTCACTGAGCCCAGGTTGCTGTTCCAGGGTATTTACACATGCAGTCTTTAAATCGAAATAATGCAGATTATTTCAATTTAAAGGATTGCAGGTCCACACTACATTTTCTTATATCAAGATAAGGAGCTCCCTTATTTCGCAATACCAAAGGCAATTTTGTTAGAATAAAACCTAGTGCTATATAGAAATTATGGTTACATTGAAACTGTTATTTTGAAATAACACTGTGTGAATGTGTAATTTCAATTTAACTGTTATTTTAATTTAACACTTTTTGCCCTTCTCCTTCCCATGGTGCTGTCCTTTTTCTATATACTGGGTGGGGGCATGGCCCTTCAAGGGGGCCATCTTGCCACACTTCCCATGTTGCGCCTCTCCTAAATCGAACTACCAAGTCCTGTCCATGGACATTCTGTTTCGATTTCAGTTTCTAGTGGGGACACATTAAATCTATTTAACCTAAATCAGTTTAATGATTTTATAGCAATTGTCTTGACTTAATTTAACTTAAATCAACTTAACTGCCTAAGTGTATACATAGCCTATCAGTTTAACCCCATCACACAGGAAAGTGTTAGCATATTTAAAAAGCACAAAAAAGGATGAAAATGTTCCTCCTTGCCTCATTAAGGTAGAAAACATGGTTACACCAACCTGGAGTGACCAGCCCCTCGAGGGGTAGAAAAGAGCTTGTGCTTCTGCTTAACCCCTTCTGCCCCAAAGTCAACATGGTATTGTAGCTACCTACAAGAGACACTTCTCAGCCTAGCATTGATCATTCAGGGAGAGATTACAGAAGCTGATTGCATCTCATGATCATTCCTACTCAAATAAAACCTTTCTAAATGTCTGCAGGCCATCTCACTGTGCCTGCTGTCTCATCTACCCTCCCTCCCATTTGTTCAGGATACAACTATACTGACTTTCCAGAGTGCAGTGAGTCCACCCCATTGCCTGTTTGATAGATTAGGAAGGATGCTTTTTTCCCCCTTTGGGCCAAATTATCAGATGCCACAGTGTTTTCTGTCTTACAGAACAGTGAAGGTTATAAAGAAATGTGTAGCTTGTTACACTTTGCAGCCAGTGACCACTGTAGAAAAAAGTTTAAAAGGACCAGTTCCTGATTTAAATTTCATCTGGTACATAGTGGATCTTTGTCTGTAAGGAAAAAGGATGAACTGAAGTCTTCAGAGACTGGATGTTTCAAGTATCCTTTATCTCCCTGTCTGGGGGAGGGTGAAAGGATTCAGAGGAGAACTGAGACCTATGAAATGAGTTGAAGAGGGACTAAGCTGAGTTTCTGGGTTTACATTGGGAACCCTGAAACTTTGCATTGGAGCTAGTTATGTGTCCTGTATGTGAAACGAAGTAGGTGGGTAGCACTGTTAACGTACTGAAATTTCAATCTGCAACTTGAATCCATCCGTGTGTCTTTTACTCACTTACAGGTTCTGATTAGTTTTAGCAGGCATTAGCTATCCAGGTACTCTGCTGAAAACTGATGCCATACATGCATGTTGATTTATGCAAGCAAAAACAAGAACTGAAGGGGTTGGTTGTTTTGGGTTTTGTTTAAGCTCTCAAAGTTTCCAGCACTGGAGAAAAAGGAATTGTGCAAAATTTAGCACAACAAAATTCTTGATTTATGCTCAACACATTTAAAAATGCACTGGAAAGACAGGAGTTATTATGGAAATGAAGATAAACTAAATTAGTGTGATGTGTATAAAGCTATGAAGGGTATAGTGACAGCTTATCACTCTCGCTCCTCTCTTAGGCTATGTCCACACCTATGTGGTTAAATTGATTCTACTTGAATTGATTTAAACAAAGCAAAATAAAACTTGCTAAATCAATTCAAGTTGAATCGATTTAACAAGTCCAGACCAAAAAACTCCCAAATTGAACTAGCATGTCTGGATACTGGATTTACTAGTTCGATTTGGGAGAGGGGCACCCTGGGAGGTGTGGCAACATGGTCCCCTGGCAGGGTAAAAATGCTGGCAGGAGAGCCAGGCAGGGTAAAAATGCTGGCAGGGCAGAGATTCCCCTGCAACCTGCATCCCCCCGCACTGGCTCCACAGCTGGGGAGGGCCTACAGGGCACGCCACTTCCCCCGGCAGCTGCAGAGCAGAGTGGGCAGGAAGCCAGCATGCCGTTCCCTAGCTGCTCCCTGCGCGCGCCACTCCACAGCTGCTAGGGAGCAGTGTGGCATGCTGGCTCCCTGCCTGCGCCATCCCGCAGCTGCCGGGGAACCGGCACCCCATGCTGCCCTGGCTTGCCGGCAGCTGGAAGGAAAGCCGGTTGAGGAACTGGCACCTCTCACTGCCCTGGCTTGCTGGTAATAAGCCCCAAATTAGGGTCTTTTGGATATGGTATGAGGTGGGGGAGACACCAAGACCACAACTGAGTATAACCAAACTTTTTTATTAAATAAAAAAGGAAAAAGGAAAAGAAAAAATAATTAAAACAAATCATCCTCCCTCATTCTTTTAAGAGCCCTAAGACAGAAAATAAAGAGACAAAAAAGTAAAAAACACAATAAAGTTCCTAATCCTATTCCTATAGTTAGTCTCTTAATCAAAACTAGGTCACAATCTGTACTATTAAGCATTATTTGATTCACTTACAATGCCCTGGCTTGATTTAAATTCTTTCCTGATTCAATTTTGGTGCACCAGCCCTATCCCTAGTGGGATGTTTCGCTCACATCCAGCGAGCTTGCTGGTGAAAAGTTTCATCACCAGGGAGGGAACCTGGGGTGATCAGTCCTCAGTTTGAGAGTAAATTTGTGCCTTCGCAGGCCTCTGCCGTATGCGGGCTCTTTCAGTGGTTTTATTATATTCTACAACCCCACTTCCAGTCTCCAGAAGGTGCCATTGCTTTGTTTTACCATATTTGGCACCTTTCAAGAAGTATGCCACCACCTCTTTGGTCCTTAGGCTGATTACCATTTTTTGCTGACAGAACACTGTCACTTATTATTTAATGCAATCAGAATTTGTTGCTAGGTAGACACGGCATTGTAAACTTTTTTACCATTAAAATACACTTATAACTATTTCTGAAAACTATTTGTGCATACCAACTTCCTTACACAGCAGTTTTTCCAGACAGAAAACAAGCCAGCAGGAAACAAGCCAGTGTCTGCAACAAAACTTAATAACTGCTCAAAACAAAAGCAGAACAAAAACAAAACTAGCAAACTATTTGGTAAGCCTTATTTTTTAATTCTAGATGGGCTTCGCTGACATAAACTGTACCCCCCTATTGACAGCTCGCAGATGGCCCTGCAGCTGGTTGGGGAACTGGCGCTCCCGGTGCCATGGTGGCGCGGTGCTGGCATCCTGACCCCCTGTTCCCTGCGCTCCCCTGCACCTCCCCTCCTTCCCCGGCCAGGGTGCTGATCAGCTCCCTGGCCAGGGTGCTCAGGGGAGGGAGGGACTTCCTCCCAGGGTGTTATGACCCCTGGGAGGAAGGTTTACTGTTTTATCGATATGCGGGTCATATTGATATAACAGAGCCAAATGGGGTTATTTTGAAACCACAGTTTCAAAATAACCCTCATTTCAATATATAACTAGGTTTTATTATATCAAAATGATTTTCCTGATTTTGAAATAAGGGAGCTCCTGATTTTGAAATAAGGAAACGTTGTTGGGACATGACAACTTTTAAATTGAAACAACGGTCATTATTCCGATTTTAAAGCTTCACGTGGACATACCCTTTTAGTCCTAGAAAAAAGGTGATATGAGAAAAAGGGTAAATTATTTAAACATGAATGACAGCAGCAGTGAACAAATATAAGGAAAACACATCTCTATACAGTGCAGAGTTGTACTGTGGAGCTCATTGCTAAGGGCATCATGGAGAGAAAAAGCATGAGCTAAGTTCTGAACCAGCAAAGCACTTTAGCACTTGCTTAATTTTAAGGACAAGTTGATAAATAGAAAAATCAATTGCTTAATCACACTTTGATGGTGCATCAGCAATCCATAAATCTGGGAATCCTGGACACAACATCATTTCAGGCACTGATGCTCTTATAGCAGAGCAGAATTATTTGGCTGTGTGAACTCTTTCCTTAGGCCTTACACTATCAATACTCCTAATTGTCTTTGAGATACCATTACCTTCCTGAGTAAAGTACAATCCATTGGTGATCTTCCAGGAAACACAGTCCTAGCCACTATGGATGCAGAAGCCACTTATAACAACAGTCCAAACAAAGATGGATTACAAATCATCAGGAACAGTATCCCCAAGGATGCCACGGCACACCTAGTGGCTGAACTTTGTGATGTTGCACTCACCTACAACCATTTCAGATTTGGAGGTAATTTATACCTTTAAGTCAGCAGCACCCTCTGGGTACTCATATGGCTCCACAATATGCCAATATTTTTATGGCTTACCTAGAATAACACTTCCTCAGCTTTCATTCCCAAGTATCCCTCCTTTACCTGCACTACACTGATGACATTTCATCATCTGAACCAATGGAAAGTAGGTCCTTGTGGAATTCCACTGGGATTTCAAAAATTTCTACCTCACCATAAACCTCAGCCTGTACTAGTTCACATGGGAGATCCTCTTCCTGGACACTACAGTGCAAATAAGAGATGGTTGCATAAACATTACCCTATACCAGAAACCTACTGATCGCTATTCTTACCTATGTGCCTCCAGCATTCATCTGGGATACATCATATGATTCATCACCCTAAGATACAACATTTGCTCTGATCCATCAGACAAAGATAAACTCTTTAATGATATCTATTAATCATTCTTAAAACTACAATACCCATTTGGGGAAGGGAAGAAACTGATTGACAAAGCCAGATGGGTACCCAAAAATCACTTACTGCCATGCAGGCCAAACAAGGAAGCAGCAAAATGCCACTGGTTATCACCTGTAGGTGATGACTAGTGGAAAACCTTTCTAACACGTCATCAAAGATCTGTAACATACACTGGAAGACAATCCCTCACTCTCTCAAGCCATGTGAGTAGGCCAGCCTGTGCTTACAGACAGCTCTCCAATCTGAAGCAAATACTTGCCAGGAACCATACACCATAAAACAAGATAAACCAGGAATCTGTCCTTGCAACAAACCCTGTTGCCAACTCTGTTCATATATCTACTCAAGTGACATCATCATAGAACCTAATAAAAGTAGCCACCCCATTAGGGTTCATTCAACTGCACACCGACCAATGTGATATGTGCCATCATGGCATACGCATTAGCCAAACTGAACCGTCTCTATGCAAGAAACCAAACAGACACAAACCAGACATCAGGAATGGTAACATACAAAAACAAACAAGAAGTCCTTTGACACTTTTAAAGACTAACACATTTATTTCGCAGTAGAGGAGAATTTTCTCTTTCTATACTCTGTAACAGACATGAAAGTTATTATACTTCAGCAGAAAACTTCAAAAACTAGCTTCACCATGAAACTGCAGAACTGGAATCCGTATGCTAAACTGACACTATCAGATTGGGTCTGAATAGAGTCTGGTAGTGACCAACTCACAACAAAAGATAATTCTCCCTCTTTTAACATTCTCACCTTCTCATTAATTGTTGTTAATGGGCCATATCTATACTGTTTGAATTTAATGGAATGACCTTGTACCTTGCCCTTCATTGTACATATCTCTAGTATACTTCAGTTTTCATTTCACACATCTGAAGAAGTGGATTGTAATCCACAAAAGTCTATGTTTCAATAAATTTGTTGCTCTTCTTAAGTGCCACAGAAGTTCTTATGAGATACTTTACACAAAATTAGAGTAAAGGAATAGATCAATGTATCCAGTATAGTTGCTTTACTACTTCTCCTTAATGTTTAGATAGTGTGGATAATTATTAATATGCTACACATGCACATGTGCTCTCTATTATGCACTCTATTAGTCAACTCATGTGATGGTAGATTAGATGAATTCTGAATTGGTGCAGAGAACCTTATTTTTGGGTGTCTGCCTGGTGAATCTTGCCCACACATTCAGGAATTAGCTGATCACTATATATGGGGTCAGGGGATTTTCCCCCAGGGGCAGATTGGCAGGGGTCCTTTTATTTATTTATTTATTTATTTATTTATTTATTCTTCCTCTGTAGTGTGGGGACATGGATAACTTGCTGGTGGTTTCTCTGTTCCCTGAATTCTTTAAACCATGATGTGAGAAGTCCAGTGACTCAATCCTCAGTTAGGTGTCTATTGCAGGAGTGGGCCAGAAGCTCTGTGGCTTTCATCATGCAAGAAGTCAGACTAGATGATCATATTTGTCTTTTCCAACCATGAACATCTGTGAATCCATGTATGCAGCCTCAGTTGAAAACAAGGGATCTCCCATATGGTTAGATGATTTGGTAATCAGGGCCTAAATTTTGGCATGTACTGAGCATCAATAATTACCACTTTCTTTCATGATTTGGCTCTGTAATTGGATGCCATGAGAGACAATTTGTAAAATTTAGAGGAAGGGTGAACTTTTTTGAAGACACAGATGGGAATTAGATAACTAATGGGAATTGGTTACTAATTTTCAGGTACCTTCTGTGCCTTTGAAAACATTCCCTCACTTTGCCAACAATTAATTGTGTAAATGAAAGTAACCTGACTTTCAGAAAATGCTGAGTACTCACAACTATCTGTGAAGTCAGTTGGAGCTGCCAGAGTTCAGCACCTCTAAAAAACAAACCTAATAGGTAGGTGACTTAGACATTGATTTCAGGAACTACTTCTAGGCACCCACCTTCTGAAAAGGCTGTCCAAAATAGTTTGCAATCAAAATCAGTTAGATTATGTAACCTTGTACGCATGTAAGTGTAGACACCCTGTACTTTAGGGGCCTTTGAATTCAAATAGGATGTTAACATTTAAACAGTTCCTATGTGCTCTAAGTTCATCCACTGAGAGACTACAACTCCCATGATCTCTTGGGAAAGGAAGAGAGACCCTCCTGGGCCTCCAGGAAGCCCAGGGGGATGAAGTGGTCTCCTTGGGGAGAGAGAGAGGACATCGCTGAATCTGGAAGCTGCTGGTGACTGCTTCTGGGGTGCCTGAGGCTGCTCCTGGGGTTCCTGAGACTGCTGGAGGCTCACTCAAGCAGGGAGCTTCAGAGCTCGGTGGCTTACTCAGCCCAGAGCAGTGTCTGTGCCTAGCGGTGGTTGAGTTGGATCTGCAGTGAGTGTCTCTCTCTCCTCCTTCAATTTGGAGCAGGGCTTGTAAAGCAAGGGAGTCTGCTGGGAGAGTGACTGGGCCTGAGGGGATGCAGCGTGGCAGTCCCTTTGAACCAGGGCCAGGACAACAGACCCATTGGCTGGGCTCACTCCGAATCTTCAGCATGGCTCTGAGCTGATACACTGGACCAGCAGCATGCTGCCTTGTCTCCTTCATTAACCCTCCAAGCATGCACATGCAAGCAAGGGGTCAGGGTTCTGAACTCTGAGAAGTGTACTCTTGGGGAAAAAGAGCTATGAAAGTGTGAGTTGGGGAAATAGAGCTATGAAAGCACCTGTTAGATAAGTTTCCTTTAAACTGTATTCTGTGTCTGTCCACTGATTTATTTACTTGCCCCTGTGTATTTAAATTAGTAGTAATATTCATTTCCATCCTGTTATGATAAGGTCTTTGTTAAGTAAAGGTTTGTTACATGCAATTTAGTACTTTGAATGTACTGTATATATAATTAGTAAGTTTGGATTAGACCTATCCCACAGATTATTCTTAGCTACATGGATTTAATCCTGGAAGCTCCTAAGGTACGCCACTGAGCATGTACCAGATCCAACCAGGTGGAGGCACCACCAAATTTAATTTCATGTAAAGCAAAGGAACTGCAGCAGAAGAGTGGGTAGAGGATTCCCACAATCCCAACGTCACCACTGGGAAACTCAGGATCTCCTTGTCGTCAAGTAGGTGCCTGTGCACATCTGAGTGTGGCCTATTCCCATGTAACCCAAGAAGAAAAGTGAGTGGGTTACATAAAAAATTAGACAAGTACGGGACAAAGTAACTAAGGTGCTGGGCTGATTAATTTTTCATTGTTTTTAAATTGAGCCTTTTATAATTTTGAGCACCAAATTTCCCTTAGTTTAGTCTATAAGCCAGTGTTTCTCAGGTTTTTTGTATCAGCAACTCTTTTTACACAGCAAGCGTCTGAATGTGACCTTTTTCTAAATTAAGAATACATTTTTATATTTTAAATGGTACATTTATAAAATACATTTTATTGAATTATTGTTATAAGTAGAAAAGTTTTGTGTTTGTTTGTTTGTTTTTTAAGAGTTACTGTTTGATACTGGGGACGTATGAAGAAACTTCATTAGAATTACTTTCCCTAGTAGGCTTAGCACCCCATTGCGCTGCTGGCAATGACACTTCCTTCAGAGCTAGGTGTCTGGCAGCTGCCACATAAAATCTTATGGTCCCCCTGGGGAGTCATGACCCACAATGTGAGAACCTCTGTTCTAGAATAAAACTCTCAGTCCTGAATTCCCAGTAGCAGTTCAGATTAGAAAGACTTATTTAAAATATTTAAAAACACTTTCTGCTCAGATGAGGACCTGAGGAAAAAAAAGATGTACATGGAGTGCTAAAAAATTGCTTGGGAAGCACTGACTTCTTTTATCCAATGGATAACCTTTATAAGCATTATATATAAATGCAGTAATGTTTTTGATATTACGGGGGGGGGCATTTTAAAGGTTCTTCAATTCAGGAAGCATTGAGGAAAATTAATTGCTGCTCAGGTAGAATTTGAATAAAAATTATATTTTTCTTCCAATATCAAGGCTTGATCCTGAAAACCTTTGCTCATGCAAGTAGCCCTTACTTCTGCAATACTGAAGTACAGGGCTCAGTGGCTATATTCACACTAGGGGATTAAGTCGACTTAAATTGCCTTAAGATGACTTAAGCAACTCTCAGGCTATATTTAGAATTTATTAAATGGATATTCCAGGAGTGGGTAGGTGAGGTTCTGTGGCCTGCATTATGCAGGAGGTCAGACTAGATGTTTATATCGGTACCTTCTGACCTTTGAGACTATGAGTCTCTGAGTCGATGAATCACTTAAATCAACTTAATAATTCCTGCCCCATAAGTTGACTTAAGCATTTAAGTTGACTTTACAGGCCAGAGTTTGCCCCCTTTCCGACACCAGGGTGTGATTGGGCTCTGGGGCCCCAATCTGGCCGCAAGTGCCCAATCTGCTCCTGCGGTGCGGCGGGAAGCTGAAAGCCCGATCTGAAGCCTGATCTTTATTGATCTTTCAATAAAAAAGACAACATTTTTGCACAAAGACACTTTTTGCACACAAAAACCCCTAATTCGTTGAAAATTAAGTTTTCTGTTGAAAATGAGTTTCAAGAGAAATTTTCTGACCCACCTTACTTCTACATTTTTTGTCTGTTCAGTTCTTCTGATATTTAGATTAGTTTTATGTGCCATATTTAAGCCCATAATTTTTGTATTAATATTTTTATTTTTACATACTAGTTGTATGGAGTCGATAAGGAAAACCTGCAGCACAGATGAAGGAAAAGGTCAATGGGTTTAAAATCCAGACAATGAAAACAGAATTCAGATACTGATTGAGATCACAAGTGAAAATTAGCTTCCTGTTATCACCTTACTCCAATTTTTTTCAAATTAAAAAAAAAAAAAAAAAACCCTTAAGATTTTTCTGGCTGGTTGAAATTTTGTCCATTTTTGTGAGAGGCGTACGAGAGAGAACATTTTACTAAAGTCATAACCAAAGCTAACTGGCAGAAAGAAAAGAAGATTCTTCCCCATATTATGCTTATTTCTAAACAATATTAAGAGTCCCTGATTTTTATGAGCCTTGACTACCAGGTTCTACACTCCTCCCCACACACATACTCTTTCTTCCATCCTGCACAAGAGCTAGTCTGCAAGTTTACAAGTTTCCAAACTGATGTGAATAGAACTCATGCTAATGAAACTCACATTGTTTGAAATAAGATGTACATCTATCATCAATTCCTATGAACTCACCATGGCGAACCCAGTTGTGAAAAATGATACATTTTAAATACCTGTGGTGTGGAAGGCAGACAAGCTTACCATCCTTGGTGACTTCAGTGCTAGAACTGGCACAGATTACATTCATAGCCTGGTGTGATTGGAAAAAAATGGTCTCGAGAAATGCAACTGCAACAGTCTTCTGCAGAGGAAATGCAGTGAACAGGACCCCTCATCTTCTGCCTGTCAAACTGCCACAAGATATCTTGGATGCATTCATTCACCAAGCATTGGTATCTCACTGATTCTGCCGTCATCGCGAAGAGACAAACAGTAAATGAGCGTGACAAAGGCCTTGAGAAATGCAGAATGCTGGACTTATCAGAGGCTAATAGTCTTCAAGCTGAATATCCAAATACATTTTAGCAGATTATAAAAGAAAAGAAAAGAAAAAAGAAAATCAGCAAAAAAAGGATATCAAATTGAAACAGAAGAATGAACAGGCTTTTACTGAAGAACTGTGCAATCATTTTACAGCAATTGATACCCTTGTTTCCATCCCATGTAACCATCAAGATTGGGTTTAAAAGTGATACTGTTAGAGGGAGACAACTGAATAAAAACAATGGCTCCATAAGCCTGTTTGAGACTGCACTTCAAAACTAAGAAAGCAGTCTTCAACAACAGAAATAAGGCTGTCCAGCAAAAATACAGAGAAATACAAACCAAGTGGCTGAGAAGCAAGGCAGATGTGATTTAGCCTTATGCAGACATTAGGGCTATGGCTGTGTTCACACACAGGGGGTTATTTCGATACAAGTTGTTCTGAAACAACTTGTATCGAAAGAAGGGGTTATTTCGAAATAAGTTAATTCGAATTAAGGAAAAAAGCTCAAAGTGAAATAGCAGGTTCAGACAACAGTTATTTTGAAACAAGTCACCATTGTTTCGAAACAACATGTTCAGATGGCATTGTTTCGAAACAATTGTTTCGAAAGAATGTTGTTTCATCCCCACATGGGGTTTAAGTTGTTTTGAAACAACACCGTTGTTTCGAAACAACAGAACACATTGTTTCGGAACAACAGTGCATCGTGTGAACAGGGTAATTCTTATTTCGAAACAACCTCTGTTGTTTTGAAATAATAGTGCTGTGTGAACACACCCTATGTCTAGACTAGGGGGCTCAGTTAAGCCAGCTTAACAACGTCTACTTTAAATCAGCCTAAAGTAGTGTAGTGCTCATCTACCAGAAGACATTGTCACGCATCAGTTTAGGGTGGCCAGATGGATGGCAGGCCCCAAAAGCCTGAACCAAAGTAACATTATGCTAATCTGCCAGCTGAAACTGCAAATTGCCAGCCTCCCCTGGAAAAATAGGAAGTTGCTGAACACCAAGCAGCAGCATCCCCCCACCCCCGAGTGGGGGGGAGTACATGTCAGGCTTAAGCGGCAGGCTTCTTCTGCTTTTGACTTTTGCTCTTTAGTAACCCTAGCTTGTTTGTATCAGTATATAAAAGGAAAGCCATTAGAAAGGAGGGGCAAGAGTCTCTCTCGGGTCTGAAGACACCAAGAGTGGGGGGTCTCGGTCCGTTTGAAGGGGGCCACTCATCCTGAGGTGGCAGTGTAGCCACTCACGCCAGGACACGACTGTCCCCTGGGTTACATGATTGTGAGTGTTAGTGTTTAATTTGGCTGTAATCCTATAAAGTTTGTAGTCTGCTTCATTCCTGACTCAGGTGTTCTCTTCACACGGAATCCGAGAACCTGCCTCGAGGCTTGCTTAAGACAAGTAGGCTTAGAGAGTCCACACTCAAAATGCCAGGAAGCTTCCCACGTCCACACTGGCAGTTGCTAGGTTGCCCTTGGAGCAGGTAGCTGGCCCACAGTGCACCACAGAAAGAAGTGCCCCCAGGAGCAACCAGTGTCCAAGTCGCAGGGTCTGCAGGAGAGAGGCAAAGAACAGGGGTTCCCCCCCATTAGTTAGTGCGGAATGCAGGCTGACAGCAGCTGTTGTCCCAAAGCCATCTCCCTGCTTCCCACTCCCCCTGTATATGATGCCATGCTCTGCTAAATAGGGTGGATGCAGTAACTAGGGTGGTGAGCACAGGCAGCCCTGCCCCGAGGGTCTATCCTGAGACTTTGTGCTAATGGTGTCAAATGCATGCTGTCTAACCTTGGTGATCCCACCTACAGTGCTCCCACCCCACCTCCTGCCAGGCCACCACTCTCTTCAGCTCCAGGTCCCTACTGCCACATGGCCCCCTGGCCCTATGACTCCATGGGAAGCCCTCTAAGACCCCTCAAGAACCCTTCCTGTCCCTGGGCCCTGTCCCCCAGAGTCCCTGTCCCACCTGTCTGCCTCACCATGCCCGCAGGGCAGGAGCACTAAGTGGCAGATGCACCAGGGGCCTGGTGCAATGTCCCCTCACCTGGGTCATCCTTGGTAGGAGCATACTCCCTCCGTGTCCCCGGGGTTGGTGCTGGACAAGGGAACAGCTTCTGGGTGGCACTGGCCAGATCCAGTGTGGTGTCCTTTGCCAAGGTGCTGAGCACAATGTCCTCATCCACTGAACCTTCTTCCTGGTCTATTGCGGGGGGGGCGGGGCTTGGCGGCATCGACAGTGCGGGCTGGCTGCCTATCTTCAACCTCCTGGCCCAGGGAAGTGTGGAGTTCGGTGTAATGGGGGCATGTGGAACTCTGCATGGCCTCATGGGCCCTGTGGTAGCCCTGACAGAGGTCCTCGACTTTCACTTGCAGCTGCTGGGTGTTGTGGGTGTGGCTCTTCTCCTCCAGGGCCTTGGAGATGTTCCTATACATCTCCTATTTACTCTGGTTTTCCAGGAGCTAGAAGGGTACGGACTCATCCTACACATATCCAGATCTAGGATCTCCTGGAGGGCCCAGGATGGTGCCCACCTCCTGACCTGCCCTTCCCCTGTCCTCTGACATGACAGCAACACAGCTGGAGTCTTGGCTATGGAGCAGGGTGTTCTGGGCTTTAGCCTGCCCTGGGATTGGGCAGGGCAGGCAATTCCTGGATGCCAGGAAGATTTTAGATGGCAATTAAGTCAATTTAAGCCTAATCCTAGACTACTTTGTCTTAAGTTGATTTAATAAAATCAACTTAATCGTTACATTGACTTTAAAGGCAAGCGTTACTAAGTAGACTTAAGCAAACTCTTAAGACAACTTAATAAATTCTAATTGTAGCCAGGGCTCTCTTTAAATTGACTTAAGCCCATCATGTAGACAGAACTGATGATATGATGTTCTGATGACAATCTATGTGCCACAGTCATCAGGAACACCTCCAAAACTGACTCTCAATGGTATCAAACTATTCACTGATAAAGAAATGGTACTGGAAAGGTAGACAGAACACTTTAACAACATACTGAGTTAATAATCATATATTAGCAAGGAAGGAATTGATTTACTGTCTCCAGATAGATCTAAACAGACCTCTTACTAATCCCCAACACTGACTGAAAATGAAAAATGATTCATTGGTTTGTTATCAAATGTAAATCACCAGGAGCAGATGCTATATCAGCAGAAGTCTATAAGACTAGAGACTTGCACATGGCTTTGAAACTGAATAAATTTTTCCAGTCAATAGGGACTCAAGGAACTATACCCCAAGAGTATAAGGACACATCTATCATTCACTTGTACAAGCAGAAAAGTAATAGGCAATCCTGCAACAACTATCAGGACATCTCTTTGTTTTCAATAACTGGCCAAATTCTCACTAGAATTCTGCTGAATCATTTTGTGTGAGACACTGAACAAGGGATCCAGCCTGAGGGTCACTGTGTTTTCAGGAAAGGTTGTGGGACCAGAGACATAGTTTTTACAGTTCTTCAACCTCAGGAGAAATACCTCGAACAGAAGTCCAAACTGTATATGACTTTCATTGGTCTGACAAGAGTATTTGATGCAGCCAGTTCAGAGGGCCTTTGAAACGTCATGGTAAAATTTTGTTGTTGATGTCTGTCGTTTTGCAACTCCATTCCATGCCTGCTCAATTTATGGATGGTGATGAGTCATCTGAATCATTCCTGGTCACCATGGAGTCAAGCAGGGCTGTGTGTTGGCCACAACACTCTACGTTATGATGTTTTCTGCCATACCCACAGATGCCTTCCATGACCGTTACATCAGAATTGGCATCAGATACTGGACTGATGGCAAGCAAGTTTTCCAGTTTGAGGAAACCACAAGAAAAGGTAAAGGACCTGGTAAGGACTATTCATCATCTTCTGATTTCTGATGATTGTTCTCTGAATGCCAAATCTGAGTCTGGTGTGCAGCAGATTGTAGAGTTTTAAGGGAAATTATAATCCAATAAGGAGGACAGCATATTCAGAGCTGTATAAGAAGTCTTTATTCAAAGAGAACTGAGAGAGATAGAGGAGACAGACAGGTTTTCCTAGCACCTAAACGACTCTCCCATTTATCACTATGACAACCCCAATGACCCTAGGTAGTCCAAAACACCACCTATTCCTCCTCCTCTAATGAACACCCCCCCCCCGAATAAAGCTCTCCCTCCACCAAAAAAGAGTAAGAACTAAACTAGGAGATGAGGGTAGACTGCCTCATCTCCGGCAAACCCCCGGGGAATTATTCTGCCCCATGAAGAGGGGGTCACCACTAGCTAAAGATACAGCCAATTAGGAGGCCTTCTGTTGCGAGGTGGATTACGGTGAACTTCTGGTGTGCCCACCCCACAAGGTGGTGGTGGGATCACAGGTACTTCGGAAGTAGCCGGAACTGGAGAGGATGTTGTGTCTGGTTGGTCCAGGAAGGCTGAAGGCGTGGAAGCGGTGGCTGGAGCAGGAGAGACAGAAATAGTAGTTTCATGCTCTGATGTTGTATCATCAGTAAAGATGAAGTCAGATATGTCTGCTGGAGATGCATCGTCTGGATGGATATGACAGAGAAGCAGCTGATCTACATGCTGTCGCCAAACTAGGCCACTCGCTGCCTGGGCAGAGTAGGAAACAGGTCCTGTCTGGGCAATGACCGTTGCTGGGACCCATTTAGCTCCTGAAGCATAGTTTCGAGCAAGAACTGGCTGTCCAATACTGAAGGTGCGGCCCTTTGTTCTTGGTGAATGTCTGCTGACCTGGTCCTGCTGTTGGCGTTGAACCACTTGCCGTATATCTCGTGGTTTCGACAAATCAAAGCAAGAGTGCAACTGCCGTCCCATCATAGGAAAAGCTGGAGATGCCTTAGCTGTAGCCTGTGGAGTGTTTCTGTAGGACAACAAGAAGTTGTCCAGACGCTTATGAAGAGGTGAACGTCCCTTTGCAGATTTTAGAGCTTGCTTCATAGTCTGTACAAACCTTTCAGGAAGTCCATTGGTGGAAGGATGATACGGTGCTGACCTGATGTGATGTATTCCATTGGCCTTCATAAAAGTTTCAATATCCTGACAAATGAATTGTGGTCCATTGTCACTCACCAGCTGTTCTGGAAGGCCGTAACGACTAAAAAAGCCACGCAGGGTCTGAATAGTGGCTTCCATAGTAGCGGACTGCATTACAGAGACTTCTGGCCATTTTGAATGGGCATCCACAGCAATTAAAAACATACATCCTTCAAATGGGCCAGTAAAATCAACATGGATACATTGCCATGGCCTTTCGGGCCAATCCCATGGGTGAAGAGGTGCCAACTGAGGTGCGTTCCGGATGCTCTGGCATGAGCTACAAGCTCTAGCCATTTCTTCAATGGCCCTGTCTAAGCCCGGCCACCAGAAATAGCTCCGTGCAATTTCTTTCATGCGCACTATGCCACAGCGACTTGAATGGAGCTATTCCAACAAACGTGGTCTTAATGAAGGTGGGATAATGACACGCATACCCCACAACAAACACCCAGATTGGGTCAATAACTCTGTCCTCCTAGACACATAGGGGCTGAGGTCAGGAGAGACCTGAGAGTCAGGTAAAAACGTTCCATGCATCACGAAATCCATAACTCGTGAGAGTACTGGGTCAACCCGTGTTGCTTTCTTCACTTGAGAAGCCGTGACGGGTGTGTTTTCCACCTGTTCAAAGTAAAAGATTCCTTCCTGGCCCTGATCCTGACAGTGTGCTGGTAAGGGTAGCCTTGAAAGGCCATCAGCATTGCAATGCAAAGAGGATTGCCTGTACTTGATTTCATATGTGTATCCAGAACGTATCAATGCACATCATTGCATCCGACTAGCAGCCAAATGTGGGATGCCTGTGTGTGGCCCCAAACCTGATGTCAGGGGTTGATGGTCAGTGAGAAGTGTGAACTTCTTTCCCCACAGGTACTGGTGAAATTTCCAAATGCCAAAAACAATGCCCAAGGCTTCGCGTTCAATTTGTGCATAGTTAGTTTCTGCCTTGGTCAAGGAGCGTGAAGCAAAAGCAATAGGCCTCTCTTCACCAGACGGCATAATATGTGACAATACAGCCCCAACTCCATAAGGGGAGGCATCACAAGCCAACTGTAGAGGCAAGGATGGGTCAAAATGTGTCAGAACCTTAGTGTTTACCAGTGAGCGTTTAGCTTCATTAAATGCAACATCACAGGCTTCAGTCCAGTTCCAGGCCTTTTTTGGCCCCAGAAGCTCATATAGGGGTTTCATGAGCATTGCTAATTGTGGAATAAACTTTCTATAATAGTTTAATAAGCCTAAAATAGAGCGAAGTTGGCTTACGTTCTGGGGTAGCGGAGCATCCACAATAGCCTTAACCTTGGCTGGAGACTTATGGAGCCCATCAGCATCAATTATATGTCCTAAATATTCAACTGAGGGCTGGAAAAAACTTACATTTGTCTCTGTGAACACGTAGACCATACTGTTCCAGTCTTTGCAGAGTAGCTTCCAAGTTCGTAAGGTGTTCCTCCTCATTTTTGCCCGTGACCAGGATGTCATCCAGATAGCACTGTACTCCTGATAAACCACTCAAAATCTGATCCATTGCCCTTTGGAACAAAGCTGGGGCTGAAGTAATGCCGAAAGGTAAACGACAGTATCTGTACAACCCCGCTTATATGTTACGATTGTCAACAATTCTTGAGATTCTTCTTCAACATGCATCTGTAAGTACGCTTGACTCAAATCAATCTTGCTAAATTTTTGTCTTCCAGCCAAACCTGCAAAGATGTCCTCAATGCGGGGAAGAGGATATTGTTCTGCACATAACACTGGGTTGACAGTGACCTTGAGATCTCCACAAATCCAAATGGAGCCATCCTTCTTCACTATTGGGACAATGGGTGTCTCCCACTGGCTGCGAGTAACTGGCACCAAGACCCCTCTTTCACTAACCGCTCCAAGTTTTCTTCCACCTTGGGTCTGATGGCAAACGGCACCATCCTGGCCTTCAAACATTTTGGTTGGCAATCAGGCTTTATATTTAATTTCACAGTGATTCCCTTCATACTGCCTAAGTCTTCACTGAAAACAACAGCATGTTTTGTTAGTACCGCTGCTAGATTCATTTCTTCTTTAGTCAATTGATGCACTTGTGACCAATCGAGTTGGATTTTCCTGATTGAAGATCTTCCCATTAGGGCTGGGTAATTCCCCTTTACCACAAACAGTGGTAGCTTTGTGGCCTGTCCATTGAGTTCTACTTTCATATCAATAGTACCCAACAGGGGAACAGTCTCTCCAGTATATGTCTTCAAAACAACTACTGTTGGCTTAAGTGGCAGATGTCTAAAGTCCTTCTCATACACAAGGTTAGAAACTAATGAAACTGCTGTGCCAGTGTCCAGTTCCATGCGTATAGGTTTGCCTTCCAACACAGGTTTTACACACAATTTACGTGGGCCAGCTGTTATAGACAAAACATGGAGGGAATCTTCATCTTCCAATTGGGTGTCACTATGATCACCTGTATTCTGCTCTACTGCATGCAGAATTTCCCTCTTAGTCCGCCAAACCAATGGCCCATTTTTCTCAGGTCTGCCTCTTCTGTTTGGCTCACCCTTCCTTTGTTTGCAGGCATGTTCAATGTGTCCTCTCTTACCACATTGTCGACACAGTAGATCTTTAAACCGGCACTCAGATGCGAGGTGGTCCTGCTTCCCACACTGGTAACATTCTTGTCTCCCTGGTGCCCTGGGGGCAGGTTGTAGGGGTACTTTACGGACAGTGACCCCAAACTGTTGCATGTCTTGGGTGACATGTTCCATGGAGACTGCAATTTCCACAGCCTTCTGCAAGGTGAGTTGACCTTCAGTCAGTAGGCATTTTCATGTTGATTCACTGTGCAGGCCACACACCAGCCTGTCACGCATCATTTCCTCTAACATGTTCTTGAAGTCACAGTGTGCTGCCAGCTTCCGCAGGGCTGCTACAAATTGTACAACTGATTCACCTTCCTCTTGGTTCCTTTGGTAGAGCCTATACCTCTCTGCACTTACTAGTGGCTTTGGGGAAAAATGTGCTCCCAGAACTTCCACTAGGTCCCCGTAAGGTTTCTGCTCTGGCTTCTCTGGATAAAGCAAATCACATAGCAAATTATAAGTCTTAACTCCAATGACCGTTAGGAAAACTGGTACCTTCTTCTCATCAGTTATGTCGTTTGCTATTACACAATTTTGAAATCGGGCTGTATATATCCGCCAGGAATCTGCCGAATGATCATATGCATCAAAGGTTATAGTACGTAAAGTCATGATGCCCTCTTGTGGTTATTGTTTGTCTCTTCTCTTAACAGCAGGCAGATCAGCTTTCAGAATAGCCAGCCAGCCTTATCTCCTCCTTGTGCTTAACAACAGGCAGATCAGCTTTCAGAATATCCAGCTAGCCCTTAGGCAAACAGATCAGCTTTCACAGCTACAACCCAACCCCCATGCAAGCAGTAAAATAAAGTTTTGCTTCTTGCACTGTATTCTGGTTTTCCAAAGTTGCCAGGATTCTTGAGGATAGCCACTCCATCACAAATCCCATCCTCTGTCACCAGATGTAGAGTTTTAAGGGAAATTATAATCCAATAAGGAGGACAGCATATTCAGAGCTGTATAAGTCTTTATTGAAAGAGAACTGAGAGAGAGAGAGGAGACAGACAGGTTTTCCTAGCACCTAAACAACTCTCCCATTTATCACTATGACAACCCCAATGACCCTAGGTAGTCCAAAACACCACACAGAGTACAAACTATTTCTCTTCAGCTTGTGACAATTTTGGTCCCACAATCAACATCAAAAAGACAGAAGTAATGCACAAGGGAAGTTTTGTGTACAGCCTACTATCACAGTGAATGGCCAGATTGTCCAGCCAGGAAACAAGTTTACTTACCTCAGTGGTACACTACTATGTGCAGTTCACATCAGTGATGGAACCAACACCTGAATTGCCCAAGCAAGTGTGACATTTGGCAGGATGTTGTGCAAATATGTGAAAGTGCAGGGACATTATTAAAAAAAAAAAAGATCTGCAAAGCTACTGCATTGCTCACTTAGATGTATGTGCGTGAAACCTGGATGGCGTACAGACATTATGGCTGTGTTCAAATGAGAGCCATTGTTTCAAAATAAAATTTCTTATGTTCACACGACGTTCCATTATTTTGAAACTGTAAAACCTCCCTTGAAATTGAAATAGCCATTGTTTCAAAACGGCTGTTTTGAAACAAAAGCGTTCAGACACACATTGTTTCAAAACAGCTGTTTCGAAACAATGGGGCCAAATGCATTGTTTCGAAACAACGTGGCCAAACACCATTGTTTTGAAACAACAGCTATTTTGATAGCGGCGCCAGTTTGCCCTTCTTTCTCCTAGGGTGCTTAGGGGCAGGAAGTGCCCTGCAGCCTGCTCCCTTGTGTTGCCAGCCTGAGCAAGGATGGCAGACGCCAGAGGTGCTTGCACGCAGGGCCGATGCCGGGGGTCCAGGGAGGACATCAGGGCACTAGAACATTGATGTTTATTCGGACATCAACCAGACCCTGGCGAAGGAAGGCTTCGAGCAGGTGCACTCGAAAGTCAAAGGTCTGCACCAGGACTATGTCCGGGCAAGGGATGCGAGCCTCTTCCACGGGGCAGCAGTTGCCACCAGCTGCCCTTTCTTTGAGGATCTGGATGCATTCCTGGCCCAGGATCCCAGTGGCCCGCCCCACCATGTCCAGGACTCTACTGAACTGCGCACCAGTCCCACATCCCCGGAGATGGAGCGGACCACCTCGGAGCACGAGGAACCCCTTGAGGTAGGCGAGACCAGCCAGCCCAGTACAAGCCCGGAGCTGATTCCAGAAGGGGAACCCCAGCCCACCAGCCCTGACGAGGAAGCAGAGGAGGAGGAGGCAGCTGCTGAGGCAGGGACATCACGCTGGACAGCAGGCGTCACAGTTGGTGAGTGTCCCCCGTCCTCCCCAGGCAGGGAGGCGCAAGAGTGCAGGGACTGGGTCCCGTGGGGGGCATGGCCCTGGGACGGTGGGGCTCAGGCCTGGGGGGTGAGGTGCACAGTCTCTCCCATGGATGTAGTTTGCAGAGAGGCATGTGGAGACAAGGTCCCAATGCCCAAGAAGGATGGGGGTCCCTCAACACAGGGGTGGCAATAGGAAGACATGGTGGCATGCAGGGCAGAGAGCCTGCAGCCAGCAGTGCTGTCAGTCACATGGCTTCAGGAGACTGCCCGGGCCATATGTTGCCAAGGACAGCTCACTACTGTGGGCCACGAGGCCACGTGCCCCAAGTGCAGTGTACACACCACACAATTGGGAATCCTGTTGACAGTCAGGGCAGGGGTTTGCAGCTCACAGGTTGCACATACCAAGGCCGATAGGCTGACACTTAACTGTTCTCCCTTCTGCCCTGCAGCTCATCTGCCCATGTGCCGCCCTTCTGCTCCGTGCCTGCCGACCACTGCATGGCCCAGGAGAAAAGTGCTGGACCTCAGCCAGCAGGCCGACGAGTCGACCCGGGCCTGGCGTGTCGAGCAGGTCAGGTGCCAGGTTGCTGCTATCCGGCGGCTCCAGCATGCCACTGACGCTGAAGACCACATTCTGGCAGCCCTGGAGTGGCAGGCAGCAGCAATGGAGCGCCAGGCAATGGCGCTCGAACAGCAGGCGACCGCCCTTGACCACCAGGCAGCTGCCCTTAACTGGCAAGGAATGTCCTTGGATAGTCTGCAGACTGTGGTCCGGCGTATTGGGGATCACCTTGCATCCCAGCAGGAGATGGACCCTGCCCTTCTAGAGACCCAGCTGCCCCTTGTTGCCTTGGAGAAGGCTGTGGGGCTGTGGGCCCTGCCCCGGGGTGGCTCCCCCCTAATATGCCCCCCCAGTTGTCCCGAAAACACCACCCCACATGCCCCGTCCCAGTGCTGTGCCCCCATCCCACATGCCCCGTCCCAGTTCTGTGCCCCTATCCCACATGCCCCATCCCAGTTCTGTGCCCCCAGTTGTGCCCCCACTCAACCATTCCTGCCTCCCCAGCTCCGCCTTCCCCAACCCCCTTGTTTGTGTAAATAAATCCAGTTCACCCACATTATAAGTTGTTGTTCCGGGTTTTATTGGGTTGGATTCAGGGTGTGGGTGGGTTGGATGGCAGCTGGCTGGGGCAGAAAGGGGGAACGGGCAGTGTGGTGGGGCTCACATGGCGATGTGGGTGGCATCAACTATACCCCCAGACATTGGAAAGCTCAGGGGAGTGAGGCTGGTGATGATGTCCTGCAGCACTCCCAGGGTGACGAGGCATGGCCGCAGGACTGGCTGATGGCATGGGTGACGTGAAGTGGCAGTTCCCTGATGGTGGACCTCCCGACGCTGACGAAATGGGCAACGAACCTGTGGGACTCGGGAGTGGCCATCTTCCAGAGAGCGATGGCTACGCTCTTGTCTACTGGGATGCCTGTCCTCACCACTGTGTGCCCTTGGTGTAGGACTGGAGTGAGCTCGGCGATGAGGGGTGATGGTCTCCCTGCTAACCCAAAGTTCCTCCTCCAGGTTTGTTGCTCCAGGTTCACTGGACAACCCATTCCCACCACCCTGTGCTGGTGCCCAGTGCCCAGATGGGCTTCGACACAGAAGAGGGATGGGGAGCTATTGCTGCTGGGAGGGCCACTGAGACGGTGGTCCAGGGGTTAGCCCCGGGCTCATTGGGCTCAGGGAAGAGTGTGTCCCACAGCAAGGCACCACCCTGAAGGCTAGCAGCAGGTCTATCAAGTGCTCAAGATGGTACGGAAGCCAGGGAGCATCCCTAGCCATCTCTCTCGCAAGTCCTTGGGAGTCACAATGGCCAGGGAGGGGATGTCCGTTCATGCTTTTACGTGATTGGCTGGCAACCTTGCAATCTCAGAGTTTGCTCACTCTCTGATTCAGGAATTATCTTTATTTTAAAAAGTTCCACTGGAATAGCTATACAATGTAGCTATACCAGAAAATCCTCATACTATAGAAGCTGCTTATACCAGCATAACAGTGGGTCTGCAGGCATAATTCACACTGGTTGCCCAAGAGACATAAGTAACACTGGTATAAAAACTCTTTCTCTGGTAAAAGTGAGTCTGCACTAAAGCTAATGCCAACTTAGCTATGTCACGAAAAGCAAAGAAGAAAAATCCCGTAATTTATATAGTAGAGACAGAGGTATAAGTTTTAAGGGTAGATCAGGTCTTAGAATCTTCCCCTTGATGAGAAAATGTTGCACTAGTTCATCTGATTAATTTGATCCTCCGCACCTGAATCTCAAGTACTATAAAACACCCTACATCAGCAAATACAAAAAGACATATTATACAATTTCACATAATTATCTCCCTGTAGGCTTGCAGATATGAAGCAAATCACAAAGAGAAATTAGCTACAGAATTTTCCATTTTGTTTGATAAGTGCTTTCTCAGTTTTGTTTGTTTTAAACAATTATCATAAATTCTAATTGCTAGGTGGATTACTTCAAACTTAAAATGTTTCCCTCAACCTTATAAATCTCCTACTTTCATCTCATGGTTTATGGTCCTATCTCATTGTGTGTTTTTGTTAAACAACGATAAAGACTAACTAAATGTGAAACTATTCCACTTGAGTGATGCTGCTTTTGTAGTTTGCCTCTTTTATAGTGATTTTTACTGTAATATAATTAACATCTTCTGTTTATATGATTGTTTGGATTACAGTAGCATCTGATAGACTCAGATATGATCTTGGTGCCATTATACTAGGTACTATGCCTACACAGAGTAAGAAAGAGTCCCCACCCTGAAGAACTGAGAGTCAAAATAGCCAAGGGTGGGGAGCAGGGTAGCCACACATATAATTGTCATATGGACAGTCCAAATTTCAGCTTGTGTGTCTGAGTGCCATTTGAGAAGCTCCGATGTCCATTAGGCAACCCTAAGCAGCAGTGCAGTAGCAGCAGCTACCACCACTGGGCCAGGCGTCCTGTGCAGCTTGTACCAGCACATGGCAGGAATGGTTGTGGTTTTGAGGCAAAGAGGTAGAGAAGGTGATGTAGCTTAGGGAAGAGGTGGAGGAGAGTGGGGTATTGGGAGGAAGAGACATAGGAAGAAGGCCGGGCCTCTGGGGTTTGTTTACCAGCTATTAGAAAGGGGGCAAGCCTACACAGAAAAGTGAAGTGATTTCCCCAGAATCTCAGATCTAATAGGAAGGAAGTCAGGAATCAAAGTCAGATATTCTGATATAGATATTGCTTTATCTGCTAGATCATGCTGCCTCTCTTAAAGAAGATGATAGGACAAGAAGCAATGGGCTTAAATTACAGCAAGGGAGGTTCAGCCTAGACATTAAGGGTATGGTCACACACACTTCTTATTTCGAAACAACAGAGGTTGTTTTGAAATAAGAAGTGCCATGGCCACACGATGCATGGCCATTTCGAAACAAGCAAACAGCTTGTTTCGAAATGGCCGTGCTCCTCCCGAAACAGCTTAAACCTCGTTTCCTGTCGAAACAGGGTTGTTTCGAAACAGAGGTTTCGAAACAGCCCTGTTCGGACATGTTGTTTCGGAACAAAGTGTTCCGAGACAACATGCGCCCCTACTCCCAGGGTGCTAAGCACCCTGGGAGGAAGGGCTGACCCCTCAGCACCCTGGCCAGGGTGCTGAGGGGTGTCCACGGGCTGGGGGGAGGGGCGCGGGGCTGCGCCGCATGCCACCGGTGCCTGCAGGGGTCTGCAGGCACCGGTGGAGTGCCGTGCAACCACGCACCTCACCTGGCCAGTGCCTGCAGCCTCTGCAGGCACCGGCCAGTAGAGGGGCGGCGGGGCACCTCACCCGGGGGGCTATAAAGCCCCCAAACCTGGGGGCGCATCCCCGGCGCGCGGCCCTGGCGCGCAGCTGGAGCCCGCTGCTGCCGGGGCCAGAGGGAGCGCTGGCCCGGGATTCCCCCTCAGGGCCGACGCGCCTGCCGGGGGTGGGGCCAGGGCTGGGGCAAGCTCTTGTTTCGAAACAAGCCCTCCCCGTGTGAACATAGCCTAAGAAAAAATTCCTAAAGGACAGGGTGATTAAACACTGGGGTAAGTTGCATCAGCAGGTTGTGGAATCTCGTACATTGGGGATTTTAAGAGCAGGTTGCACAAACCCCTGTCAAAGATGGTTTAACAGGGGTACTTGATCTTGCCATGAGTGCAGGGAACTGGACTCAATGACCTGTCATTGTCTCTTCCAGTTTCTATGATTCTAAGAGCTTGATTGTGTGCATTATGAAGTGAAGTGTGTGACATATATGAGTGCAAGGTGGAAACTGAGGGATAGGATAAAGAGGGACAGATTTAAGGTTGCTGGGCACCTGACAAACATACAGAGGTTCTAATTTGTCAGAGAACACATTTTTGCCCTGTAAACATGAAGGTAACTTGAAATTTATATTTCCTAAGAACAGAACCCTATGGCTAATACTTAATATTATTTGCACTAGATGTAGCTCACAAGATCCCTGTGCACTACACCACACAAGGGTCTGTGGTTTCAAGGCTACTATACAATTCATTGAGGATCTCAAAGCATTTTTCAAACATTAAAGTCAGTACTCTCATCTGGTATAAACTGCCATAGTCCCACTGATTTATTACACTGAAGATGGGGATGAAAATATCACAGCATCCCCTAAAAAGAAAGGGTAAATTGGGCATTGAATTGTAAAATTTCTTATCCAAGTTTCCATCAAAATTTCAATGACTGTTGAAAAAATAACAAACTGCTCTACCCTGCAAACTGGGATACAGGCAACTTTGATCCACAAGACTTTGTATCTGTAAATGACCATTTAGGTCTACAGCATTTTGTTTAACAGGAGTTTGAGAGTTGGTCTCTCTCTCTCTCTCTCTCTCTCTCATTTTTTTCTTTTATTTATAAACTTAAGTGTTTTCCTGAATCAATTCCCTAGCTTTATGAAGAAGCATGATGTTACATGTCTATATTCCCCACATGTTTAAGTGTTACATGTCTATAGTCCCAATGTCTATTTCTAGCCTTTCTTCTCTCTGTATGAGATACTGAATTTAAGCCTCAAAGCCATGAAACAAAATTGCATGCATGCACACACACACACCAGGACTCCATGCACCAAAAGTCCTACACAAATATCCTCACAAATACCTAGATTCCCTCTGTTGTTTCGAAATAAGAAGTGTGTGTGGCCATACTCGTAGAAGAAAACTGTAGGAAGAGCACAATTGGTTCCTCTCCATAAATGTTTAGTGAAAGTGAAGCTTGAATTTTCATTGAAGATATTCTTCTGGATAAAGTAGTGCTTATGGTTCTAGTTCTCTCATTTAAAAGTATGGATCCTTTCCCCCAAACATCACCTGCAAACTGTTCCCCAGAGATCTCCATAAAGCTGCTTGAGGATGTATACCCTTTGTATGATTCCTTCAAGTCTTGGTTTCCTCCTTTGCCCCTACTTCTATCTCATTCAGAGAAGTACTCAAACTCTTAGGCTATGTCTACACCAGAGGGCTCAGATAAGTCTACTTAATAAAGTTGACTGTAACTCAACTTTATTAAGCCAATTTAGCGTAATTTGTGTAAGTCAACTTTATAAAGTCAACTTAAACCAGGGGACCCATTTAAAGTCAACTCAGTAAAGTTGATTTTAAATGGGCCCTCTGGCTGAGGTTGACTTTCTAAAGTCAACTTAAATGGCTCTCCTGCCTTAAGTCGATTTTCTTAAGTTGACTATAATGGCCACATTTTGTTAAGTCCACTTAATAAAGTGGACTTAACCATTAAAGTCAACTTTAAGGGTGAGAGTTATTAAGCCGACTTAAGCAAGTGCTTATGTCAACTTAACAAACCCCAAATGTAGCCCTGGAGTTGCTTGAGTCAACTTAAGCCTGTTTAAGACAACTTAAGCCTCCAGTGTACACATACCCTTAGATCCTGACTTGGGCTGTGTTCACACATGGGGGTTATTTCGATATGGTTGTTTCAAAACAACTTGTATCGAAATAACACCTTATTTCGAAATAACTTAATTCGAATTAACAGTTTGTTAATTCGAATTAAGGAAAGAAGCTCAAAGTGAAATAGGTTCAGGCAACAGTTATTTCGAAACAAGTCACTGTTGTTTCGAAACAACATGTTCGCACGGCATTGTTTTGAAACAATCATTTCGAAACAACGTTGTTTCGTCCCCACGTGGGGTTTAACTTGTTTCGAAACAACGGGACCCGTTGTTTCGAAACAACTGTGCGTCGTGTGAACAGCCTAAATCTTATTTCAAAACAACCTCTGTTGTTTCAAAATAAGAGGGCTGTGTGAACACAGCCTTGGTGTTAGATTGAACCTATATGATCTGGCTGTCAGCAGAATCAGTGAAAGAATTCTGTATTTAAGGCTGATCACAGCATCAGGAAGATTCTGAATCTCTACATGCATTTCTAAAAGCTGTCACTCAGTTTTAATATGACTAAATTACTTAATGAATTTGAAATAAAAAGCATTGCATTTCTCATCTGATGTAAGAATTTCTTGGGACAAATGGAGACACTAACAAGTAACATTATCTGATTGTACATGTCCTGTAAATTACAAAGAAGGCCAACATTTTCATTGGTCCAAGTACATATACACAGAGTCATTAACGTCTAGAAGGGACCATCACATCTTCTTCTGCACAGCAAAATTTACCAAACCCATAGCAGTCACTCTTGCACTAAACACAGAAAATAATCCCAAAATACTCACAGAAATAAAAATAAATCATAAATAATTCTTAAAATGCCTTTTAAATATGTAGCATAGTATAGTAGAATGGGGGAAAATTACTTGTGTTATAAAAAGAAATCCCAATCTGCATGCCTGTGGCTATGATGCATTTATTTAGAATTTAGGAAAATCACTCAGTTCCTTTGTAATGGCTAAGCATGTTATTATTGTATCAATTTAGTGTGAGTTGCTGATCAAGTTTTAAGAACCAAATGGATTTTGCAAGGAAAGGCTTTAAAAGACAAATGAAAGATGAATTCCTTTGTTCAAAGGCTTAGTATCTTGTGCCAATGGAATACGTTTCTAAAATGCATTTTTAGTTAGTTGCTAAAATGCCAATGAACCCACAGAAAATGAATTCAGTTTGCAGTTTCCTTCTTATAAAAGAGTTGACTTGTCTGAAACAAAAAAAATTTTAGAAGAATCTTTTCATGCATAAATATACTAAGTTGCTAGATATTTGTGTTAGATTTACATAATGCTAAGTCATGAGAAAATGGTACCATGTGCAGACTCCTACTTGTTAAAATATATATTAGGGTAGTAATCCAATAGCTGAGCTCCAAAATAAATAAACTATAGAATCAAATCCTAAACTAGCGTCAAGTGTACAACATCCAGTCCTAGACTAGAACAGGAACAATATCAACCAAGGGATATCACTAGGCTTATAGCATCACCTATGAGGGAAAATGAGGGAATAATACATCCAAAACATAACTCCTATGAAGAAGTGAGGTATCACAGAGAGATGCAATGGAGCTAAATGTTTTGAAACACTTTGACAAACCAAAACAAAATGTTTTGATAGTCTTAAATCAAAACATTTTGCTTAGATACAGAATGTTTTCTCTGTTCTAAATAAACTTTTCTTTTTCTTTTTCTTTTTCTTTTTCTTTTTCTTTTTTGCTAGAACAGTTGGTTCATCAAACAAATAAACATTTCAACTTTTTAGGCCAACACAGGACAGAAACAAATGTTGAACCATTGAAATTTCCTGTGAGAGAGGCAATCCAGTTTCCACTCAGCTCTGTGTGTATGTACAGACACTAGCTTCATTTTGGATTTCATGTATGGTGGTTACTAGTGAGGCATTATAAAATGACTTAATTAATCAAGATGGGAGAAGAGCAGAGTTCATGGAAGCATTTTTGCTAGTAAGACCAAAAGGAAGGATTGCATTTTTGAAATATTGTCAAGAAAGAAATGATAAGGCTAAGACAGCTCCTGGACTTGAGCTGAGAGCAAGAGGGAGGAGTTAATAACTTCCAGGTTGAAAAACCTAGGTACCAGGGAGATGGTTGTGTTTTCAACAGTAATCATGTATGGAAAGAGAGAAGTGGGCTTTAAAAAAAAGCCTCATGTATATTTAGTTTGAGCTACCACTGAGCTATTTCAGAAGGAATGTCAGACACAGATTGGGAGGGGAAAATAGGCACAGAGACCCAGAAATCAGATTAGACAGCAACTGAGGTAGAATTAGTGCAGAAAAAGTCATAGCAACAAGTTAATTAGCTTGATCAATGACTTTAGAGAGTAAGATGGAAGATGAAGAGAATTGGTAGGCTCAGGGGGATTTTTTTATTTGGTTTTGTTTTTATAAGTTAGGAAATTAGATTATGTTTATATTTATAAAGGAAGGATATAACAGAGAGGCTGTCTGTTAGGCAAAAAGATGCGGGAAGAAAATGGAGATGAAAATTGGGGGGGATCTCTAGGTTAGGAGGAAGGAAATGATATACTAAATTACTTATTACTATTATGAGAGTTTCAGTTTTTTAAAATGCTTAGAAAACTGCTGCCAGTAAACATACACTGAAGGAACAATATTCTGATCTAAGTTAAACCTATGTAAACATGGAGTAAAATTCACTAACTGCAGTAGACTTTCTCTGAAATGATATTGGTGCAGCTGAGATCACAAGAAGTACAATTTTTTTTCAATATGACTTATTGGCTGTATTCACACACAGATGGTTATTTCAAAACAAGTTGTGTCGAAACAACTTGTTTCGAAATAACGCCTTATTTCAAAATAACTTATTTCGAATTAACAAATAGTTATTTCGAAATAAGGAAAAAGGCGGGAAATGAAATAGCAGGTTCACACTGTGAACCTGCTATTTTGCTTCCTCAGGGGGCTGCGGGCACCGGCGGGGTTCAGCACAGCCCAGCGCTGCTCCC
>ML681989.1:20694691-20707195 GCA_007922195.1 Podocnemis expansa | reverse complement strand
TGACTTAAGCACTTAGGTCAACTTACTAATACCATCTCATATATATTATTAACTATGTGATAGTTTTGGCCTTTACAATACCCCCGACAATGAGTTCCACACATTGACTGCACATGGTATGAAGTATATCCTGCTCATTTTAAATCTGCTTTCTATTAATTTCTTTGGGTTACCTCTAGCTTTTGTGTAATGTGAAGGAGTTAATAATACTTCCTTATTCCCTTTCTTCACACCAAACAAGATTTTATAGACCTGTCTAGTGTTCCCTTTTTGTCATCTTTTGCAGTCTGAAAAGTCCCAGGTTGATCTCTTTAGATAGATAGATAGATAGATAGATAGATAGATAGATAGATAGATAGATAGATATAGAAAAAAAAATCCCCTCTTACCCCTATGGGTGGTATGTGTCTTCCTCAACCTCGGGTCCTCTACCAGAGGCCTGGGAGTTTGAGGGGTCTGTGCAGTATCTTAGCTGTTCCTAGCACTGCACTCTTCTGGACAGAGAGCTCTGATGTTGTTCCTGGGATCTTTTGGAGCCACTCCCCGAGCTTAGGAGTTACAGCCCCGAGTGCTCCTACCACCATGGGGACCACTTTTGCCTTCACTTTCCACATCCTCTCTAGTTCCTCTTTCAGGCCCTGGTACTTCTCCAGCTTCTCATACTCCTTCTTCCTGATGTTGCTGTCACTTGGCACTGCTACATCTATCACCACCGCTGTCTTCTGGTCCTTGTCTATTACCACGATGTCTGGTTGATTGGCCAGTACCTGCCTGTCCATCTGGATCTGGAAGTCCCACAGAATCGTAGCCCTGTTATTCTCCACGGCCTTCTGTGGAATCTCCCATCTGGTCTTGGGAGGGTCTAGCCCGTACACTGTGCAGATGTTCCTGTACACAATGCCAGCTACTTGGTTGTGCCGTTCAGTGTATGTTGGTCCTGCCTGCATCTTACATCCTGCCACTATGTGTTGGACTGTCTCTGAGGCTTCTCTGCACAGTCTGCACCTTGGGTCCTGTCTAGTGTGGTAGACCCCTGTTTCAATGGATCTGGTGCTCAGTGCCTGTTCTTGTGCTGCTATGATCAGTGCCTCAGTGCTGTCTTTTAGTCCAGCCCTTTCCAGACACTGGTAGGATTTCCCAATGTCAGCAACCTCAGCTATCTGTCGATGGTACATCCCATGCAGGGTCTTGTCTTGCCATGGCATTTCTTCTGCTTGATCTTCCTCCCATGTCTGCTGCTGCCGCCTCAGGCATTCTCTCAGCAGCTCATCTTTGGGTGCCATCTTACTGATGTACTCCTGGATGCTCTGGGTTTCATCCAGGACAGTGGCTTTGACACTCACCAAACCCTGCCCGCCTTCTTTCCGGCTGTTGTACAGTCTCTGGGTGTTGGATTTGGGGTGGAAACCTCCATACATTGTGAGGAGCTTCTGAGTCTTCACACTGGCAGCCTCCATGTCCTCCTTTGGCCAGCTCACTATACCGGCAGGGTATCTGATGACTGGCAGGGCATACCTGTTGATGGCATGGATCTTGTTCTTCCCATTGAGCTGGCTCTTCAGGACCTGTCTTATCCTTTGGTGGTACTTGGATGTTGCTGTCTTCCTTGCCTCCTCATCGTGGTTCCCATGTGACTGTGGGATGCCAAGGTACTTGTAGCTGGTCTGTATGTCTGCTATGTGGCCTCCTGGTAGTTCCACCCCATATATATATCATGGATTTATATAGAGGCGTTATGTTATTTTCAGTCTTTTGTTATGTCTCTTTCCAGTGATTCCTAACATACATCTGGTTTTTTTTGATTGTCACCACACAGTGAGTGGATGTTTCCCAAATACTGTCTACAGTGACTGCAAGATCTCTTTCTTCTATCTATCTATCTATCTATCTATCTATCTATCTATCTATCTATCTATCTATCTATCTATCTAATGTTTTTTTTCATGGCACACAGAAGCAAATAAAAATAATTCCCACATTTATTGATTTTTTTTTTTAATTTTAAAAAGTCCTCAATTTTTTTTTTCTACACTGGCATGGCCACTATTACATAAAGGCTGATCTATTGTGTTCTGTTTCAAATATTTTCTATAAAATTTGTCCCTTTCTGCAAACTAGATTTCAGTTGAGCTTTTTTGTTTCCTATACTAGGCTGCTGAAGGCTTTTTTGGTGGCAACTTTCATCTTCTGCAGAAGAAAACAGACAGTATTAGGGATGAGAAAAGTCTAAATTATGCAGTCTTAGACTGTTAGTAAACATTATGGGTGTGTTCACACAGCAGTCTTATTTCAAAACAACAAAGGTTGTTTCGAAATAAGAAAGGCCACGTTCACACGACGCACCGTTGTTTCGAAACAACAATGTTGTTTCAAAACAACTTAACCCCATGTGGGGATGAAACAACGTTGTTTCGAAACAATTGTTTCAAAACAATGCCGTCAGAACATGTTGTTTCGAAACAATGGTGACTCGTTTCGAAATAACTGTTGTCTGAACTTGCTATTTCGCTTTGAGCTTTTTTTCTTAATTCAAATTAACAAACTGTTAATTTGAATTAACTTATTTCAAAATAAGGTGTTATTTTGATACAAGTTGTTTCGAAACAACTTGTATTGAAATAACCCCCTGTGTGTGAACGTAGCCTATATGTTAAGCATGATAAAAGAAATAATGATATATTGTTTATACTGTTGTGTAAATAGGGGTTTGACAAATATCTCTGGTGTCTCATTACATTGTCTTTTTTTAGTCACCACTTCTGCTTTTCAAGTCTTAAAAACATGGGTGATCCCTGGGAACTTTCCAGGGGGAAGGCTAAATCCTTGGCCACCCCAGGTCCTGCTCAGCCTCATGCCCATCCCCAGCCATGGTTTCTACCCCTCACCAGAGCTGCTGAATAGGCCTTCCTGGTGGATCTTTCCCAGGGGGAGTGAATAGGCTAAGTAGACCAGGGAAAGTCAGTGATATGGCCTGAGCCCAGCAGGGAAGGGGGAGGCAGGGAGAGCAAGGAGAGACAGAGCTATAGTCCTATGCTTCCTAGCAGTTATGGTGGCATGACTTTCTGAGTAAAAGAGTGGAGGGGAGGGCAGGGAAAGGCAAGACCACCACAGCCGAAGCCAAGTGGGGAGGGTGAAGGACCGGGGAAAGGATGGACTCTAATCCTGTGGTTCATGATGGTGACATGCCTTTCTGAGCAAGGATGCAGAGGATGGCAGGGAAGGTAGGGCTATGGGCCCCATGCTTCCTGTCTGTGCCAGGCTCCCAGATAAGGCACTGCCTTTCTAGGCTTGTGATACTGATCACCCATTCTTAAAACACAAGTAGTTTTTCACAAATACACAATGACACAAGGTTCACAATTAATTTTCACTGCATCTGGGCTTTCACTTTACTCCAGGCCATTCTTGTATCTCACTGACTGACTGATGACACTCTACCCTTCATAGACGTGTGGAAGTGTGTCTGACAACATTCTAGGAGGTTTGAGGAAAAAACCTTTTAGACTTCTTGGGTATGTCCACGCGAGTCTTTTATTTTGAAACAACACTGGTTGTTTTGAAATAAAAAACTGAATGCCCACACAACGTTCTTATTTAGAAATGACAGGCTCTGTCATTTCGAAATTAGAACTGTCATTTCGAAACAGCTTAAACCCCATTCATTTTGAAACAGCTGTTATTTCAAAATGGTTATTTTGAAATAAGGCCATTTAGTCAAGTCAAGTCAAGTCAAATCATAGGGCTGGAAGGGACCTCATGAGATCATCGAGTCCAACCCCCTGGGAATTGAACCCAGGACCTTCTACATGTTAAGCAGAGGTGTTAGCCATTTGGACATGTTGTTTTGAAACAACACCATTGTTTCAAAACAACTGTTTCGAAACAACATGTCCAAACAGCCTTATTTCGAAATAACCATTTTGAAATAACAGCCGTTTTGATAGCAGGCTTTCCCTTAATTTGAATTAACATTTTCTTAATTTGAATTAACTTATTTCGAAATAATGATGTATGTGTGGACACAGCCCTTGAGAACTACATGATTCTAAAAAGATCCAGAACATTCTAGAAGGTTAGTAAAAAATGAATCCACATATAGAATATCTGAAACATTTTACTTCAAACATTCTATTTTCCTTTTTATCACTAACAACAAGAACAAGTACTCTGAGCCCAGCAAACACCCCTCCTCCACAAACACAGCAGCCACATGGTCATCTTCCCCTAAATCTAGCCCTGTTAAAGTTGTTCCTTCACTTCCCCTTTGGAAACTGCAGGAAAAAGGTGTAAAGAACTAGAATATGGGTTGTCAAGCCCAGTGGTTAGAGCAGGAGTCATAATCAGAAGTCAGAGACAAGGCATCATCTCTGGAATCAGCATCAAAGGTAAGTATTAAGTTACCTGGACTGAGGAAAGGCAGTGATAAAACAGTGTGAAGTCCAGATCAAAGTTGGGAACAAACATACAGGCACTGTCACAATTATGAGCAACTTCTTTCAACAGTTACTGAATTTCTGCTGCTGCTCAACTTAGAAGCCTTTGTGTTGGCTCATCCCACCAGTCAGATGGTGTAGTCAATCAAGCAGCTTATTGAAGGCCATCTGTCATTAGGTAGTTCAGATACTGGGTCTTCTGTAGGCCTTGATCTTTGACCAAAGGCAACAGCTGTACCATAGTCTATCCTCTCTGGTGCTTCCCACATGTACCATGATTGGAAAAGGATGCAAATTGATCTATTCTTCACATAAAAGGATGATTCAAGCCCTGGGGGTGTAGTACTATTTATACATTTCGTGAGCGGATTGGATTATACAGCAGTACTAGAAATTTTTTAGATAAAAATGAACACAAAATATAAAAATATAAAGTAGTCAGAAAGATATTAAATATGATAGTTATCAAGGTATTTTGTTCACCATTTTTGTTCAGTTGTGGATATAAATACTGCAAATTTAATGAAATTTGAAGAAGGGAAGTCAACAGGATTAATAGTAGTAGTAGTTGTTGTCATCATAATACTACTACTACTACTACTACTACTACTACTACAGCTACTACTACGACTACTACTACTGCCACAAAATGTTTGGCAGTACACCATCCACAAACTGTCATACACTGGTAGAGCATTTTCTGTGAATTCTGTTAAATAGCTCTGTTTATTATCATAAATGATGAATCCAGAGAAGCATCAGAAAACGTTTCTGAGAATATTAGATTACGAATAACCCATTTAAATCTACAAGTTCAACAGTATCACGGCTACCATAAACAGGCAGATTCTGGTTTCCTATTAAATAAAAGGATGCCTTTTTTGCAGCTGCAGAGATTTGTCTTTGTGTAAGTATTCCTCCATTACAGATGCCGATTGACTTTGTCTGATTACTGTCTCTGCAGTTGATAAGAATCCTGCACAACTCATTTTTTATTGTTACTGTAGGTGGTAAACTCAAATTACTTTTTGCTGCTATGGTAACCTGATTTTATAAAAGTGCCCCATTTCCCCCTTTCATACTAAATTTGCTCACTATGGAGGAGGAGGAAGAGAAGGAAATTAATAACAAAAGGTAAACCTTAGCTTCCTATAAAATGAAAACTGAAGATAAAAATATGATTCTTACATATTAGATAGTACAATTTCAGGGTTGAATCATGAAAATCCTCAGGCATATCTCCCATTGACTTCCACGCTAAAGGTTTAAATTAGCTTATATTTGAAAGGAAAGTGACAGTACCTAATAGTTAGATGGAAATCCAACTTACCATTAAGTTATCAAGAAGAATGTTACAGTGTGTGTCTAGCACTGACACCAAAAGGTTTAATGCTGTCTGAAACTGTAGTAACTTGACTGACTACACCTGGGAAGGGTATAGCCAAAGCGAGGGGCGTGTTAAAAGGCTAGAAAGGCAGAAAAATGGACGATCTGTTTCTGAAGTGAGCCTGAAGGAAGATCAGGAGCTGCTGAGTGACACTGGCCTGCCTGAAACCCTCAGAAGGCAGAAAATTGTGGCAGCCATAGGCTATGGTGTGAAGTGATGCACAGGACCCTGAGTATAGATGTTGGCACATTATGTTATTGCTGAAACTTGCCCATGAGGAACAGAGACAGTCTGATGGAGGCTGAAAATTCAGTTGTCTTTAGTTTCCTGTTTGACTGTATAATGGACTCCTTGTCCCCAGAAATGGTGGAAACACTATGTGACCTGAGAAGAGAGCAAAGTTATGATGAGTAATGGACCACTGGAGGATTAAAGCTGCTGCTGAGTATGCCAGAAGCAGAAAGAGATATGCTGTTTCCAACCATGGTTAGGGTTCCTCACATTGGAATATGGAAGCATATTATTATGTTTTTCACATTGTTACAAGCATCTGTAGGAAACTGAACTCCATAATTTTTGGGCACCTTTATAGAGGACTTAGAGTGAATCATTGTCCTTTCAAATAATATGAATAATCTATAGTTTGCATATGATCTGCAAAGCAAACAAAATTATAGACAGGACAGGACAGGACCAGCAAAACAGAGACCCTATTTTTCTCACAAAAATCCCTTTAAATGTTAGGAGGAGATCACTTCTAATGGAAAGAATTCATGTGCATTACTCAATGCTTTTTAATGGTCAGAATTTCTGATGAGAATGCAGATCAACATTTCATTTTGATGGTCACTTCTCTAACACATATAGCTTTTGTGAGCAACTGTATTTAGACCACAAGCTCAATTTTATGTAAAAAACTCAGGCCCTACATGGTAATGAATTTCAAGTGTGTAGCATGGACTGGATTTAAGTCCATGACTTGGGTGCCATTCATAGTCTATTTCTTATAATCTATTACCTAGTCTATGCTCATGAAACTTTTAGGTGACAGTCAATGGCAGATATGCGAGGTATGTAAAATGTCTTGCTTACTTCCCATCGGTTTAGTAGCTCCACACATACCTCCCTGTGTACACTGCACTAAGGTGACCAGAAATGTCATATGGTCAGCTTAGAACTACGCCTGTTATGGGACTGGAGTTAATGCTTGGAGCTATAGATTGATTGAGTCTGTCTTGACAGACCTCTTAATTGAGCCCAGAAGAGCACTCTGATGGCGGCAAATTTGCCACCATCACTATAGACACACCCTATAGTAGCAAGTCTCGTAAACTCTTTTCAGCTAAGAAAATTGTTGATCAAGTACTCCCACATCTTGACCAACCTTTCATCTGCTTTTTTTTTTCTTTCCCCATTTTCCTGCACCACCATAAGTGAAAACATGTTAAACCACCACAGCCTTCATGTTACCTCAAAGCCCCCCGCACCCAGCAGAAGCTGTGGGGAGGGGAGGGGAAGCCCCCTGCACCTGGCAGGAGCCACGGGGGGGGGCAGGAGAACCCCCCCCCCCCGTACTCAGCAGGAGCTGTGGGGGTGGGCAGGGGAAGCTCCCTCCTTTTGAAACAAGAAAACTTTGTGTGGACATAGAGACTTTTATTTCGAAACAACCAGTGTTGTTTCGAAATAAAACCCTTGTGTGGACATACCCTAAGAGTTGTCACACATTTCTTTAAGTTTTATGTGTACCTAAATTGGTGCCCCTACTTAAATTATAATGAATTCTTCAATATGCCCAAGAGATAACGAGCCAGGTATATAAGATCTTCATTAAAACAAATAGGCTATGTCCACACATAGATGCTTATTTCGAAATAAGTTAATTTGAAATAAAATTGTTACTTCAAATTAACTTAAATCAAAATAAGCAAAACCCTCAAATCGAAATAGCAAGTCCAGACACAGGACTTGCTATTTCGAATCAAGAGAGGGGCAGCATGGGAGGTGTGGCAACATATAGAAAAGGGAAGGCACCCTGGGAAGGAGAAGGGCAAAAGTGTTAAATTGAAGTAATGGTTATTTTGAAATAACACTTCCAAACGGGGTTATTTCAAAACAACTGTTTCAAAATAATGGCTATTTCGATTTCAGCCTAGGTTTTACTATTTTGAAATAAGGTTCATTATTTCTAAATGCCAGGGCTTGCCATTTCGAAATAATGAAACATCGTTTGAATATGACAACTTTTAAATCAAAACAATAGTCATTGTTTTGATTTAAAAGCCTTGTGTGGACATAGCCATAATGCTTGATCAATGAAAAATAAGTCATACACACACACAGATGCACACGCACGTGCGCGCGCGCGCACACACACACACACACACACGCACACAATTATTTATATATATATTTATATAACAGCTATTTTAATATATATGTATATTAAAATAACTGTTATATAAATATAAAATATTCATATAACAAATATATAAATATTTATATAATAAATATATAAATTTGCCTTAGCCAAGTATCAGTGAGAAATTCCTTACTTAAAAATCTTATTTTTTTGTTCACTGTAATATTACCCTTTTCCTTACAAGACTATGAATTCATACGTAATTTCTCAGTCCTACAGAGACTTATTATACCTGCTCATGATGCATTGAACAAGTAGAACTAATAATGTGCATCTGTTTAAACAGAAATCCCATTTTTTGTGAAATTTATAGTAAATAAAATACGTTCTACTTTATTTCTTAACATTTCTTATGCTAAATAATTAACATATGTTCACATATGAACAGATAAAGATACAGTGAAAAATGTTGGGAAAAATAACCACATTTTGAATTTAATTGTTTAAACATGAGCTCTGACATCCATGTTGGTTCAGGTTTCAAATATCATGGCTAACTACTCAAGATAAATATTTTTGTAATGACTACTTTTTGAGAATTTGTCTTCCGTATACTCATTTCCTAGATCCTGAGGTCAACACAGTCTCAAAAAACATCCAAAGAAACTGTGATGCTATCTGAGGCTAGGGGATTCTTTATGATTATTTTTCATATTCATATTTCATCTTTTCAGTAATCCATATGTGATATGCCATGTTTGGTACCAATAGAAAGGTTGTAATCAGCTAAGAATGATTATATGATTTATATGTAGGTGTAAATTCTGTATTAGAGATTAGGAATATTTTTGTTCCATTTGTGTTCCAAGTTATTGTATTCTAAGGCATTCCCAAACTGGGTGGCTGCAAAACCATTGTCCTCTTAATGGCCCATTAAGGAAGCTCCCAGCTACAGTGGATGTAATGCTAACTGTTTCTAGGGTACTGTTTATGATCATCTCTTGTATTAATATTTCATATTTGCAATAAACTATATGTGGTATGTCATGTTTGGTACCAATAGAAAGGCTGTAATTTGCTAGGAATGATTATATGGTTTATATGTAGGTATTGTATCTGTATTAGAAATTAGAAATGTATTTGCTTTTAGTGTGTTCCAAGTTATTGGATTCAAAGGTATTCCCAGACTGGGTGACTGTAAAACCATTGTCCTCTTAATGGCCCATTCAGAAAACTTCCAGCTACAGTGGTCCTAGGAAGAAACTTATTTGATGAGTCACCCAGCCTGACCATTTGATTCAACTCCATTTTGATTTGGCAAGGACTCTGAAAGCATGGGGAAAGCAGAGGTAATAGAAAGCATTGGTCCCATCTCCATTTTGTCTTCAGTCTGTCTGCAACCAGCACCCTCCCTTGGAACTACCCTTCTGGGACTGAACAAAGGACTGAGACCCACACAGCTGCTGGGTGTCTACCAGAGGAGTTGGATTAAACTGCAAATTCTTCAAGGACTTGCTTTCTATGGACTCTAAATAATTTCTATGTATGTGATTCACTTTGACCTGTTAACATCTCTTATATTTTGTTTCTTTCCTTTTTATATTAAACCTTTAGTTACAGTTACTAAAGGATTGACTGGCAGTGTGGTGTTTTGGGTAAGATCCAAACCTATATTGTTCTGGGTAATGTGGCTGACCCTTTGGGGTGAGGAGGACCTATTTCTTTAAGAGTCCCAGTGGCTAGGTGGGGACTGGAGGAGCTGATGTGCAATAAAGGGGGCTGTTTCTATTTTGTTATGCTTGGTGATGACCACTGTGGGGAATCTGAAGTATGTTTTGTTACTGACTGGGAGAATGATTTAAGTACCACCCCTCAATAGTTTGGGGGTTTGGCCCCGGGTTTTGCAGCTTGCCCTGATTTTGGCACATTTAGAAAGCTATCCCAGGAGGCCTGAATCACAGAAACCCTTATATCAAATTCAAGTAAATGTGTTTATTTATTAAAATGAAGGTTCAGTATCAAAAGTTCCTTCTACGTTTTATTTCCCACTTTCTCATGTGTGATATTGTCTGTCTCAGAGCTATAGACAAGCTGAAATGTCCATTAAAAACTCTGCTCATAATTTGATAGCAGCATATAAAGTGGGACCCATTGACTCCAAGGGTACAACTGTTAGTATAGCTTGCAGACAGAAGCAGCTGGTACCACAATTTAACACAATCAGGATTTGCATTTCAGGTACACTTTGCATTATATTAGCTTACAGTAACTACAGCTCATCATGTTTTTGTCTGTTTTTGTAGCTGCAAGTTTGCTCTTCCCTTGGTGGTTTGCTCAAAGACACTGAAATGACTCATGCTATGTTTTGTGTAGAAAATTTCTCTGCTGAACAGAAAGGAGACAATTGCCTAAGGAACAAACAGGTACAAGCAAGAAATACAAAGCTGTCGGCATCTTTTCATTTTTTGTGTCACTTGTTTAGTGAAATATGAGCCAGTAATAATACCATAATTAGAGATAGGCAGGAAGGTGTTTTTTGTTTGTTTGTTTTTGTTTTTTTCTGGTCAATGAAATTTTTCTCAAATGTTGAAAATTTTCTTATTTGGCATTTGATCACTTTCTTATTAATTTAAAGAAAGAGACACTCCCTCCAAACCCCAAATACTAGAACATCCAGCAACCCAGTGGCTAGGCTTTCACATGGGAGTTCTGGGTTCATGTCCTCTGAAATAGTCATGGCACAACACAGCAAGGATTTGCTATAACTGGATCTCCCACAGCCAAGCCACTAGCTATTCTAGGATAGGTGTGTCTGGCTGTCTCAGTGGTTTTTAAACCAGAAATTCCAACCTGAACCTGGGAAACCTTTGCTGATGAAAATTTCATTTGAACTTATACATTCTTATATTAAAAATAAAGGCTTTCTATAAATCACAATTTTGTAATGTAGAAACATGTTAACATAACTTTCCCTATCAGCCCTAGCCATAGCATGGTGAAAGTTTTGATTCTGCATTCTTTATGAATCCTAAATTCCCACAAACATCACTAATATATTTTGCAGATCAGAATATAGAATTAAAATCTTAGGCACTAAACAATTTGGGACAAAGATCATATATATTTCATTACATATATTCATAGTGCCTGTCAGTATGGAGTTCCTCTCTTTGATTGAGGCCTTCAGGAAATACCACACTATAATAATAATCATAATAATCATAATAATAATAAATGACAACATCCTTTGAAACATGCTGTTCTTGGAATATTTCTAGGTTGACCTGTATCAAGATATAACAGAAATCTTGTAAGTCTAGCAACCAGTTCTTACAGTCAAAGGAGGTGTAGGGTAAAATTTTGAATTACTCTGGGCTCATTTAAACAGAACCTCTTCTTACTAAAGAGCAAAAGATGCAAGGGGTTCCCAGCTGCCTCTGTCAATCTGTTTTCGAAGTCAGCTACTGCAGGAGACGCCCAAGAAAGAAAACAATAGAATGCTACTGGTCACGACATACAAGCCCAAGGCAGAACTCTAAAACAGATTGAGGCCCTAGCGCCTATTCTAAAAGATGATCCCTCACTCTCTCAAGCCTTCAGAAACAGACCTCTCCTCACTTACTGACAGCCCACTAACCTAAAATAGATACTCACCAGCAACTACAGACGTACCAACAGAAACAATAAAGCAGGCTCATACCCCTGCAACAAACCATGTTGCCAACTCTGCCCACATATCTACACAAAAGTCACCATCATAGGTCCTAACCAAGCCAGCCACTCCATCAAGGGCTCATTCACCTGCTCATCTACTAATGGGATTTATGCCATCATGTGCCAGAAATGCCCCCACACCTTATACGTTGCACACACACACACACACACACACACAAAATCTCTGTGCAAAAGAGTAAATGGGCACAAATCTGACATCAAAAATCACAACACTCAATAACCAGTTGCTGAGCACTTCCATCTTTCTAATTGCTCTGTGAATGACATGTTAACAATGCTACTTATTAAAGCCAATGGGACATCAAGACTTCAAAGTAAAACAGGTGAATTAGAATCGATATGCAGATTTGATTGTGCGAAAGCAGGATTAATCATGACTATGGGATTCTCTTCCCATAACAGCAGGTGATCTATCTTCACCTTCCTCTATGGTTATTTCGAAACAAGCTGTGTCGAAACAACTTCTTTCGAAATAATACCTTATTTTGAAATAACATATTTCAAATTAACAAAATGTTACTTCGAAATAAGAAAAAAAGCGGGAAACGAAATAGCAGGTTCACACTGTGAACCTGCTATTTTGCTTCCTC
>ML681989.1:20652464-20694291 GCA_007922195.1 Podocnemis expansa | reverse complement strand
GCTGAACCCCGCAGGTGCCCGCAGCCTCCCTTTGCAGGCACCGGCGGGGAGCAGCACTGGGCAACGCTGAACCCCGCTGGTGCCTGCAGCCCAGCTCTGCAGGCGCTGGCCAGGGGACACCCCTCAGCACCCTGGCCAGGGTGCTGAGTGTTCCCTGGCCACGGTGCTGAGGGGGCAGCCCTTGACCTGTTGTTTCGGAACGTCTTGTTCTGAAACAACATGTTCACACGAGTTGTTTCGAAACAAGCGTTTCGAAACAAGGTTGTTTCACCCCCAAATGGGGTTTAACTTGTTTCAAAACAACGCCCTTGTTTCGAAACAACCGGTTCCCGTTGTTTCAAAACAACGGTGCATCGTGTGAACATTTTTTTTTTTGTTTCGAAACAATGAGGTTGTTTCGAAACAAAAGTGCTGTGTGAAAACAGCCTATGTGCTGTTTCCCAGTGTTTGATTCTTAACAAGTACTCTGATCTGCTGTTACAGTATGAACCTCATACCCTTTTGTAACTTCGCCGATCTTCAAAGAGTCTGATGAAATGGAATTTTCTCCCACAAAAGCTCCCAGGATAAATAAATTTGTTAGTCTTTAAGTGCCACAGGACTCCTTGCTTCTTTTGCTGAACTAGACTAGCACAGCTTCCCCTTTGGAACTTACTAAAGTGCAGGGTGCTTTTTTTTGTGATGGTACATAGGGGTACAGAGTACTGGCACCATTTTTGCTAGTCCCAATACCCAAGTAAGGGGGTAGGATCCACCGAGAAAGGAGAGTACTGACCAAAAAAAAAAAAAAAAAACATTGCTAAAGAGTCTCCTTGCATTATAAGCTACTTACCTGAACCTCTTTTAGGAGACACTCTGTGTAGGTGTACACTGTAGGCTCTGATAAGTCAACTTAACAAGGTTGGCTTTAAGTCTACTTAAAGTCAACCTTGTTAAGTTTTCTTAGAGAGTCAATATGGAAAATGCCTGTTGACTGCCTGCCTCCATATGAGCAGGTGCTAGGTTGAGACTTCCTGATGGCCAAGAACTCTGGAAGGGGGCCTGGAGGCCAGCTAGGTTGACTTAAGGGCTTTTCCCCATCAACACTGGCTTAGGTCAACTTAATAAGGTTGCCTTAATGCATAGGTCAACCTTAAGACGTTGTGTTATTAAGTCAATTTAAGGAAGCACTTAAGTCAACTTAATAAAAGACAAATATGGTCATGGGGGTCAGTGGGTCAACTTTAGCTTGCTTAAGTTGACCTAAGGCTTTAGTGTAGACATACCCTCTGTGACTAAAACAATGTTGTGCCAAATGTCTAGGGATGAGAGGTAAAAAGGTCAGCATTAAAGGGGGCTCCTAATTTCACTTGTAGTCCTACGTATTTCCAAAGAAAGAAATGCCTTAATTTCAACTGTTTAAATTTATGCTCTGTGAAACTATTCATACTCTTAAAATTAGGATCATGTGTAAGTACTTTCCTGATTGGGGTCTAAATAATCAAATTCCTATAGAACAATTCAACATTTTAAAACATAAAGTAGCTTAATTCAGCATTTATAACTACAAATGCTAAGGAAGCTACAGTGCAGTTTATGAAAGATCACAGAACACAAAAATACAGCCTTACCTACATAAAACCATTTAATTTTTACTTGGAAACCTTACAATGGTTTGAGACAGAAACACACCCATTACTGATTGAGTCTAATTATAATAAAGAACATAACCTTTTAGACAAGCAAGATAATTATAGTAATCAACCATTACAACTGTATTTTATATTGCTTTCATTGTACATGAAGAATTTTTATAAGAAAGTTTCTTAAACTTTCACCTTGAAGAACTACATCCCTATCATTATCAACAATCATGTTTCACTTTTACTTTTATATAGTAATCACATTCTTGATTTGTCTAGCTATGAAAGTAGCCCCTTACAATTTAATTTACTCAAATCTGTTGTACGTAGCCTTGTTTTATAGAGTAATATATTTACTAAAGTGCTTCTTATGTTATAGCACTAGCATCAGTATCAGGTACTAAATACAAATCTAATTACAAACAGTAGGCTTTTTAATATAAACATAGTACTTACAAGTACCTGTTTTCAAAATTCAGTTTCATTGAAGAAGACTGATCTGCATGCTGTATACAGACTTGGGTTGGCTTCTGTTGAAATAAGGGTAAGTTTAAAAAAAATATGGTATGTAAACTCAGAAAAGTTTTCACAATGGCACTGAGCAAAGAGTAGTATAAAATTAGCATTCACAGAATTTGAACAGAATGCAACTCAGCATCCATTTAAATGCATGTGTCATGACTTAAGAGCTATGTTTGGAAAAAAAAAAAAAAACTTAAGAAAACAGCACTGAGTGTTGGCAGACTGATCCTGAGCACTTTCCAAAGGAAATGTGACAATATTCTGTATTAATGTTTAGAACCGAACATCTTAAAGGAATCTTACTTCAGTTTAGAATCTTTATCGAAGTGTGGATTTACTACTTTCCAGCATGGATAATTTCTCAAAATGAAGCAACTCTGACAGATAGCCTTCCCAAAACTTATTTTGCAGAAACATGTTTATTATTTATACTGAAGTAGGGCTAGGAGCCCCTGTCATGAACCAGGACTTGGTGATTTACAAATATAAGACAAAGATTTACACTGTAGAGCAGTGTTTCCCAACAGTTTCTCTGCTGCGGCACACCTTGTTACGTTTAGTAATTTGAGACACACCACCATGTAGTTTCCAAGTGAATTCACAAATATTCATGAGCCAATCCAGCGCTCTTTAAGCAGCTTTTCAAAAAGTGTTGTGGCACATTTGCTGAGACCTGATGGCACGCCTGTGTGCCACGGCACACTGGTTGGGAAACACTGCTGTAGAGCTTACAATCTAAGGGTACGTCTACACTGGAGCCTTAGGTCAATTTAAGGAAGATTAGAACAACCAACAGACCTCCGTGGCAACACTGGACTTGTATTAAGTTGACTTAAGTGCTTCCTTAAGTCGACTTAATAACACCACCTCTTAAAGTTAACTTAACGCTTAAATCAACCTTATTAAATCGACTTAATCCACTGTAGATTGGGAAAAGCCCTTAAGCCAACCTAACTGGTCTCCAAACCCTGTCTCAGAGTTCCTGACCACTAGAAGGGGTTGGCTTAGCACCTGCCAGTGTTGACGCAGGCAGTAGACGGGAGTTTTCAGTGTGGGTTCTCTAAGTCGACTTAACAAGGTTGACTTAAGTTAACTTAAAGTTGACCTTGTTAAGTCAACTTAACAGAGCCTTCAGTGTAGACATATCCTAAGTACTTGATTACAAGAAGGTGATATTTAACAATTATAATGGAAGAAAGAGTGACAAAACCTGCTACAATATGACTAGCTATGTCTACACTAGAGGACTCAATTAAGCCAGCTCGACAAAAGTCTACTTTAAGTCATCTTAATGTAGACCTTCTTAAGTCAACTTAGAGTCCACATTCGTATTGCCAGGAGACTGCCCACATCTACACTAGCAGTCGCTATGCTGCAGTAGAAGTGGTGCATTGTAGGTAGTTGGCCCACAGAGAACAACAGAAGTGCCCCTCTCTCCTGGCCTCAACTTTACTACTGGAAGGAATTGAGCACAGCACCCTCCCTACTGTTCCTCACAAGATGGAACCTGAGGAGGTCAGAGACCCTGATATGCCCCAGCAATGTGCCTGCACAGCATTCCACACCTCCATGCATTGGCCAGACTACTATAGCTCTGCAGTAGGCAGCACAGGGCAACTGCCAGCACAGGTTCAGACCACAGAAGGCTGAACACCTTGTGTGCCTTTGGGAGCTGGCACAGACAGGGTTCCCTCCATGCACCCGCACATCCAGGCATGGGAAATCAGCAGTGACTCTTGGCACTGGATCAGTCTCACCACCTGGGATGATGACCACCAGCTGCAGAACCTGTAGATGGGGAAAAGCACCTGCCTTGAGCTGGTCACTGAGATCACCCCAGTTTTGTAGTGCACTGACAGCCAGTTCCAACCTACCCTACCCATGGACAAATAAGGGGCTGTTGCCCTTTGGAAGGTGGCAACTCTGGACTCCTACCACTCCATTGCCCACTTTTTCAGAATAAGCAAAGTCACTGTGGAGGCCATCCTGAGACTAAGCCTCTTAAGCATTGTTACCACCCCCAGCTGCCCATTCCTGCCCCCATACCCCCTCCCACCCATCTCCCTTCTATCCTCAACACAATAAAATTGTGCACAAGACACAGGATAATGGTGTAATGTTGTGTTTTATTTACGAGGGGGATGTGGGAGTAGGAGCTGCAGAGGTTCAGGGGTTTGGGAGGAGTAGAGCAGTTTGGGGGTAATTAGGGGGCTGGGAGTAGGGGGAGGATGCCTAGCAGCATCAGGCCAGCAGATCCTAGGCCTGCATCCAGCCACACTGAGTCCTGGGCATGCGGCAATGGCAGCTGCTGCTGAAGTCCTGGGCAGAGGGGTCCTCAGCTCAATGAGAGCTCCAGGACCATGCTGCCAGGGACTCCAGAGGGCGGGTCTAGCACTCCACGAGGTCCAGGAGGTGACCTCTCTGGGCCTGCTCAACCCTATGGTGGTCATTCTCCTCCTCCCTCGTCTGTTCCTGCAAGGCTCAGAGATCTGCTTTGGTGCACTCTGCAAGCTGGAGGTGGTCCTCGAGGACCTCCTCACATGAGCAACTCCCCCTCCTTCTCCTGGTGGGGGCTTGGTGACCCCTAGGATTGACTGGCATCCGGGTCAAATCATCTGCAGGACAGAGGCAAAGAACAGGGGTTTCCCCACTAGGTAGTGTGGAGTGCAAGCTGACTACAGCTGTTGTCCCATGCCCATACCCCTGCTTTCCACTCCCTGTCCTTTGGGACAGGGACCCCTTAGTATACATTGCCATGCTCTGCTGCATGGGGAGCGCAAAGTGCCCAGAGTGGTGAGCCCAGGCAGCCCTGGCCTCATGGTCTTGCCTCAGCCTACATGCCAACAGTGTCGGGTGCATGCAGTCTGGCATTGTGCTCCCACTTATAATTCCCCCACCCCATCTCCAGTCAGGCCCCCACCCTTCTCAGTTCTGGGTCCCCCCACCACATGGCCTCCTGTCCAGGTGCCCCCTTGGGAGGGCCTCCACACCCTCTAGCAGACCCTGCCTTTCCCCCACAGTTCCCTCTCCCACCTGCCTGCCCCATCATGCCTGGAGGGCAGAAGCCTTCATTGGCAGCTGTAACAGGGGTCTGGCACAATGTCCCCTCAACTAGGTCTTCCTCAGTGGAGGACAACTCCTCCTGTGTACCAAGTATGGCATCAGGGCAGAGAACAGCTCCACAGTGGTAATCTCCAGGGCCAGCCCAGTGCCCTGAGCTGGGGTGGTGGTCTCTCCCTGGCAGAGCACCATATCCTGACCTACCTAGCCCTCCTTCTAGTCATCATCATAGGAGAGGACATGGTGGCATCGAGGGTGTGGGAAGGCTGGGTGTCAGTCTCCTGGCCCAGGAAGCTGTGGAGCTCCATGTAGTAGGGACATGTGGTTGTGGCTGCCCCTGAGCACTGCATGGGCTCCTGGGCTCTGTGGTAGCCCTGGTAGAGGTCCTTAATCTTCACCCACCCCATTGGCTGTCATTGCAATGGCCCTTCACTGCCAGGGCCTCAGAGATGCCCGAATATGTATCTTCCATTTCCTTTGGCTGCCCTTGAGATGGGAGTGTATGGGCTCATCCTCCCCCCATCCCCAAATAGCCATGAGATCTAAGATCTCCTGATGGGTCCAGGATGGGGTCAACTTTCTTGCTTGCCTGGCTGTGTCTTCCAACATGCCTCCAATATAGCCAGAGTCCTGGTTAGTTCTGGATGTGGAGAAGGGTGGGCAGGGTTTTATCCTGCCCAGAAATTTGCCAGGGCAGGCACTTCCTTGTTACTTGGAAGGTTTTCATATGGCTTGGAGGCCAATTAAGTCAATTTAAGCCAAATCCCAGGCTACATTGGCTTAAGTCAACTTAATAAACTCAATTTAACCATTAAGTCAACTTTAGAAGTGAGAGTTAAGTTGACTTTAGAAAATGCTTAAGTTGACTTAATAAATTGTAAATGTATACTGGGCTTTGCTTAAGTCGACTTAAGGGGGTTTAAACCAACTTCCATCCCTAGTGTAGACATAGCCATTGTTAGTTGCCTTGTATTTAAACTGTTTGGCTATGTCTACACTGGCAGCTTAAATCGACTTAAGCAGGTTTAAGTTGACTTAAGCAACTTCTTGGCCACATTTGGAGTTCATTAAGTCGGCTTAAGCACTTTCTTCAATTGACTTAATAACTCCTACCCTTAAAGTCAACTTTAAGGGTTAAGTCAAGTTTATTAACTCAACTTAACACAATTTGACCATTAAAGTCAACTTAACAAAGTTGACTTAGTGCATTAGAGTCATTTGTCGACTTTATATAGTCGACTTAAGCTAGGGGACATATTTAAATTTTACTTTATTAAGTTGACTTTAAATGGGTGCCCTGGTTTAAGTTGACTTACTTAAACAAACGGGGCCCCACTAAGTCAAATGAATAAAGTTGACTTTAAGTCGACCTTATTAAGTCAACTTACTTTTGTTCTGTAGTGTAGGCATGGTCTTTATATATTTTTCCTGAGTGATGGAATGTGTATTTCCTGATAACGAAACTCCTTTCATTGTCTGTGTACCTTCTGTCACTCAGTTCTATTTTCTTTTATTTTGCAGCTGTTTGCCACTCTTTCTGTCTGCTTCCTCTCTGATATAGTGCCATCTGCACACAAAAAAGCCATTTTCAATGATCAAATAACTTTATAGGAAAAGTGTAAATGTTAAGGGCACAAATTAGTTGAAAGTTAAATGTTGCTGAATTGGGACCTGTGCCTGGTGAGCTGATTTCCCCTCCTACACTATAAAACAGTCAACCTTCAGTCAGTTGTAATCCCTTTAACCCAGCACCATCTTTATTAGAACTTACGAACACTTCAAATAAAACAAAAGCAATGCTAGGAAAACAGGGGCTATCCCTACACTGGAGACTTAAGTTAACTTAAGCAACACCCTGGCCACATTTGAAGTTCAAGTCTTAATAATTTCTGCCCTTAAAGTTGACCTTAAGGGTTAAGTTGACTTTATTAAATCACTGTAAATATGTCCCCTGGCTTAAGTCAACTTTATAAAGTCAGCTTAAACAAATGGGAACTCACTAAGTCAACTTGATAAAGTTGACTTTATGAAGTTGACTTACATGAGTCCTGTAGTATGGAGATAGCCAAGGACAGCAACATCCTCTATATAATAGAATTCTGGACAAGATGTTAGCTAAGATGCAAATGTGCCCTACCCTGCTCTACCTGCTTCCCAGGCATCCCCTTATATTTCTTCTGCTCCCTCTAATAGGGTCAGGATTAATTAGCTATTGCAGTAACCATTTAGGATCAGGGCTAGCAAGTGCCTTCATACCTTGTCTTTCCTCTTGTAATCCTATAAGGTAACAGCATGAGATCCGGAGTTATCTTTTATAGCCTTCCACCATGTATGGGGGGGCATGGTCCAAAAGCAGAGTGATGGATGCTTCCAGGAGGTGCTATCATTGCAATTTATCTGTGAGATTGTTCTTTTTCTATGGGATAAACTTCTTACTGTGATATAAGATATGCTGTTTTCCATCCTCTACCAATAGAACTCTAAAGCCCAGAGGCATCAGTTTGTAGAGTGAAGTATTTGATAAAATGCAGACTCAGCAATAAGAGTTTACTTCACAAGGTGTGCTTGATTATGCTAAAAGCAATTGCAGACTCTGACACATACTGGATCTTTTGGGGAGATTTGTTCTTTAGGAGGCCAGTTATGGTGGCTGTTATTGTGAAAACCTAAGGACAAAGAGCCTATGATGCCACGGCTGTCAAAAGGTGGGTCATTCCCCTCTGGGGGTGGATGGGTGCTGAGAGGTGCTGAGCTGAGAATGGGGCTAGGTGACAATGGGAACACCAGTATAAATGTTGGATTTGTAATAGGGGTAGAGCAGATATGCAAAACAATGAGGTGTTTATCTGCCTGTATTGTTAGTGGGCCATCTTAAACAGGGCTTGATCATGAGCAATGAATGGAATGCACATAATCCTCACTCTGAGCTGGAGGGAGATGTTTTGATTTGGATGGTTAAAGAACCTCAGACAATTTGTCCTGGTCACAGACCCCTTAAGCATTAACAGGGGCATTGCTGATGCTCAGCACAGGTGACACAAGCCCCAAGCACCCAAACCAGTTCTTTTAGTCCTGAGCCATCCCAGGACCTCATGCCACCAGCAGTGGCAGGAGCCAGCCTAGAACCCAGGCTGGTGTCAGTGCTACTGACTGAATGCTGAATCAGGGGCTGAACACAGCATGGGACCCAGGACTGCTAGCTACAGCAGGACCCGGGGGTGTCTTTATTCACAATGACCCACTGTGTATACAGGCAGATAAACACCTCATTGTTTTGTTGTGCCTAAACAAAGTCCCTGGAATTGGAGAGAGACCGATGTTCAAAAGTGGCAACCATTGTGTTGACCTGTCAGGGGTGTGCAAACTGCACTAGGAGGCCATGCATTTTTGTCCAATCATTTCCCCAGGCTTGGCTGTGGGTCCATAGAGTCTTGGGGACCTAGTGTGGCTGCAGGTAATGGTGTCCAGGAGTTTGACCCCTTTGGGGGTACCTCTAGGAGATCTAAGCCATGTGGGATGGCTGCAGATAGTTGGGTTCATCTTTCCAGACCCTTGAATATAACTAGAGTTTGCTTCCAGTGAAACTGACCCTCTTTAAGTGTTTTTCTGGTCAGAATAGTAGGGTCAAAGAGCTCAGGGTCAGTAAACAAGTAATCTTTTTCACTCACTGCATAACCATATGCAAAACTGGGTTCTTAATGGGGCAGAACAGATATGTAATGACCTGTAGTCAGTTCTGAGCAATTTAATGGAACTATTAGGAAAAAGAATGTTCCTATCACTAACAACATGAAAACACAGTTAGTTGTGCCATTTATCCATGATAAAGAAACAACATAAGAGGCAAGTTATTCCAAGGACTCCCAGTTGGGCTGAATGAAAAGCAATCTGCAACATTTCTTTAAGAGGTGCAGCACACTTTTCCATCAGCTGGAATCACAGCTTGTCATATAAGGCAGCAGAGCAATGTCAGAAATGATGTCTCATTCCTAATGGCACTTTAGTTTTAAAAGGGACTCATACAAGCTTACATTTTTGACATTTCTTGTACATATGGAATGCCAGTGAAAAATATGAAATTTCCAGTTTATTGCAGAGCTTTATTTCGCATTACAAGACTGACATAAATAAATGCTTTAAACATCAGTTGTGAATAGCAATTTCTTTTTATTTATACAACATTCCAGGAATTTGTTAATGCATATTTAATTTATTAGCCAAGCTGCTGATTTGCAAGCCATGAATCTGATTTTCAACCCTGGCAGTGATTTATGAATTATCTTCAACAGAGTGAAAAGATATGAAACTAATACATTAATTTGTGATGCACATTTTAAATTAAAAGAAAAAAAGAAAGAAAAAAAGAAAGAAAAAAAGAAAAACAGATTTGCTGATCCCTTGTTGAAGTGTAAAGCTGTGACTGATTTGTACACCAGATTCTAACAGAAATGCTCTATTTGATTTGAATAAAATTTTGCTAGGTGCAGGAGTCCTTCCAGACTATTTAATCCTGATGCTATGGCTCTGATTGGATCGGAGCTGTTATGATAGTGTGGAGGGCACAGTGGTCATATTATGGAAAGTGTCTCACTCATTTATAGAAGCACAGTTATGCCAGGAATCCTACAGATGAACCACAGTGTCTGCATCTCACATGTATCCACTGGCTTCAGCACAACAAGAAAATACTGTTCAGGGGCTGCAGCTCCTTCTTCTGCCTCTCTCTTGGGGCAATACATGAGGAAAGGCTTCACTACAGACTTATGAGCTGATCTCCTGTCAGATTCCCTTCCCTGTATCTCATTTGTAAGAAGACAGATTACTCTGGGTTTTATTCAGTGGAAGTGAGTGTACACCTTACCAATGAGCCTAGATTCTTGCAGTACAAAGTGTGTATAATAAAATGTCCCAGGTGAGAAAATGGGCTCAGTGACTCTGCAGATACCAGCTAGCCTATAGAGATCTTTCACATTTTTTTTTCTTTAATGCAACAGTGGGCCATGGAGAGTGGAGTGGGACATTGTTACCTAACCGTGCTCCAGTGCATGAGGGCAAGGGGCTCCCATGTACCTAGTGGTGAGTTTCAGTTGTCCTGAGTAGTAACACTGTACTCCAACTCACTAATGTAAAATCTTGCATCTAAAAAGTATAATATGAGTTATCAATAGAAAGTTAATAAAATAGTGATCATTAACACTATTGAATGGTATAGATACAGATTCATAATTATGAACATATTAGGAATAATTTAAAAAAATGTATTTGCCAGACAAGGCTAAGTTACCATACCTTAGTGTAGTAGACAAGATAATTTAATTTAATTCATTTGCATAGAAATAATCAAGCTAACAAGAGGAGAAGAAAACTTGTCACCCTCAGTGTGAGGGAACTAGATAGTGCAGTATTCTGAGAGCTGACTTTGTCTGTGAAGATAGGGTATGTCCACATGTCTCTTTTATTTCAAAATAACACTGGCTATTTTGAAATAAAAAAGATTAGGTCCACACAACGTTTTCTTATTTTGAAATGATGGGCTCCATCATTTTGAAATAAGAATTGTCATTTCAAAACAGCTTAAAACCCATTGATTTCAAAACACTGTTATTTCGAAATGGTTATTTCGAAATAACGCTGTTTGGACATGTTGTTTTGAAACAACACCATTGTTTCAAAACAACTGTTTTGAAACAACATGTCCAAAAGGCCTTATTTCAAAATAACTGTTTTGAAATAACAGCTATTTCAATAGCAGGCTTTCCCTGGTGGTGTCCACATGAGAGTTTTCTTTTGAAACAAAGAAAACTTGCCATGTCCACACGATGTTTCTTTATTTCAAAATGACAGGACTGCATCGTTTTGAAATAACGACCTTTGTTCTGAAAGCGGTAAACCTCGACCGCTATCGAAATAGCTGTTGTTTCAAAATGGCTGTTTAAACAATGGCATTCAGACATGTTGTCTTGAAACAGCTGTTTCAAAACAACGTGTCCAAACCCGTTGTTTTGAAACAACGTGTCCAAACACCGTTATTTCGAAACAACGGCTTTTGTGAAAGCAGCTCCAGTTTGCCCTTCTTCCACCAAGGGTGCTCAGGGGCTAGGAAATACCCTGCAGCCTGGTCCCTCGTGCTGCTGGCCTGAGCACAGCGAGATGGCAGAAGCCAGAGGTGCTCGTGCACAGGGGTGACATCCCGGGTCCATATGGACCACTGAGGAGACCCTCGCCTCCCCATTATTTGGTCTATGGAGGACATTAGGGCACGGTTCCGGGCACACCACGGGAACGTAGATGTCTATGCAGACATCACCCAGGCCCTGGCACTGGAGGGCTTTGAGCGCACCACTGAGCAGGTGTGCTCGAAAATCAAGGGGCTGTGCCGGCCTATGCTCGGGCTAGGGATGCCAGGCGCCTCCACAGGGCAGCAGCTGCCACCAGCTGCTCTTTTTTTGAGGAGCTGGATGCTTTCCTGGCCCAGGAGCTCGGTGGCCCACCTCACCATGTCTGGGACTTTAGTGAGGTGTGCAGCAGTCCAAAATCCCCAGAACTGGCACGGACTGCCTTGGAGCACGAGGAACCCCTCGATGTGGGCAAGACCAGCTGGCTCAACACAGTTGCTTCTGTGAGCCCGGAGCTGATTCCGGAAGGGGAACCACAGCCCACCAGCCCTGAGGAGGAAGCAGAGGATGAGGAGGCAGCCACTGAGGAAGGGACATCACACCGCACATCAGGTGTCCCAGTTGGTAGGTGCGTCCCCCCCCCCAGGCAGGGAGGCCCAGGAGTGCAGGGACTGGGTCCCAAGAGAGGCATGGCCCTGGGATGGTGGGGCTCGGGAGGGTGGAGTGCACAGGCTCTCCCATGGATGTAGTTCACAGAGAGGCATGTGGAGACAGGGTCCCATGCCCAAGCAGGATAGAGGTCCCTCAACACAGGGGGGTGCGATAGGCAGATGTGACAGCAGGAAGGGCAGAGAGTATGCAGCCAGCACTGCTGTCACATGGCCTTGGTACTGTGGGCCACAAGTCCACATGCCCAGAGTGCAGTGTACACAGCACACAATTGGGAAACCTGTTGGCAGTCAGAGCAGGGGTTGCAGCTCACAGGCTGCAAACACCAAGGCCCGTAGGCTGACACTTAACTGTTCTCTCCTTTGCCCTGCAGCTCGTCCGCTCATGTGCTGGCCTTCTGCTCCAGGCCTGCTGACCACTGCAAGGCCCTGGAGAAGAGCCCTCCTGACCTGAGATGACATCCTTGCCAGCTTGCTGGAGCTTGGCCAGCAGACTGACGAGTCGTCCCGGGCCTGGCGTGTCGAGCAGGCCAGCTGCCAGGATGCTACTGTCTGGCAGCTCCAGCATGCTGCTGATGCTGACGACCACGTTGTGGTGGCCCTGGAGCAGCAGGCAGCAGCAATGGAGTGCCATGCGATAGTGCTGGAGCAGCAGGCGATTGCCCTTGACCGGCAGGCGACGGTCCTAGAGAGCCTGCAGACAGCAGTCCAGTGCAGTGGGGCACACCTTGCCCCCCAGCAGCAGACTGACCCTGCCCCTCCCAGGGACCCAACTGCTCCTCGCCGCTGGTGCCCCCGGACCTGATGTGGTCTTGGAGAAGACTGTGGGGCTGTGGGCCCTGCCCCAGGGGTGTCTCCCCCCTATTAAGCCCCCCCCCTGTTGTCCCCAAACCATCACCCCACATGCCCTGTCCCTGTTCTGTGCCCCCACCCCACATGCCTGTGCCCCCAGTTGTGTCCCCACTTGACTCTTCCTGTCTCCAAAGTTCCACCATCCCATACCCCCTTGTTTGTTTAAATAGAAACAGTTCACACAGATTCACAGTTTGTTGCGTGTTTTATTGGGTTGGGGTCAGGGTGTGGGTGGGTTGGGTGGGGGCTCGCTGGGGCAGAATGGAGGAGCAGGTGGTGTGGTGGGGTTCACATGGTGATGTGGGTGCCATTGAATATCCTCCCACACTTTGGATAGCTCAGGGCAGCAAGACTGGCAATAATGTCCTGCAGTGCTCCCAGGGTGACGAGGCATGGCAGCAGGACTGTGCTGATGGCATGGGTGACCTGCAGCAGCACTTCTCCGACGGTGGACATCCCAACACTTAAGAAATGGGCAACGGACCTGTGGGGCTTGAGAGTGGCCATTTATCAGAGCGTGATGGCCACCCTCTTGTCCACAGGGATGCCTGCCATCAACACTGTGTCCCTTTGGCGCAGGACTGGGGTGAGCTTGGCGATAAGTGAAGGTCTCCCTGCTAACCTATAGGTTCCTCCTCCAGCACTTGTTGCTCCAGGTTTGCTGGAGAACCCACTCCCACCAGCCTTTGCTGGTGCCCATATGGGCTGTGGCACAGAAAGGGATGGGGAGCTATGAGGGCCACAGAGACCATGGTCCAGGGCACAGCTCTGGGCTCATCGGGCTCAGGGAAAGTGTGTCCCACAGCAAGGCAGCACCCTGCAGGCTAGCAGTGGGTCTATCAACTGCTCGAGGATGATATGGGAGCTGGGAAGCATCCCTAGCCATCTCTCTTGTAACCTCTTAGGAGTCACGATGGATAGGGAGGGGTGGCCAGTTCATGCTTTTAGGTGATTGGCTGGCAACCTGGCTGGCAACATGGCCACCAACATGGCCCAGTGAGCCGGCCATGTTGCCACACCTCCCATGCTGCCCCCTCCTAAAATTGAAATAGCATGTTCACACACAGGGCATTCTATTTCGATTTGAAGGGCTTCCCTTAATTCGAATTAAGAAACTGTTATTTTGAATTAACTTATTTGAAAATAAGGATTTTATTTTGAAATGAGTTATTTTGAAATAACAGTTACCGTGTAGACATACCCCCTTATTTTGAAATGTCATTTCAAAATAAGGGTTTTATTTCAAAATAAGTCATTTTGAAATTACTTATTTTGAAATAAAACTTTGTGTGTAGACATAGCCATAGAGTCAAAAGAAGCCTTGAATACTTGTTCATTAGAAGTTAATTTAATATCCATTTTTGTAGAACTGGCTATAATATGTATGTCTGATGACGTTCACACAGTGAACTAGATTTTAAGCCTGAAGAAATTGGTTTAGTTTCATTTACTTCACGAGAGCAATGGCAATTTACAACAGCTTATGATTTGGCCCTCTGTACATGATAGCTAGATCACCCTGTGTTTCCACAGACATTAAAAGAAGAAATGTCACATCAGGTGTTAACAGCACAAAGGTGTTAACAGCACAAAGGTGTTAACAGTATTTCCATAATAGATTATAATTGGTTCAGCAGTTGCATATGTATTAATCAAAGAGTTTATTCTTCTTCTTATTATTATTATTATTGTTGTTGTTGTTGTTGTTGTTGTTGTTGTTGTTGTTGTTGTTGTGGTTTCCATAAACCCATGACAATGAAGATTAGGTCTGGGCCAGTAACAGACAGTGTAGTAGCACCACCACATTGACTGAACAACTCCCACTGACACTGCAGAAACCATGCTCTGTACTGCCTGGAGGTACATGATTTCAGCTTAGCTCCCCTTAGCCATTATCCCCCTTGAATTGAACTGCATGGCTTTCAGTGGGTACAGGTCCAAGTAACTGGCCCTTTAGAAGATGGATAATTTGATGATTGATAATATGTTACAAAAATATATAATCACATATATTATAATTAAATACATTATTTAGAAATCAGTGCAGGACTTACTCTAGTGAGCCATGAGATAACTTATTTTATTTTTCATTTCACAGCCCTTCAAGACTTCTTATGTCAGGGGGCAATTAGATCAGTCCTGTCATGTAAAGAGAGTATTCAGGGTTACCTAACTGGTGCCAAAGTTCTGCTTTCTAAAAATAGCATTTTCCTTTTATTTGTTTTAAACTTTCCACTGGACTTTTTATTATTGTTATTTAAGCAAGTTGCTAGTTGTACTTAAATTCAGGAGCCTGGAAGAAGAGCCAGGGCTCTGGTGCCGGGGCTTGGGGATCAAGCCCTGTAAGCCCGGTGGCGGCAACACACCTGCTTAAATTCCAAAAGAGTTTAAAGAAAGAGAAAACAGAGACAGTCACTGCTGCCACCTTCTAATCTACTACGTTGATCATTTGCAATCCTCCGTAATCTCTAAACAGCAGCTGTAAACAAGGACATTGGAATAACAAAGCTTAAGAGAATAATAAAAACTGTAAATGAAAAGGAGAAAAATCCAATGTCAGTAATAGGCAGAACAGAGTGAAAATTAATATACAATAACAAAAGACTCAAAAAACTATGTGATGGAAAGGAACAATTAAAGTGAAGAATGATAATAAATTAATTGAAAAAGAGAGAGAGCATTTTAGACAAACAGACGTACACAAAAAGACAACTAAGGTGTAGATGTAACTAATGGCCACATATAGTAGTCCCAACCCAGAGGTCCAACTGAATTTGGTGTTGAGCATTCATTTCTAAAAAATAGGATACAAACTCTTAAACAGAAGAAATTAAATAGAGTCACAGGCAAACAAGTTAAACCTGTGAGGACTACAGATTGCAGATCTAGATATGGGCAAGGGAGGGGTTTTTCCTGTATTTATAATTCAGTAAAGGTACAATATGTAGGGCAGAGATGTCAGACAAATGGCCTTCAAGCCAGATCTTGTTTGCACAATGTAATCAACTTGATATATTCAAAATCTCCAGAATCTCAGTTTTTAAGTAAGTGTGCTGTCCTCATACCTGCAAGTATAACCTTCCAAACGTGAACAGTGCTACCTATATGCTTATGCTTATCAGAAGCTGAAGATACTATGAATTCCTCTGTCTCCTATGAATCAAAATGGAATATCAACTTTAAAGGCTATGGATGACCTTTCTGCATCAGTACAAAGTATTTAATCACTGAGCATTTTAGTGGCTTGAAGGCGGGGAGAAGGAAGGACAGGTCAGGATTGAAGCACACTAGGATAGGAATTCATAGCTATTTAAAGGCAAGAAATAAACAGGGAAGGAATCAGGACACTCACAAAGATGAAAAAAGAGAAAGGAGGATTGTGTTTTATTTTGTTTTTATCTACTTATTCCTACTACTCATTCAAAAGTTAAATTCTGTTCTCTATGTGGTCATGAAAAACATGAAAGCATTTATCATCACTTCTTATGGCAGGCTGTTTAATGCATAACCTCCCTGCTCAATAATTCAATAGCTGTTGGAGGGATAATCACTAATTTATCACAATGTCCATCATTACAACATACTGGTCATAGATGAAATCTCAGAGGTCACAGTGTTGTGCTCAGAGTCAAAATATTCTTCCCAGACTCATTAACACTCAGTAGGAAACATAACAGATTGTTTTATATCTCAGTAGTAGACTAGTAAACCTGGTATTAGAAATAAGAAAAAAGAAGTCACCTCACTACTCGGACTTTTTAAAACCTCCTGATTCCTGGAACTTCAAATCATATAACTCACTGATATCCACACTGGGTCTCTAGAATGTGTCTCCTACACCTTTTTGCAACACATTATATTAAAACACATAGAAACTTAATTATTCATCAAAATAAGTTATTAACCAATCAGGATACTTTTACTATATTTTTAACCAACTGTAGCTGATAGAATAATAATACTTGGTCAGTTATTTTGTTGTGAAAATAATATAGATACAGAATATTTTCCATGTCATTCTCTTTAAATATGAATATATAGTATTATAGTAAATGAAACAATAAATGCACACTATTGTGGCTTTTCTGAGTAATTGTGATCACTAATTTGGCTCTAGAACTATTAAGGTCTAAGTACATTTCTGGCTAAAAGAAAACCCATTATTTTAAAAAGCTCATATACTTTTTACATAATACTTTGCAACAAAATTATCCTCATAAAATATCAGCTATGTGGCAATGCAAGTAGAAAAAAGTCAACTTTCTAGCTACAAGATTGGTGAGATAATATCTTTCACTGAACCTTCTATTTGTGAGAACAGACTAGCTTCCTTAAGAAAAGCTTTCTGTAAGCTTGGAAGCTTGACTCACCAATATAAGTCAGTCCAATAGAAGATACCACCCCATTCATCTTGTTTCCAGGCTTGGATTAATGCAGGGGCTAAAAGGATTGCAGTCCTTGGCTCCAGGCTGAAGGAGGGCCCTGAACTGCAGTTCCTAGGAGCTCCTGCTTTCCTGGCCCTCTGGGACTAGTGTGTAGGAGCTGGCACTGGGGAGGTAGACTTTGAAACCAGAGACCACAGCCATCTACAGTGCTCCCACCCCATCCCTATGTCAGCTGGTCTGCTCCCTGGTGTGGGACAAGCCAGTCTATATATGTTGCGCTCTGGGGGCAGGGCTTGTCAGCACACAGAGCGGCCCTGTCTCCAGCACTGGAGCATGGTGGGCACACCTCCAGAGGCAGAACAGCCAGCCCATGGGTAGGGTGTGAGCTCCACAGGCCATGATGGTGGAGAGGTCAGGCCATAGGCAAGATTGGGGGATGCAAAGGTGGCCAGCCCATGGTCCTGCGGCCCATAATCCATTACTGCTTATCTCTTTAACATCTGTTATCTTGTCACCCTAGTAATCTGTTGCTTGGCTACAATAACATTGCATGCTATTTTCTGGGGCCCACATGCTACAAAAAGTTTTTGTATTTTCTTCACTTTACCCAGTGAACAATCACAACAACATACATGTATCCTTACGAGATCAAGAGCAAGCACTGAATTTCACGATCACCTTCTCCCTGCAGAGATCTGACAGTAGGTGAGAAAATAATAAAGATGCATAGACTATAACAATTTTAAAGAGTCATATATCCTGTTAAAATCAAAATTTCCTTTTCTTTTTCCATATAGGCATGCTGACATCTTTTAGTATTGTAGCCTTTGTTTATTCTTCCTTCATCATCTGATCCATGCCTCTTTCCTCACAGACAGTGATAGCATTATCTAAAGAATTTTAATGATTTAATTTTGTTTCTGAAGTTGAAAATTAAAACTTTGCTCAACTATTATGTGATCTAGGCAAAAATTGATAAAAATTTACTGTTTTCCAAGTAAACCCAAGAAACCAACCACATTGTACTGCATCACATCAGGTTGACTGCCTCATATATTCTGACATGCTTGACCAATGAATAAGAAAATTAGAGCTACCACAGATGTACACCAGAGATTAGAGATCTGCCAAGTAAGCTAACCTCCAACCAACAAAGTGGCAAATTCTTCTAGTGGCAAGAATTTTTGCTTATATAATAACTTATCTTGAGTTGATTGAGAACATGACACTTTGGACATTCTACTTTATCAAGCACAGATTTTCTCCACTTCAGTTAAGGTCCATTATTTGACTGTTTAGGTAGGCTCTTATATCCTCGGTATCAACTAACCAGCCACTAGAAGGAGATGTGACACTCTTAGGTACTGTGTCAAACATTCCAAGTATCAGAAGTTGTTTATACCATGTGTTTAGAGCCGAGGAGTTCAAATTCCCTTCACATTATGCTTGTATTGCTCTCATGAATTTTAGAATAAACCTTATGTAACTTAGAACACAGTAAAAGATTGAACTAGAGTCTTCACTTGTATGATTCCAACTATTTTCTTTATTCTTTTATGTGTCAACAAAGTGTCACATATATAACACAGTAGTCTGGAACAAAATGCATAAGACAGACAAATAAAATGAAGTAAAGACAGAAAATGAAGAGAAGCTGGAATTTGTGATTATGAGTAACACCTGAATGTACACATATGTTACACATTTTGGAAGACCAGCATGTGTTTGGTTAGTAAAACACAATACTTTCAATATTTCCTCTTCTAATGTTATGGCCACTGGGGAACTATCCAGCAGAAGAGAATGCTGTAATAACTTTCAAAAATAGTAGAACTGTTCTGCTATGCAGTACTAAAGGTTTATGTCAGTTCTTATCCCCAGTGTCCTCCTGAAAGAAGATACATTTAAAGGAAATTTATCTTTCCAGCTTCTTATATTAGCAACTGTCACCACAACTATCTCAATGCCATTATACCTTAAACTAAAACTAAAGTCCTTGAAGAAAGATTTTTGAGAGGATGCATAGATCATTATGATTTTCATTAGTCTAATTCCAGCTGTGGCTTTTCATTTACATATGGTGATGAAAAAGAAATGGGACTTTTACAGTGAGTTCCTTCAGATGATGAATAAGAATTTAGCAACCTTGTATAAGCTGTGAGTCTGCAGAGAAAGATGAGTGCCAGCAAAATTTTCTCAACTGGTCTCAACCTAGATAATTATTGATTATTGTGCAGTTGTATGATGAACAATCACTTTTATTTTAACTATTCCGCTTGCCCCCGCCCCCTTTTTTGAAGGCTCAATGCAGTTATTTATTCATAACATTTTGACATGGTGTGAGACAGGTGTAGTAACAGAGATGCATGTATAGTTGCAAAAAGGGTGACAAATGTTTTCTTATATGAAATGTAACAGGATCAGTTTCACTGTGTGGAAACTGCTAATGATACTCCTTTGACACTCTCCCAAAGTCTAGCACTGTCTCTATACACAGAGTTAAAAACCTGTGTGTCTACCAGTGACTCAATCATTAAGGCTATGTCTACACTTAGATTGTTAAATTGATTTAATTTAAATTGAACTAATTAAATCAAGCTAAGAATCATTACATCAATTTACATTAAAGCAGTTTAGCATGTCCACACTAGAAACCCAAATCAAACTAGCATGTCCATGCTATTTGATTTAGAAGGGCACCATGGGAGGTATGGTGCCCCCAACCAATATATATAGAGAGAAGAAGGCACCCTGGGAGGGAGAAGGACACAAAGTGTTAAATCAAAATAATGGTTAAATCAAAATAACACGGCTAGCCTGCACTAATTTGATACTTCACTATAACTTTCATTTTGATATAAAACCTGGTTTTATTACTTTGAAATGATTGTTCCTTATTTTGAAGTGAGGGTTCTCCTCAATCTGAAACAAGGAAAGCTAGTGCAGACATGCACTACTTTAAATTGACTTAATCATAATTAAATTGATTTAAAGTGTAACTGTAGACATATCCTAAATGACTGCTTTACTTAGGCTGTGGTGAAAGAGGTAGTCAGTGGAGAAAATTTCCAAAACACATCTTTAAGCAGAGGTTTTCTCTTCGTAACATTGTCATTATCATTCCTCTTCTCCTTCATTAGACATCTTTTTTTTTGACTCAGTCATTTTTACATTTATATTTTCTATTGATATTCAAAATTTTAGTTTTATGAGCTATGAGATAATTTTGGATGTATGCAGTTCCCTGTTTTATTTTCTTTCTTTCTTCTGAATTTGACTGCATATTTCTGTATGTGATCTTTTGAAATTACATACAAACATTGGATTCTGTAAACTGTTTTCGTCTCCCTCAATTCTCTTCTAAGGCACTGATATCAAATTAATCTAATGATTCTTCTCTGCTAGGAGACTAACCATAAATGAATTGAAACACATCAACATCTCACTTACCTTTCTTTCTTAGGCTTCTATTAGTGTTGCTATAGCAAGTGATGGCACAAATGTGCAAGTAGTCTTTATCTGGTGGAAGACTATTTCACCTTTTATGCCCCAACATTTGATGCTTGCTTTTTAAGCAAAATTTATTGTATTTTTGTGGCTGTGCCATTTAATTCACACTGTTGTTCCTTTGCTATCTGCCATGATGCCATTCAGACGTGAATTAAATATCAGCCTAAATACAATATAAGGGTGACCTCAAGAATGAGATAAGTGAATAGAACTACAGAAAAATATACTACTGCCCCTGCCTTTTCACCTTCTTCACTTATAGTGGGAACTTATCGATTTTTTCCCCTTCAGATAATATAGTGGTTTTAGTTTGTTTTAGAATTAAACATAAAATCAAAATTAACAATAGAAGAAAAATAATATAACACTTTACTGGTTATTCTTTCATTCGCATATATAAAGTCATCTCATATACTAACACATATATCAATTAAACTAAATTATCTACATTAATTTGTCTCATCAGCTCTATCAAGCTCAGTCTCTCAGCTGTAGCCTCATTCACATTCGCTTATCTAAGAACTTCTAACAAACACAGAGATATCTTTCTTTGACTTGATTGGGGGGGGCACACAAAAAAAGTTGAACATCAATTTCAATGATGAGAAACATCATTTTCACAATTTTAGAATTGCATGACAGATTTTATACAGAGTCACCTTGAATTCTATTTTTTCCCCAAAAAGTCAATAATGCAGCGTCCATAGGTAAAAATCAACTCATGGAGACGCTAACTCCCTTTCACAGATAATAGCACTAGAAGTCCTTAGTGCATACTTCTTTTTTGGAAAATGAGATTTAGTTAAGTATTGAGATACTGAACAAAACAAGGCTTAAATAGCTTTACAGATCTGGGTCCTAAATAAATTTATTTTGTAGCTTAATGAAAGGAGACAAGACTTTTTAGTTCTGCCTGTCTTTGGGAAGTTTTTTGTCTCATTTCTTCCCTCTCCTCAAAAACAACAAAGAAAAGAAAGGAAAAGAAAAGAAAAGAAATAGCTGAAATGGTGCTAGTTTCTTGGCAAATTACATTATGGTGCTGCCATGTTAACGGTCTCTTACAGTTATCTTAAACAAAGGGCACATTTACACCCATCAGTTTTCTGCATGTTTCAATTCAGCTCATAACAGTGTATTTAATTATATTTGCCATGTTCCTATATTTTATTGCATTTAGTTGACAGGAGAGAGAATGCTGATGTAGGGGAGGGAACTATTATAGCATAGAGGAAGGGAGTGAGAGAAAAGGAATAATATGGTTAAACAGATTTTCACGGTTTAGATGATAAAGGAGACATTTTCTTCTTCATTCAGTCACTGCGCAGAAATACGCATAATGCTAATTTACAGAGAAAAGAGTAAAAGGGGATTTCTCAGTACTGTTAAATGACAAAGCTAGCATCTGTTTGAATTCTCTATTTACATTAATTTAGATACATTCACTGTTGGTACATTACATAGAAGCTTGTTATTTTTGTCAGTGGTCTACAGGATAGTATTACTCCAACTGGAGCTTCACTAGAGTATTCAGAAATCTCAAGGCCTGATCTAAAGCCCACAGAAGTCAATGTGAATCTTTCTAGCTGTCTCTTCACAGAAGTTTCATAAAATAATTCTGCAAGGTCTATTGGACTGGACATGTTAAGTAACTTAATCAAGAAGTATCCTAGAATAATGCATTATGCTATATCTAGAATATCTGTAAGTTTACAGTGATTCTAAAACCCCAAAGGTCTTAGTAATTATTACTCTTGGCAAGGTGGTGGTAGGAAATAAATCAAAGGACACAGGACAACCCAAGTGATAAGTGGCTAATAGAAACAGTACAATACAAGAGCACTTCGACTTAAGCTTCACTTTATTCTAGTCTCAAGCGCTTATATGGATCCAAAACAAGTTAATAGAGTACCCCTGAAATCAGTAATTATGGAAGTCTGGAGCAGTCTTTGAGAGGTGCAATGACAACTGTCTGAATGATTCAACCTTCAGCTTCAATTGAGGACCCTAAATTGTGTCCATAAAGTGTCCACCTATCCTGGGGCTCCCTAAGCATCCCCTTCTGGCTCCCTGGCAGTCTCCTTCAGGGAGCCAGATGTGCTTCAGGGACTCCCAGCAGGCCCCAGCATCAGGGCTGAAGAAGGGAGCTCCTGGCTGGTGCAGGGCCCCAGTTTTGGGGCACCAGGGTCACCCCCACCCTCCCACACAACTGCGTGAGCTGGAAGCATCTCAGCAGCTGTGCCATGGCCCCTAGCACTGGCAGAAAGTGTGTGGGCGCTGCACACTTCTTCTATCCCTCTCTCCACTGGTGGAGTAGAGCAGAACTACCCTGCCAACCCCCAGACAGCAGTCCCTCCTAAGAGTGGCTGGTGGAGAGCTGCAGCTTGTGGAGGCAGGACCCTAGAATGGCCCCTCTGTGGAGCTGAGGCTGCTTTGACCCAGCCACCCCAGGCCTGAACAGAAGCCGCCTCACCCTCAGGCCCTGGATCAGGCTTGTTCAGCCCTGGGTTGGCTGGATTGAAGCAGCCTGAACTTCACAGAGGGGCCATTCCAGGGCCCCACCTCCACAAGCTGCAGCTCTCCGCTGGCCGCTCTTGGGAGGGACAGCTGGCTAGGTGTAGGTGGGGCAACGCTGCTCCTCCTGGCCAGAGGAGGGAGGGACAGAGGGACCTTGTGCCTCCTGCACACACCCTGCCAATGGTAGGGGGCCACAGTGCAGCTGCTGGCCTGGCTCTGGCTCATACGGTTGTGGTGGTGGGGAGAAAATGGGTCTTCTCCCCTTTTGGATTGCCAACCCCTGGTCTATCCCATACTATCTGTCCTTATTTATTGGGTTAAAGTAACAACAACATTTCCATTTAAAAAAAATGTTTAGCAAACCATTTCAAAGTTTAAGAAAGAGTTTTCTCCCAAGCCATTTACTAGACACATGTTTTTGAGGAGTCTGCATGTCCAGAGGGCTCTATTAAAGACATCCCAAAGGGCAGAGACAGATAAGATTCCTGTCTTTCTAAAATGCATGCCTCATCAATTTCAACAGAGATCTTACTGAGAAAATTGGCTCCCTCCTCAAACCTGTTCTATCCTGTCTTCTTGCTTAGCTGTGCTAAATCCATTGCAGAGACCTGCTAAGACCTCCTGATTTAGCTGTTTTTGGCAACAAGCAGGATAATCAATATTCCTGTTATCAGTAGGGGTTCAGGTTTTTAGTTGGTCTTCCAAGATACATATATACAAAGTGGACTTGTTTTCTTTTCCAGTCCACTGACTCAATAAAATAGGATTTAAACAAGATTGGACTATATCTTATTAACTGAAGAAATGATATATTAGGTCCATACCTGGCAATTTTAAATCCAGGTTTGATGTTTTTTTCTAAAAAAACAAATATGTTCTAGGAGTTATTCTGAAGAAGTTCTATGGCCTGTGCTCTACAGGAGGCCACACAAGATGATTACAATGGTCCCTTCTGGCCTTGGAATCTATGAATATATTGGAAAATATAAACTGCCATGCAGTATCAGACCAATGGTCTGTCTACTCCAGTATCTTGTCCTTAACAGTCACCACCACAAGATACTTCAGAGCAAAGTTCATGAAACCTAAGGGATGGCAGATGTGGAGTAATACAATTTTGGCCATCAGCCTAAACTGTTGTTGAAGCTTCAAATGCGCTTTTTTCTCAGTCTGTAAGGAAAGCCTGCATCTGCTGGTGAGCAGACTGACTTCTAAAGGCACTTGTGTTGTGCTGAGTCATAATGAATACAAGCAACTACAAATTTATGGGAGAGCACACTGATTTGGGTAGCTGTCTGATTTCATACAGCAAAAAGATCTGAGGCGAAATCCTGACCCTACTGAAGTCAATAAATGGCATTTGGCCTTTAACGTCAGTTGGGCTAGAATTGCAACCCCAACAATTGTTGCCACACTTGTGGAGACTAACTTCTCGATGTCTCAGCTTCCCCCTTAAGCTTTGGTTTGACCATGCAGTAAAAGATATATAGAATCAGAAGCTGCTTATGGGGACAGAAACATTCAGCTTCAGGCTCTTCCTATTCTGCAGATGCATTAAATATTATTCCATAACATGTCATATATAGCACAAGACACAAATGGGGCTTTATAAAGTTGCTGAAATCAAGTATCTGCTTTTCCCTCTGATAGCTTGGGATGTTCGTTTTTAAAGTCATTGATATATGCTCAAAGAGACAAGATGCAAGACAACACAGTGTGACATATACAGATAATAACAACCAACCAATTTGGAAAGTATTGAACTCACATACTTGAAGAAAGAAAGAAAGAAAGAAAGAATACTCATTTTAAAACTTGATTTTCTTCTCCACAGCTTAAAATTTGACACAGTATTATGAAAGTGTCATAATGCTTTGATGATGATTTTCCATATCACAAACTAATTTATCAATATTTTGTTAATATTTTACAAAGCCATAACATTACTCCTATTTTCTCAGTGTTTCACAAACTCAAACATACTTTTGAGGGAATATCCTTTCTGTTACAAAGAGGTTGTTCCACTCCAATCTGTGTTCATGAATTGTTATTTACCAAAAGATCACTAACACCGCCCATTGATTTAAAAGCAACACAGATAACTTTTTTAAAATGTTCCTATTTTTATATATTTAATTGTTTAATTTTTTTTTAAATCACCATATTCACAATGGAGAATCTTGAAAGCTCTTTTCCACTTAATCTAAAATGATCTCTTGATGCGTCATCTTAAAATAATCTATGCCAAAGTAGTTCTGGAAATGCACTATTAGTTTCATTCTATAGCCTGATTTTGTTGTTGTTGTTGTTCTTAAATTTTAGAACATGGCGAGTGGAAAATGTCTCATTTCAAGGTCCTGCAAAATAATGAGAACATACATACCAGCTATATTGGGCCAATCCACATTTTTCATATGGTATACAAATGCCTTAACAACATCTTTCAAGAGAATTGAAATACCATATATTTTTTTCATTTTGATCTAAACACCTAGACTTTTTATCTACCTAGAAATAAAAATAAATTTTGCTATACCATATACCATGTTTTGTACACCCTGTCTAACTGTCAGTACAGAGAAAAAAAAAAGTGTCTTGTACCATTCATGGTTCAAGATCATTCTTGTAGATGTTCCCTTTTTCACTTTTATAAGGACTTGATTTTCTTGTTCACACACAATATACTCTGAAGTTGATAGTCTTATTTTCAGTGGATATGTCTACATTTACACTTTAAATTGAAATAATGTTTATTTTTTCAGTTTAAAGAAGTTAATGTCTACATGAGCTTTCCTTATTGCAAAATGAGAAGCTCTCTCATTTCAAGATAAGGTCATTTCAAAATAATAAAACCTCAGTTTATGTCAAAATGATGGTTAAATTGAAATTAGTATTTTGAAATAATGCAGTATAGCCATGTTATTTTGATGTAACACTTTTTTTCCCTTCTGCCTCCCAGGATGTCTTCCTGCCTCTCTATGTATTGCATGGCCCTTTTGGGGAACCATCTTGCCACACCTCCCATAGTGCCCCCCCCACACAATTGAACTAGCAAGTCCTGTCATGGATATGCTATCTCAATTTGGGGTTCTAGTGGGGACATGTTAAATTGATTTAATGGTTTTTATTTTGATTCAAGTTAAATCAATTTAACAATCTAAGTGTAGACATAGCCTGACCTCATAAGTAACTGTTTCAAGAGTTGTACTGCTTGACTTGCTTCAGTTTCTTAGTTATTGAAAAAGTAAATAATTGTTTTTGGTAGCTAGTGTCACTAAATTAGATATCGGCATTGCTACTCTCAGCTAAACTTGTCTTGCTAAAGTGACCAGTGCATAGATTAATAATGTGTTAAAAGAAATAAGACTCATCTTCTCTCACATGGGAGTGAGATGAGAGGAATGCAGTTAAGATACATTATTTCTCCTACACATGACCACACCTGTCTTCTTGTTTTAGTGGTTACTACAAATTAGTCTGTTCCTTTTACCTCCTCCTTGTATATATGTCCTCCTGCTTCTCACACAAAAATAAAATTAGTATGCATAACTAATTTGTGGTAGTATGATGCACTCTACAATATTCCTTTGCTCTTTAATAAGGGGGTTTTATATATAATAGTAGTCCATGCAATCATTTTCAATTACCTATCTTTGAAAACCAATTTTCACTGAAATTTTCTGTTTCTATAATGTTCAATCATCCACATATCTCCCTCTGTCTGTCTCTCATTTATATCAAGTAGACTATAGAAAATGAACCCAAGGCAAACCTGCTAGACTCCGGAAGAGAGAAATTTCTTCATGCTTTGTCTGATGTTTAGAATATCTGAAATGTATTCTACAAAAATACTTTTTTTATGTTTAAAAATTACAGCCATTAAAAATACCCCCCAAAAGGAGTGGATGCACTTTCACAAAAGCCATTACATATGCATTAACTCAATATAACTCACCCACTAAGTGAGAATTCTTCTACCTGAGCAGTATTGTCTGTTAGACTAACATTTTCTCTGCTGCTTAGCATGCTAGATAAATTAGATCATGGTTTCTTCCAGGTATGCCATAATTTTTCATTGTGATAACAGAATGTGGCAATACAGTTGCTGAGGGACTTGCAGAGGTTTAACTAGAATTCAAGGAATCTAATCTAGGAATAGATTTTTACTAGTTCAGTTAAGCGTGTCAGTGACAACTCCATATAATATCCTGAACTCCTCACATGTAGAAGACTAGATGTCTTAAGGTATTAGAAACAAGACTACAAACACTAAGTCACATATTAGAATTTGGTCCAGGATAATAACAGTGTCTAAATGCTACTGTACCTTCATAACTGCATATATATATCTGTACGCAAGGAGCACGTAGTCTTAGTTCCAGTTTTAATAAACAGGTAAAAATCAATTATTACAGTACCAAATTCTTGGCTTGCTGAGATTACCCATACAGATGTACAAAGAGAAACCTCCAGCATCAGTTTCGATCTTCCTATGAAGGAGTTCAAAAACTTCTGTAATGCTTTCTCCCCTTTATCTCCTAAAAGACCTGAAATCCATTCATATTTAGGATCTCAGGCTGTACTATAAGAATCATCCTCCATCAATCAGTCAAGAATCCATATATCCCAGAACGTACTTCTTTATGCTGCTCTACTTCTTCACTATGGAATTCACTGCTGAGCATAGTTAGAAGAAGCATTGACTAGGTCTAAGATCCACTGTTGATAGGGGTGGTCTACTGGGTATGAGGAGGACAGAGCCCTCTCAGAGGCTTATGGGACATGGGGAAACTCCATCTCCAGAAATGGATTGTTCTGCTTTAGCAGCCTCCTGGAGTGTTCCTTGCCTTTGTCTTGCATGACTTTTTCCATGTGAAAGGGTGTTGCTCACATCCACTCCCATGGTAAGGGTGAAAAAAAACATTGCCATGGTAATCTGAGCATCATGCAGTAGCTGTGCTGTATAATTCTGGGGGCAAAGGGCTTTTTACCTTCACTGTTATAATTTAAGTAACTGTCAGAAGCACCAAAATCTCAACTTGTATTTTACTCTGAAAATGCTATGAGCCAGATCCTCAACGAGAGCAAATTAGTCCAGGAGCTCTATGAAACTACCCTCTTTTATACCAAATAAAGTTCTGCCCCAATGTTTCTATAATTATGTATATTTTCATTATCTATCTATCTATCTATCTATCTATCTATCTATCTATCTATCTATCTATCTATCTATAGATGTGTGTGTATGTACACACGCACGCACGCACGCACGCACGCACGATAAACCTAATGAACTAGTAAAAGATTTATCTATTCTCCTTCCATTTAAATCAATGTAAATCTCTCACTGTTTGCAATAGACTAAGCCTGGGCCCACAGAATATTGGAATAAATTAACTAAAAACATTTTCTCTATCAATATTAAATCATTGAAAGAAGATACACAGAGTTCCAAAAACAATTCATTTTGGCACAGAAATTGGTAGCGTGCAATGTACTATTGGCGGTATCAAAGCAAACAAACTTGAAAAAAAAGTTTACTGTTTTTTTCAAAAACTGTCAGAGAAGCTCAGCAATAACTTTTTAAAAATTGGAAACAATACTTAGAAGGGTGTGATATCATTGGTTGTGTCCAAAATGCTCTTAGGCAGAATCAAAATCTGACTACAAATGTTGAGATGTTTGGAAAGGGTAGCCATTAGTCTAGTTCAGTAAAACAAACAAGGAGTCCTGTGGGACTCTCAAAGACTCATGCTATGTCTACACACATATCGCTATTTCAAAATAAGTATTTTGAAATTAGTTATTTCAAAATAAAGTCCTTATTTTGAAATAAGTTAATTTGAATTAAGAAAATGTTAATTCGAATTAAGGGAAAACCTGCTATTGAAACAGCTGTTATTTCAAAATGGTTACTTTGAAATAAGGCTGTTCGGACTTGTTGTTTCAAAACAGTTGTTTCAAAACAATGGTGTTGTTTCCAAACAACATGTCCAAACGGCCTTATTTCAAAATAACCATTTTGAAATAACAGCCGTTTCAAAATGAATGGGGTTTAAGCTGTTTCGAAACAATGGTTCTTATTTCAAAATGACAGATCCCGTCATTTCAAAATAAGAAAATGTGTGGACCTAATCTCTTTTATTTCAAAATAACCAGTGTTATTTCAAAATAAAAGAGATGTGTAGACATACCCCAAGAGATCTATCTATCTCACGAGCTCTCATGGGAGAAAATCTCACTTTGTCGGATGCTTCGAAGATGGGGAGCTTAAAATATGGGAGGAAAAGAATGCAGAAAAGTGTAAGTCATAGGTCAGGTCAGACTATTACAGCAAATCAAAGCAGTTGTTGCGATTCAAACACTAGGGAACAACATATAGAGGAAGGTGAGGTCAAATCCCCTTTTGTAATGAGAAAAAAGTCCATATGGCTTATTTAACCCTGGGGCAATAGCGTCTAATCTGTATATGAATTCCAGTTCTATAGTTTCTCTTTGAAGTTTCAATTTGTTACCCATTTGTCTGAGCACAGTTATTAACAAATCATCAATGGAGTGAGCAGGGAGATTACAGTGTTCCTCTATTTGTTTCTGAATGCTGTTATCTCTAATGTCAGTCTTGTGTCTATTTATCCTTTTATGCCAAGATTGTCCTGTTTGTCCAGTATATAATGCAGGCAGACATTTCTTGTACATGATGTCATAAATAACATTGGTGGATGAGCAGCTGAATGAATCCTTAATGGAGAAACTAGCTTGATTAGGTCTTCTGCTGGTGTCTTTTGTGCAGATATGTGGGCGAAGTGTTTGAATCTATATAACTTCTTTGATTTGCTTTAGCAGCCTGACTTGATCTTATGAGTTACACTTCTCTGCATTTATTTTCCTCCTATTCTGTAAATTCCCGATCTTCAGAGTGTCTGATGAAGTCAGATTTTCTCTCATGAAAGCTCATGCAAATAATAAATTTGTTAGGCCATGTCCACACATACATAATTATTTCGAAATAACCCATTTCAAAATGAGTTATTTCAAATTAAAGTCCTTATTTTGAAATAAGTTAATTTGAATGAACAGTTTGTTAATTTGAATTAAGGGAAAGTCTGCTTTCGAAATAGCTGTTGTTTCAAAATGAAGTGCTCAATGCATATTTTTCTTCAGTTTAACACAGGCAGGGTCAGCTCCCAGCCCACTACCATGGGTGTGGCAGATGGGAGAGAAGAAGACAGGCCCTTGGTGACGGAAGGTCAGGTTAGGGACTGCTTAAAGAAGCTGCAAGTGCATAAGTCCATGGGGCCGGACGAACTGCATCCAAGGGTGCTAAGGGAATTGGCCGACGAAATAGCCGCACCGCTGGCCGTTATCTTTCAAAACTCATGGAGAACGGGGGAGGTGCCAGAGGACTGGAAAAAAGCAAATGAAGTGCCTATTTTCAAGAAAGGGAAAAAGGAGGATTCAGGGAATTATAGACCAGTCAGCCTCACCTAAATCCCTAGAAAAATTATGGAGCAGATTCTCAAAGAATCCATCCTCACACACTTAGAGGAAAATAAAGTGATCAGGAACAGTCAGCATGGATTTACCAAGGGTAAATCATGCCTGACCAATCTCATTTCCTTCTATGAGCAGATGACTGGTTTTCTGGATGCGGGAAGCACCGTTGATGTGCTATACCTTGATTTTAGCAAGGCTTTTGATACAGTTTCCCACAGCATTCTCATTGGCAAATTAAGGAAGTAGGGGTTGGATAGGTGGACTATAAGGTGGATAGAGAACTGGCTAGATCAACGGTTTCAACTCAATGGTTCCATGTCTAGCTGGCAACCGGTCACGAGTGGTGTGCCCTAGGGGTCGGTCCTGGGGCCAGTTCTGTTCAACATTTTCATCAATGATCTGGATGATGGAATAGACTGCATTCTCAGTAAGTTTGCGGATGACACCAAGCTGGGAGGACCAGTAGACACGTTGGAGGGCCAGGACAGGATTCAGGGAGACCTAGATAAATTGGAACAGTGGGCCAATAGAAATCTTATGAGATTCAATAAGGATAAGTGTAAAATCCTGCATTTGGGACAAAAAAACCCTATGCACTGCTACAGGCTGGGAAACATTCAGCTAAGTAGCAGCAGTGTAGAAAAGGACCTGGGAGTCATGGTGGATGGGAAGCTGGATATGAGTCAGCAGTGTGCTCTTGCTGCCAAAAAGGCCAATGGCCTACTGGGCTGCATCAAAAGAAGTATTACCAGCAGATCAAGGGATGTGATCCTTCCCCTCTATTCTGCACTGGTGAGGCCACATCTGGAATACTGTGTTCAGTTTTGGGCTCCCCACTACAAAAAGGACAGGGACATGCTAGAGAGAGTTCAGAGGAGGGCAACCAAAATGATTAAAGGGGCTAGAGCACAAGCCCAATGAGGAAAGACTGGAAGCATTAGGCTTATTTAGTCTGCAGAAGAGAAGATTGAGGGGGGATTTGATAGCAACCTTCAACTACTTGAAGGGATGCTCTCAGGAAGACGGAGCTCGACTGTTCTCGGTAGTAACGGAGGACAGAACGAGGAGCAATGGTCTCAAGTTGCAGTTAGGGAGGTCGAGGCTGAATATTAGGAAAAATTTTTTACCAGGAGGGTGGTGAAGTCTTGGAATGGGCTGCTGAGGGAGGTGGTGGAGTCTCCATCTTTGGAGGTGTTTAAGGCCCAGCTGGACAAAACCCTGACTGGGATGGTTTAAGTGGGGAGTGGTCCTGCCTCTGGCAGGGGGTTGGACTAGATGACCTATGAGGTCCCTTCCAACCCTATGATTCTATGATTCTATGAAATAAGGCCATTTGGACGTGTTGTTTTGAAATAGTTGTTTTGAAACAATGGTGGTGTTTCGAAACAACGTGTCCGAATGCCATTGTTTCAAAACAACCATTTCGAAACAATGGCTATTTTGATTAGAATGTGAGGTTTAACGGTTTTGAAACAATGGTCATTATTTCAAAACAAGGGGTCCCATTGTTTCTAGGTAACGGTGCCTCATGTGGACATGCCACTTCTTATTTCGAAACAACCTCTGTTATTTCAAAATAAGAAGCCTGTGTGGACGTAGCCTTAGTCTTTAAAAGTGTCTCAGGACTCCTTGCTTGTTTTACTACAAATGTTGTGTATCCTAAAAACATGTTATTGTTCTTGAGTGTAAACACTAATTATAAGCAGGCTGCCTCTCTCTCTGGATGTTAATGTGGATATATTATGAAGTGAAAGGGCAGCTAGATCTTCTATGGATAAAAATGAACCAGTATCCAAAACAGAAATCATTTACAAAGCTCTTACTCTATTATTTCTAAGGTTTATGCTTTTCTTGTGTCTAGGAACAACTGCAGGACTCAATTTTTCTGTCTCATGCACCAAGTTTATACAGATTAACTCCATTCAGGATAATAGAGTTGTTCTTGATTTATTCCAGTGTGGGAAAAGCACTGTATTTATTATAGGCTTGACCCAAAGCCCATTGAAGTCATCTGGAATCTCCATTAACTGCAGGTGGCTTTGGAGCAGAGCCAAAGTCTACAGGACAGTGTATAGAATGGTCCAGATCCTCAACCTGTGCTCACTGATTTCAGTGAAGCTATGTTGATATATACAAGATGAAGGTGAGGCTTTATTCACTACTATTCTGAACTGAGACACACAATGCCTCATAGCTACTTCTACAGCAGATAAGGAATATATCAAAGAAAGGTAATCATACAATCTCCTTCTCAGTTGTATAGCTACATACACTACAAAGATCAAAGCTGACGAGAGAATATATAAACCTAAGTATACAGTAGCATACACAAACATATCATGATAGAATGTACAGGGTTTATGTCCCCCTGCCATGCATCCCCGTGGTAATTCATTGGATACAACTAAGAAAGAAGCTTGCATCCCATTTACCTGTTCATGGGGAGCTCAGAGTATGGAAAAGGGCAATTCCTGTGGCTACCTATATCAGTTTGAATAGTTTTACACATTTGGGCTATGTCCACACATACATCATTATTTTGAAATAACCCATTTTGAAATGATTTATTTCGAAAAAATGTTCTTATTTCGAAATAAGTTCATTCGAATTAACAGTTTGTTAATTTGAATTATAGGGAAAGCCTGCTTTCGAAATAGCCCTTGTTTCGAAATGGTTATTTTGAAACAAGGCCGTTCAGACATGTTGTGTCAAAACAGTTGTTTTGAAACAATGGTGTTGTTTTGAAACAACGTGTCCAAATGCCATTGTTTTGAAACAACCATTTCGAAACAATGTCTATTTCGATTAGATGCGAGGTTTAATGGTTTTGAAATAACAGTGTGTCATATGGACATGCCGTTTCTTATTTCAAAACAGCCTCTGTTGTTTCAAAATAAGAAGTCTGTGTGGACATACCCTAACGGAGATTTGGCAGTCTTACAAATGACAGCAAAAACTGCTTGTTTCTCAGGGGCTGTATTCACACAACATTTTTGTTTTGAAACAATGAGGTTGCTTCAAAACAAAAAAAAAAAAAACATGTTCACACGATGCACACTTGTTTCGAAACAAGGGGAACCTGTTGTTTCGAAACAACTGTGTTGTTTCAAAACAAGTTAAACCCCATTTGGGGGCAAAAAAACCTTGTTTTGAAACCCTTGTTTCGAAGCAATGCGTGTGAACATGTTGTTTCAGAACAAGGTGTTCTGAAACAACATTTGAAGGGCTGCCCCTCAGCACCCTGGCCAGGAAACACTCAGCACCCTGGCCAGCGTGGGAAGACGTGTCCCCTCGCCAGCGCCTGCAGCCCCCCTTTGCAGGCACCGGTGGGGAGCAGCACTGGTCTTTTTCCTCATTTTGAAATAACTTTTTGTTAATTCAGACTAAGTTATTTCGAAATAAAGTGTTATTTTGATATAAGTTGTTTCGAAATGACTTATATCAAAATAACCCCTTGTTTGTGAACACAGCCAGGTAGCTTTTACAAGTCTTCATAGAAAAAAATATCACTTTTGCTATTGACTGCAAATAATTTTGTGAATATTAATTTAAAAAGTTTCCAAAATAAGTAGAATTCTATCAAGTTGTTAAAATTCAAGAATGTCTTCAGTGTTTCCATTTTGATGTGAATATTTCACAAATTCAAAACCAAAAGCTACAGTCAGGAAACACCCAGTTTCTTTCCTCCTCCCATAAAGAAGTAAATAATAATAGTAGCTGATATTAGTAATAATTTAAGAAATAACAACTACACTCAAACTATGGGAAATACTCTCAATGCAATCTTAAGGCTTAGGAAGCTCACCTTTTTTCAGATACCATGAGGACATTCAAATGAATGAAGAGAGACACAGGGATAGGTTCTAAGTGGTAGGCCAGAACTATATTAAAACTTAATATCTATCTGTCCATCTCCCTACGCCTTGCATATTGATGGATTTAGTGTAGAGTTTATAAGGCACCTATCTTTTGCTATGTCTACATTAGGATAGTATTTTAAGTCAAATTCACAAGGTCAACTTTAAGTCAACCTCCTGAAGTTGATTTGGGGTAAGTCTACATTAGTAGACATACTCTGGCCCAGCCTCGGGTTCCGCCCCCTTCCCTGCCCCAGGACATGATTGGGCTCTGAGGCTGATCCACCGTCATGGACCCAATCCAGCTCCTGCTGTGCAGCAGGGAGCTGGGAGCCCAATATGGCTCCTAGCCCCTCTATGCAGGTGGTAGGGGCTAGCAGCCAGTTTCTACCACCTTTGGAGGGAGGCTGGGAGCCTGATCTGGCTCCCCATCCCTCTCCTCAGTCACGGTGGGCAGGCAGGTGACTCCTACCATGGCTGCTTGTTTGCCTTGCAGGCGCCTTGCAGGGCAGGAGCCGACTTCATGCACCCTGTCTGTTTCCAAGCGGCCAGGACAGAAGTCAGTTGCCAGCTCCTACTGCTTGCAGAGAGGGGCTGGGAGCCACATCATGCTCCCAGCCTCTCCGCAGGCAGCCAAAACCAGGTGCCAGCCCCACATGGGGCTGGGACCAGATCCAGCCTCCAGATCCTCTCTGCATAGTAGGAGCCAGATCTGGCACTCAGGGCCAGATTGGGACACTGGAGATGGATCATTCCCTGGGGCAGGGAAGAAGGCAGGCCCTGCCCTGTAAAGTCAACTTAAATGCTTGAGTCGACTTTCAGGGCAGGAGTTATTAAGTTAACTTAAGCCCCTAGTGTAGACATAGCCATTAAGTCTGTTCATCAGTGTAAATGTTCTATCGCCTACCTGAATGATTCAGCTTACTCTGCTGAATCCTCTCACTCTCCCTTTTGAAAAAAAGTTGCAGAAGGTACTATAGAGGAACCCAGTTTGCACAGACTCCCATTTTCCATAGACCTGATGTCTACAGGAAAAATCCCAGGTCTCTTATTTTCTCAGCTCTAGTCCTCTGCCCTTGTAGTCACACTGGAAACCACTCTCATGTTGTGATGAACTAACATTATGAAAATTCCTGCCATTAAGTTCCTAAACCCTATACCTGTTTAACCTCTAAATCCATGATGCTATGAGGAAGGAAGGGGAGGGAAAAGGAAAACTACTATGTCCCGGTAATTTAGTTTTCTATGCAAAAAATCCTTCCTGATCCCTTAAATAGGAAATCATTAGGCTACAGTATCCTGAAAACACAGTTTCTAAACTAGACAGCTAATCAGAGGAATAGTGTGGGCTAGAGGGATGGCTAAAGCTGGAGAGAAAAAAATAACAACAAGGAGTTGTGTGGCACTTTAAGACTAACAGATTTATTTTTTGCATGACCTGATCCTACGTTTTACACCCCCTTGCATTTAGTTTCATTCCTTTCTGTAAGTTCGCCCATCTTCGAAGCATCTGAGGAAGTGGGATCTTCTCCCACAAAAGCTCATGCAAAAAATAAATCTGTTAGTCTTAAAGTGCCACACAACTTCTTGTTGTTTTTTTACTGGACTAGACTAACACAGCTATCCCTTTTAAAACTGGAGAGGCCTGAAAAAATACCAGGCCAGAATTTAAACAAAGGATTGCGGGAAGCGAGACCCACTTTGCATCTATATGCCTGGATAAGGGCAACAAGGCGCTCTAGGGGAAAGGGGCATATCCCTGTGTATGCTCCCTTTTTCCTAAATCTGCCTATCAAATTTCCCATACACTAAATAAGTGTGTGGTATTTGGAAAGGTGTTATTTAGCCCAGTATACACTGGATGTTATTAAAAAGTTATCAAAGTTATTTTTAACAAGAGTTGCTATAACCTTTTCCCCTCTCCAGCACTGAAAAGTTTTATGATTCTGTATCTGATGGCTACAGAGCTCCCACAATAATGGATGTAAGGTAAGCTTGATCAAGCTTTGTGAGGAAGATCTGCTCCCATCCATTCTTCCATGTAAAGATGTTACTACAGTGTAATCCTATCCCTAAAACTGGTAAACCTTGATACGGAGGGATTTGATGGAGATGGGAATTATAACTTCGTCACAATTGACAATTCCAACTTTAAACCATTTGTAGATTTTCAGCAACAGTTTAATTTACCTTGTTCTGGAGCATGCAATATCTCCAATTAAAGCATTTATTTACAAATATGTTTAGATCTGGTATGGTAGGGGCTTCAGAAATTTACAGTTTTGGAGGAAATGTCTAGTATATTTTTCTGACTACAGGAATATCTACCAAAGATTGACCACTTTTAGAGATATTTAAAATAGAGATTTATGTATAATACTATCTCTGGCCCAATGGAATATAATTTCATCTAATTAACATAAAAAAACCTGTAATCTTGAGACCATGGCTTATTCACCGAAACACACTTAAAAAAAAAAAAATCTGTTGGTCCTCACATAGGCTAATCTTAACAGACCTCATAAATGATGACCACTGTGGGATGTATAACTCCCATGATGTTACATTAGCTCATGTGTTTGGGGATGCCTCGCCTTCCCCAGCCAATCAAGTATTTCTGGTACGGGACAGGTCAAAAGACAAATTTGATATTGTATGCTAAATTGTAGCCTTTCTCCTTCTGTTTCATTCTTGGATATGTTTCTTGTACCTGTAGGTTATCTGGTAAAAAAGGGATAATGTTGCAACACACAACTTTTGTTGCTAAAAAATTAATCCTGCAGAAATGGAAAAGTCCATCCCTACCAGACATTGATGCCTGACTCAGTGAGATGGCTGACCTTCCAGCTAACAAATGGAGCTAACAAATGGCTGGTTTCTTGCCAAATGGGAATATCAGAAAAATTCAAAACAATTTGTGTGGAATTTTTAAGATGTCTATGATTAAGGGAGAGCCAAAAGATAGGTATGTCTCTTCCTCTTCTATCTCTTTATCATAATTCTATTAACTTCTTTTGTGTATATTGATGAATCTGGTATTTTGGTGCCTTTGTTATATCTCAAACAAACAAACAAACAAACAAACAAACAAACAAACAAACAAACAAACAAACAAACAAACAAACAAAGTCAATATGTACTACAAGTGATATTTACAGAATTGTTCCTGTAATGTTTTCCTATGCAGTTGAGCTCCTGTTCCTGTGAGACTCTAGAGATCACATTTCTTTAGGTTCTGTTAGCACCAGTGACCAATGTAAGTATGTTCATATGTGAACACAAGTAAGTTTAAAGACATAATGTGTTTCCTTGACTGAGTTCACTGAAATAATTCCCATCACTCCATGGGAACTCTCTAGCATCTTTACTTGGGAATTCCTTGGATCCACACTCTGTGTGAAGCAGGAACTTCCTGAGGGTAGGGCAAGAGGGGCAGCTGCCCAGTGACCTGTGATTTGGGGGCCCACAGGCCCCGAACTTCTGCTTCCCCCACATACCAGGGACCAAGAGAGCAGGCCAAAAGCAGAGGCTTGGTTCAGCGCTGTCAGTCCCACCCCTGCGCTGCTTTCAGCTCTGTGCCAGCGCGGTGGGGAGGGCGGAAGGCAGCCCGAGGCCTGTACTGCTACCCCCTCGGCCATGCTGCCTCCTCCCTGCTGCTCTGGCACAGAGCCAAAAGCAGGGCTTGTGGCCAGTGTGGGGTGGGGTGCGCAGAGGAATGGCACTGAATTGGGCTGCCTCTTTTTGCTGGCTCCCCTGGTCTCCAGCATGGGACAGTCGCAGCAGGGGCTTGCCCCTCCCTGGGCCGGCTGGCCCTGCCCCCCAGTGCTGGGGGGAGTGAGTGGAGGACTCACAGAGTGTGATTCGCCTGGGGCTCCGCATACACCTGGGGACAGGCCTGGTCTTAAGAATCATAGTGCTAGTCACATCCACTGTATTACAAGATATCTCTACGTCTGTATATGCATAGATAATAATAAAAAATGTCTCAGCAGTTGGTACTTAAAAATAGTTAGCCTGGGTTTTGCAAGATCCATGAAGTTTATTGCAATTGTGCCCTGCAAATAACTTCTGTGCAGTTCTTTACATGAGCTCCTAACATACTCCTTTAAGAATTATCACTCCACCAGTTTCAGCCTGAGGGGTGACAATAGAATGATACAAGATCTCTCTCCCAAGAGGAACTAGTAAGAGTGCTTTCTCTGAAGTCCTCCCAGTCTTCAGAATAAAAGAGAAAAGAAACAAATGGAAGATTTAAAACTAGACCCCAACACTTTTGAGATAATGTATTTTGCAAACACTAGACACACCAGACAAATGTGTATTTTTAAAAGCTTTTCTACTATGTAGTATTACTATTCCTGTTCCAAAATTTTATAATAGAAAACATTATGTTAGAAATGTGTAAAATGATTTTAAAAAAAGATATGTAAGTAAAAAAAAACCAAAAAACCTCATATGTAATTTACATTAAGTGTTACAGTTTTTTCTTACAATTCTGTGTATTGTTTGCCTGAGTACAGATAATATGTTACTGTTGTAACTTTGTAGCAAAAAGAGTCCTTTATAATACAGGATCACCAAATTCATACATCTAATGGGATAGTATAATGTGTATATAGAAATCTGGGTTATGGGAAGTAGAAGAATATTTTGAAATAGAGCTTTCTTAATTTAAATGAATGCTTAAAATGAAACAGAATAATATGAAACATAAGAGTTCACTAGGAACAATGTGTTAATAAATAGATATACAAATAGATGTGTAATTTAATAACTCCTGGGGAATCACTGATGAAAACAAATTCATAGCCCCCAACTTTTATATCAAAGGTGGCACTAAAGAGTTAAAAGTACAGGAAAGTTTTTCATGATTTTTATATTTGAAGATTACTTGAAGGTACAGTTCTTTAAGATGTGCAATAAGATATATATTAGAAGCTCTATGAAATTAATAAAGACCAGATAACAAAAATAAGATTTCAATTGAAGCAATAGCTATCTGAGGACAGTTACGACCACAGAAGTGCAGCAGGGAGAGTGCAAAGGATTTATAGATGTAGACTGAGCCTCTACATTAAAAACCCTTTAACTATGGGACAGAAAATTGAATTCTGGCAACGGAAGAATAATTCTAATTGTAATGAAACACATTCAGTGAGGACTTCTAAACACTCAGATGGGTAAAGCCGCTGAACTGTGATTAACTTATTAAAAAGCAAAGATGGAGATTGGAAATAAGGGGAAAACATTCATGCTGTTATTTTTAAATTAAATTGATCTAATTTAGAATAATTATGTTTTTTTTTTAATTTTAGTGTCACAATTTAAAGTTGCCACATGATTTAATAAACTAGTATTAATCCTTTCTTTCTTTCTTTCTTTCTTTCTTTCTTTCTTTCTTTCTTTCTTTCTTTCTTTCTTTCTAGTGATTTATGGATTAGGTGTTCAGTTTGTTCTCAGCAATAGTTTTAGGAACCATCATCCACACCACTGAAAAATTTAAATTATTATATACTATTGTAATAAAAATCTAAAAAAATAAGTGTAAGTACATACACAACCTTTATAAACAAGGTATAAAATGAATGCATAAGCTGCAAGGCTGTGTTCACACACAGGCATTATTTCGATACAAGTTGTGTCAAAACAACTTGTATCGAAATAATGCCTTATTTCAAAATAACTTAATTCGAATTAACAGTTTGTTAATAAAAATTAGGAAAAAAGCTCAAAGTGAAATAGCAGTTTCAGGCAACAGTTATTTCGAAACAAGTCACTGTTGTTTTGAAACAACATGTTCGGACGGCATTGTTTCAAAACAATCATTTCGAAACAACATTGTTTCGTCCCCACATGCGGTTTAAGTTGTTTTGAAACAACACCATTGTTTCGAAACAACGGGTGCCGTTGTTCAAAACAACCATGCGTCATGTGAACAGGGTAATTCTTATTTTGAAACAACCTCTGTTGTTTTGAAATATGAGTGCTGTGTGAACACAGCCTAAAAGTCATTGGCTGTGTTCTCACACAGGGGGTTATTTCAATACGGTTGTTCTGAAACAACTTGTGTCGAAATAACGCCTTATTTTGAAGTGACTTATTTCGAATTAGCAAAAAAGTCACTTTGAAATAAGGAGAAAAGCCAGAATTGAACTAGCAATTCCGGACAACAGTTATTTCGAAATGACTCACCGTCATTTCAAAACAACATTTTCAGACCACGGTTGTTTCGAAACAAGTCGTTTTGAAACCACCATTGTTTTGAAACAACATGTTCGCATGGCATTGTTTCGAAACAACCATTGCGAAACAACGTTGTTTCACCCACAGACTAGGTCTAACTTGTTTCGAAACAATCGTGCGTCGTGTGAACAGCCGAAACCTGATTTCGAAACAATCTCCGTTGTGTCGGAATAAGGAGGCTGTGTGAACACACCCATTGTGATCATTTGTCATTCTGTGATTGTCTCCAGCCTTGAGAGCAATGACCAGTTCAATAACTTTCAGGTAAAAAAGAGAATATTCTAAATCAGATATAATCAATGTACATATATAAAAATGTGGCTTTGTCTTCCTACTGCACAATTTCCTTGATTTTGAGTTTCATATTTATTTGGATTTTAAAGATAAAGGAGAATCAAGAATCTGGATACCCTAACATCTTTAATAGTACAAAGTCCCAACACCATTAAACAGTAACTTCAGTAGAAACTTGGACAGAAACTCATGCACAGAAACTCCATTCCACATATTCCTCATTACAGGAAAATTACCCTTAGCCCTACCAAAATCCATACAAAACAGTTGTCTTTTGCACCATGCACATGTACAATAGTGGCAGGCTAACAGTCCTTTTTTTAGCTCTGTCTGTAAGAACTAAAAGCTGGCACTTGCGGGAAGAAAACCCTACATGTGTTTGGTTCTACTATCTGAAAATATTTATTATCTGGATGATTGCAGTTCCTGTGAGCCCCAAACATTGACCAGGACCTAATTGTAATAGGCATGTGGCTATAGTACTTCAGTCTATGTACTTCTTCACTGACAAGACAGATTCTCTTTTTGGTAATCTGCTTATGGGAAAAATGGTAACCAGCTCATCAAAAAAAAAAAATAGTCCATGGGTCTAGTGCTATCTACACTGCAAGTTATGTTCACACCCCTGAGAAATATATCTATACCACTACAAAATGATAGTATAGACAAGCTCTAACTTCTATTTCTCTA
>ML681989.1:20579942-20647464 GCA_007922195.1 Podocnemis expansa | reverse complement strand
GTTGTTTCGAAATAAGAGGGCTGTGTGAACACAGCCTAAGGCTATATCCACATGTACATCGTTATTTTGAAATGAGTTATTTTGAAATAAAGTCCTTATTTCAAAATAAGTTAATTCAAATTAAGAAAATGTTAATTTGAATTAAGGGAAAAGCTCAAAGCAAAATAACATGTCCAAACACAGGACTTGCTATTTTGCTTTAAGAGAGGGGCATAATGGGAGGTGTGGCAACATGGCCCCCTCTCTGGGCTATGCCCCCACCCAATATAGGCTAAAAGAAAGGCACCCTAGGAAGGAGAAGGGCAAAAGTGTTATTTGGAAATAATATTTATTTTGAAATAACACATCCGAATGGCATTATTTCAAAATAACCATTTCAAAATAACAACTGTTTCGATTTAATGGAGGTTTAAGCTATTTTTAAATGACGGGTCTTATTTTGAAATGACAGAGTCCATCATTTCGCAATAAGAATATGTTGTGTGGACCAAATCTCTTTTATTTTGAAATAACCAGTATTATTTTGAAATAAAAGAGATGTGTGGGCATACCCTAAGGGTATGTATACACTAAGAATTGAATTTGAATTGATGACAATCAATTCAAATTCAATTAAGTGCATGGCCACACTTGCTTTCCTCAGTTTGAACTGAGGAACTCCTTAGTTTGAATTGATGAAAGCTGACTTCAAATTGGTCAAACCTTGTTTGACTTTGAAGTCTGGTCAATTTGACCCCAGTAGTTCAAATTGACCTAGTGTGTCCATGTCAATTCAAACTCACTGTGAATTTGAATTGACATTGATTGATCTTCCTCCCAGGGTGCATGGCAGCCTGGAAGAAAGACTAACCTTTCAGCACCAGGGACAAGCAGCCCCAAAGTTGCCTCCACACCCCCAGTCAGATTGATCTGGGGAGGGATGGGGTTCCTGTCCCCTGGCTGGGGACAGGGACCCCAGCCAGCGGTCCAGCCCCACTTATCAACGAGGCAAGGGATCCCCTCCCTTGGCTGGAGCTGCTCTCCCAGGGCTGTGTAAGGAGCCCCCATGCGCGGCTCCATCCCTGCTGGCCACACGTGGAGGAAGGAAGCCCCACATGCAGCTGCTGCCCAATGGCTGCGGGTGGGGGAGGAACCCCCATGCATGGATGGAGCCTCTCTGGCCATTCACAGGGGAAGGATTCCTGTGTGTAGATGGAGATGCATGCAGGGGATGCAGCTGCAAGCAGGGGTTCTTCCCTACAGCATCAAGATGGGCTCCAGCCCCACAGGGGTGTCTCTTTCCCACGGGGAGGGAGCCAGGCAGGGGGAATCCCTTTTCCCCTGAGGTTGCCATGGGAAAACTTCCCCTGCCAGGCTCTAGCCTTCAGAGACTGTCATGGGGAAAAGCATCCCCTGCCCAGCTCTAGCCACACAATGGCTAGAGCTGGGCAGGGGATGTTTTTCCCTGTGCTGGACTCGGAGTGCTGGAGCCTGGCAGGGAATTGGCTGTGGCAGTGGCCCTTTTTGGTGGCCATCTTGCCACACTTCCCATGTGCCCCCCCCATTCAGATTGGCATGTCCTGTCCATGCCAGTCTGAATTGGATTTTCCAGTGTGGCCATATCAATTTGAATTGAATTGACTGAATTCAAATTGATAATCATTAGGTCAAATTGATTAATTCAAATTCAGCAATTTGAATTCACATTCTAAGTGTAGACATAACCTAAAGGATCACTGTAGCTAAGCTCATTCCGTAGCTGTTGCCTAACAGCAATAACAGAGAGAATAGGCAAATGAAGTACACTTGTGCTTTTCAGCCTTTCACAGACATCTAACCTACCTCAGCCTACCAAAAGTTGGGTCTGTTCCTAATAGAACAATTTAAACACTACACAGCATAGACAGAACACCGGAACACAAATCATTTGAATGAAACAGAAGGATAATTTTGTGCTTAAAGCACTGGAATAGGAAATCTGGGTTTATTTCCTTGCTCTACCACAGACATGAAATAAGAAAGCTTATTCTTCGCTAGATATAACCCTAGCACTTATGCTAAATTTGGAATAACTGATACGCAGCATGCATCCATTTGGAATCCTTACATTTTGACCAACAGAGGTCCCAGTTCTGGATTCCTTGCAGACTCTTTGTTTTGTTAAATCTGTTTGAACACTCAACCCTGTATTTCTTGCACGCCTATAACTCATTGATTTAACTGGAAATTTAGGGCATACAAAGAATGTAGGGAATATTGGGTAATGTCATCATATAGGCTATGTCTACACACACATGGTTATTTCAAAATAAGGGTTTCAAAATGAGGTATTTTGAAATAAAATCCTTATTTCAAAATAAGTTAATTCGAATTAACAAAATGTTAATTCGAATTAAGGGAAAGCCTGCAATCCAAATAGCTGTTATTTCGGAGGTGATATTTTGAAATAAAGCTGTTTGGACCTGCTGTTTCGAAACAGTTGTCTAAACGGCGTTATTTCAAAATATCCCTTCCAAAATAATGGCCGTTTCGAAAACATCGAGGTTTTACTTTTTCAGAATGACAATTCTTATTTTGAAAGGATGGGATCTGTCCTTTCGAAATAAGAAAATGTCATGTAGACCTAATTTCTTTTATTTCGAAATAACGAGTGTTATTTTGAAATAAAAGTGCCGTGAAGACATACCCATATGGTTGAAAAAAATACTGTGCAAGTGGGATTTACAGTTATGTATTACAGATATTTTTTAGAAGCAGATTTCTTTTCAGCAGAATGTTGTTTATATGTTTTGAAAGTACGGCTGTGTTTCCCTAGAGATAGTTGGTTATATAGGGTCTGGATATCTCGCAGGTGAGACTAGTTTATATCAGTGAAATAATTATTCTGATCAACACAGTCTCTGTGAGTGTCTCATTGTATTTTCCATAGGATATGAAACTTTTAGAATATTCCAAGATGAAAACTTTCTAGTCAAGTAGAAAGCAAGAAATCTACCATGTGTGGCCAAGGGGAGAGAGGCAGCAATTAGTCTTATCTCTTTATTCTTTGCAGTAGGGCCACCTAAAATCCCTCTTCTTATTTTCTTTGAGTGCAAGTTCTGGGAGAATCTAGTATCATAACCAGTGCAAATGCCCCAAAGGTGACTGAAAAGCCCCCAAATAACGGTCCTTTGGATATGGTATGAGGAGGGAGAGACACTAAGACAACCACTGGGTACAACCAAGATTCTTTATTGAAGAAAAATTCAATTAAAACAAATTGTCCTCCTTTATTCTTTTAAGAACCCTAAGACAGAAAATGAACAGACAAAAGAATAAACAACACAAAAAAGGTATTATAATAACCCCTAATCTTATCCCTATAGCTAGCACCTTAATCAAAACTGGATTGCAATCTGTACTATTAGGCATTACTTAATCCATTTACAAAACCATGGCTTGATTCAAATTCTTTCCTGATTCAGTTTTGGTGCACCAGTCCTATCCCTAGTGGGATGTTACACTCTCGACCAGGAAACTTACTGGTGAAAAGATTCATCACTGGGGAGGAAACCCTGGGTGATCAGTCCTCAGTTCAGCAGTCGATTCGTGCCTCCACAGACCTCTGTTTTGCCTTGGGTTTTTGTGGCTTTTTATCCCTGTTCTACAATCCCACTTTCAGGTTCTACAAGGTACCATTCCTTTACTTTACCATATTTGGTACCTGTTGAGAGCCATGTCACCACCTTATTGGCTCTTAGACTGGTTATACTTTTCTTAGTGACAGAATACTGTCACTTATCATCTAGGCTAATTAAAATTTGTTGTCAAGGAGACATGGTTTTGCAAGTTGGGGTACCTCTGCTGAGCCATCTTTCTGCAGGCAGGAAACAGGCCAACGTCTGCAATGAAAACAGCAAAGTAGAAGGGAAGCAAAAGTGGAACAACTGTGGTAGCCACAAAATGAAGCCTAACAAAAGCAGAACAACTATGAAATTAGTGATTAAACTATTGTCTTATCAAATTGTATCTTTTAATTCCAGATGGGTTTTATTGACATAAACTGTACCCCCCTATTGACACTGATATGGACAATAGAGCCCTGCTCGCTTCTTCTTCGGATGGTAAACCAGACTGGCATGTGGGCAGTCCATTCTGAACTCTGTTAAAGGGCATCATAGTTTCTATTTTATTCATACTTCTGGAGAAATTCTACTAAGAGCCCTTGACCACACTGCTATGCATAACACAATCTTGACAATTCTTCTGCATGTGTTTCAGTTGACTCATATATTATTCATAAGCTGAAAGATAATGTTTGTGCATGAACTCTAAAGGATTGGGGCCAAAGTCTGAGAGGAAAGTTCACAATACAGACCTTACTTTCAAGTTCTACTCCCAATCTACTTTCTTGCTGAAAGGGTCAAAAGTCTGAAGATCTTTGCAAATCCTATTGGAATCAATCTTTCCAGATTGCAAATCCTATAAGAATCAATCTTTACAGATTTAATTTAAAAAATGAGTGGAAAAATAAATGAAGATTCATTTAAGAAATTAATAAATGGGAGTTGAACTGCCTGAAGTGCATTAATTCACCTGAAAGGTTATTTACAATTAAAGAAGTAAATACAAATTCCTAACCAAAACTTGATATATATCTATTCTTAAAATATGCATCAAAAGTCAGCTAATATGAACATTAATGAACAGATTTCCTGCATCAACAAACAGTGCCTTATGAAAATATGATCCACTTATCAATTGGCTGAAGGTATAACAGCAAAGAACAAGGACAATCTGAATCTAATTATGAAATAACACCACCAGCATAAAACTAATGACTGGTGTATTGCACAGGATTTTCAATTCCCACATTAAAATAGAATAACAAAACACCAGATGATGTCCTAATGCTCATGTGATGTTCTCAGACTAGCAAATCAATAATACATATTTACTGTCAACTAGAAAATGATAGCATTACTCAAAATCAATAGTTTTTTAACAGTTATTCCCAATGGGACTGGTCATGGAATAAACTAAAATTTATTGCAAAGGTGGCAAAATCTGGTCCCCTGTTACTGATCTATATGTTAATTAGACAAATATTCCATTTTAGATAAAATGAAAGACTTTTTTTACTTGAGCAGAACAAAACCGAGCTTGATACAAAGAGTTTTAAAGTTCATATCTTTTTTAGGCTCAGCACAGTCAACAACTATTCAGCAAGATTTAGACAGATGTAGCTTAAATTGTATATCTTAAATTAAATATGTTCTTCACCTGACTTTAGCAACACAATTTGCACTGAGAATCTTTAGTATATAAATCTGTTATTTTTGAGTAAATAATGTGCAGTATGAGAACCCCCCTTATTGTACTGCATGCAGGAAGAATGAAGCATTGGTACGGGGGTTGGCATCCTTCAGCACACGTGCCAAACATGGCACAGCACACACTCCTATTCTGAGCAATACACAGCCCTGCTGCTGCTCTCCCTGCTGTCCCTACCACCAGAGGGCCAAGGGGCCAAAAGAGTAATGCATGAGCTGTGGCTCCTGTCCCCAGCTGGTCTCGCCCCACTGTTTGGGAGCACAGTGAGCTGGGAAAAGGAGCGGCAGTGCACAGGGCTCCTGGCTCCATATACCCACCCCCACTTGCCACTTGGGAGCACAGCAAACAGGTAAAAGCCACAGTGCATGGGGCTCCTAGCCCCGCCGTCCAGATGGCCAGTGTGATCAGCAGAGGACAGGAGCCCAGCAAGCAGGGGTGAGGCCAGCAGGCAGAAGTCTGCTGGCCCTGCTCCTCTCACCTGCTGAGGGTGCTGTGGGCAAGGCTGGCAGGCAAAGGCTGCCGACACCTGTATTGGTATAAAAGAGTTAGAAGGGAACTGAAGGGGAGGCATGAATAGATTTACAAATAAACATAGCTGTTGTGGCATGTCAAAGTAATTGTTCATCCATGTTTGACCCTAGCACAAAATACATAAGCTAACACTTCCTAACTCTTGTTTTGTTTTGTTTTGGAACTGAAATAAATGCAGATATGCTCCTTGTCCCCTCACCCTGAAAAAAGTATAATTAATATTTTGTTTCTTTTACAAATTATGGACTTTTGTTGCCTACAATGATAACATCAACAACAATATTGGTCATAGAAAGAATTATATGAATACTTAATTTTGTTGATTACCCAATTACACACTATTTTTTGCTGAATTAGAGAAGCTCACTCTGTGAAAGCATGATTTACAGAAGAGATAGGCACTAATTAGTCCACACAGTTGCACAGGTAGAGAAGAGCATGCAAGGACCTGCCTCCATCTTGAACCCATTTCCAGACATCATCCAAAACCTTGGTTATAGTGCTCCTGGCATGCAAGGTCTTTCAAAATCTAGTTGTAAGAGTCACACTGGAAACTTTAAAAGGAGCTGAATGGTGTATGGAAAGGATGAAAGTGTGATCTGTTCTTTTACATCCACTTCTGCACTGCTGCAAACACAGCTGAATCAAAACAAGAAGGATGTAAATTGTGTTTTATTTAATTTTATAGAAGCTATCACTGATTTGTGTGTGTGCATGGCGGATATGAAGGCTACCAAACTACATCCCATGCAACAATATTTTCAGTTGTCTAAAAGCAACATTATTTTCTAGCTAATTTTTTTTATTTTGTGTCTCCACACTTAAGGCAGTTAATTCTGATCCGTTTTACCCCCTGGTATGCAGCTGACTTTTGTTCTTTTGCACTGTATCTGAGATCAGTTTCAGGCCCATAACTCTTAATTAACAGCATATTAGTATACTGTATAATCAGTACATAGTATGCTGAAGAGAACAATCCTAATTTAACACAATAGACTGGACACACTGGGTGTGTTCACACAGCCTCCTTATTCCAAAACAACGGAGGTTGTTTCAAAATCAGGTTTCGGCTGTTCACACGACGCACAGTTGTTTCGGAACAACGGGAACCATTGTTCCTAAACAACCGCGTTGTTTCGAAACAAGTTAGACCTAGTCTGTGGGTGAAACAACGTTGTTTCAAAACAATGCCGTGCAAACATGTTGTTTCGAAACAATGGTGGTTTCAAAACAACTTGTTTTGAAACAACCGTCGTCTGAACATGTTGTTTCGAAACGATGGTGAGTCGTTTCGAAATAACTGTTGTTCGGAATTGCTATTTCAATTCCGGCTTTTCTCCTTATTTTGAAGTGACTTTTTTGCTAATTTGAAATAAGTCACTTCGAAATAAGGTGTTATTTTGATACAAGTTGTTTCGGAACAACCATATCGAAATAACCCCCTGTGTGAGAACACAGCCACTAATGCTATAAGCCTCTTCTATCTCTAGAATGTGGCTGTACTAGACTTTGACCACACTAGAATTAGATTAGATTATACTACTGTGAATATTGAACACTTATAATTAACCAAAAAAGTATTAATAAACTTTTCTCTGCAAACTTTACGAACTGCCTACACTAGCCAACATTTATTAAATGTATAGTTTCAACATTTAGAGTGCAGCTTTAGTCACAAAGCTCTCATTTCTCCAAATTAATCTCTCAATATACATTCACACACACCCTTTAAATCAAAATAAAATGCATTCTTTTGATTTAAAGGCAGGGAGGTCCACAGTCTTTTCTTATATCTATATGAAGAGCACCCTCATTTTGATATAAAGAGAGCTTATAGAGTTAAAGCTTGTTTTAAATTGCTGTGATGCTTACATTGAAACAGTAAAATTGAAATAACACGGTTAGGATGTGTTATTTTGAAACAACCATTACATAGATTTAAGCTCAGCTTGACCTTCCTCCCCCCAGGATACACAGCTCAAGGAAGGAGGAAGAGGCTTGCTTCTGCCCATCAGCACACTGCCAGCCTTCTGACAGCAATGACTTAGGCAACGCTGTTTCACAGCAGTGACGATGAGCTCCTGTGTGGAATCATGAGGAGATCCTCTGCCTTCTTCAGATTTTGGGGATGGAGGACATCCTCTCCTAGTTCAGGGCCAGGCACCAGAACTGGGATGTCTATTCAGATATTTCCCGGGCACTATCCACCCGAGGACATAAGTGTACCACTGATCAGGTGCAGGCTAAAATAAAGACCCTTAGGCAGCACTATGCCTGGGTGAGGGAGGCAAGGTGGCCCTGGGGGCAGCAAACGACACCAGTTGCCCCTACTGTCAGGAGCTCCATGCTGTCCTCAGTGAGGATCCCACTGGGCTGCCATCTGGGACACGGGACTCTGCCAAGGTCCCCCTCCCCCCATGCAGAAGCACCCCTGAAGGGAGGCTCGACAGATGCCGAGGTGTCCTTGGACATGGGCCAGCCCAGCCTCCCTGGGGTCAGCATGCCACCTGCTGCAGCTCCAGTGAGCTCCGAGCTTGTCCCTGCCCAGTAAGAGGGACCAGCCTCCCACCAGAAAAAGGAGGAAGAGTGGGACACCGAGGATGCACCTCCAGCCGAAGAGGAGCCAGGTGAGAGCACGTCTCGATTGATGTCTGGTGCACTTGTTGGTTAGTGGTTCCCTCCTCCCTCCATTCAATCTGGGGAGTGCCTCCTGTTGAACAGGTGGTGCAGCAGGATGGGGATCAGGGAAAGAGAGGGTCCCAGGGTCAGGGAGTCCTTGAGGCTCTCCCACAGGGCATGGGGGCAAGGGGCCATGTGGCATGGAGGGACCCAACACCAAGCAGGGCATGGACCAGGCACTAGAGAGGGAAGAGGGGAATCAGGGCTGACAGTGGCAGGGATTGCAATCATGCAGGCCACAGCAATGGCACATCCCACAGGAGAGAGCACTGGTGCAGGGCAGGGACACAAACTGTCCATGACTGTGCGCACCATGCCAAAGCAAGGCTGCATGGAGTGGCCGCATGTGCCTCAGGGGGCACTTCCAGTGGGACAGAGCCCCGGACACAGGGGGACTGAAAGCCCACATCTGCCAGCCTCTCTCAGTCTTCCCACAGCAGTAGTAAGGCAGCCAGACGAGACTAACCCCAATGTCTGCTTCTCCCCAACAGCATGCACAGCCAGCTGGCTGCCTGGATGCAGGAGCCAGCAGTCATGCCCGCCCGGAGGAGGAGGACCCGCAGGACAAGGGATGAGCTCCTCCAGGAGATCCTGGACAGTGGCCATGGGACTGAAGAAGAGAGGTGTGTGGCAACTTTCCAGCCAGCAGGACCTTGCCATAGGGCTTCTGCAGTTCTCGGCTCCCTTGATGAGCGCGTCGTCGCTGCGCTGCAGCACCAGAGTTGAGCTCTGGTGATGCTCATTGTCGCCCAGCAGAATGTGGCGGCCAACCTGCAGTGCATTGTGGACTCCCTAGCACCATCAGCCATGGAGGGATTGGCCCATGGGGAGGCCATTGCCCCTCGCTGCTGGAGAGCCCAGACCCCTGGTGAGCATGGAAAAGGCCAGGGCATAACCTCACAGAGCACCGGAATGCTCCCCCCACAACTCTTTGTAGCTCCATATTCCCCATCCTGTCACCCAGACCTCGCTTCTCCTAGTTGGCCCTGCCTCCCCATTTATCTCCCTGAGGCCACCAACCCTCACCCCCCCCCCGGCCCCACAGCACCCCAGCCTTTATAAATAAACCCCAGACAACTTCCATGATTGTTGTGTGTTCTTTTATTCAGTGGTGCTTTGGGGGATGGTGAGTAGTGCCAGACCCAGCCTTCAGTCTTCCTCTGCGATGAATCAGTCCTTTAGTGCCTCTCACACACTTGCCGCCCTTGATGGGCTCACTCCCTGGGTAGCACGGTCTCAGATTCCTCAAAGCATTCAATGAGGTGCACGGCTTTGGTTTCCCAGGTGAGGGGCATCTGCTCTCCCCACAGCTGGCACAGACTATGTAGAGCAATGCAGATGCTCACAACCTCTGCAGTGGTCTCCTCAGCAAGGTGGAAGCAGGTGAGGAGACACCTCCACTGGACCTTGAGCTGACTGAAGATGCTGTCTACCACCTGATGGCAGTAGTTCAGCCACCATTTAAATAGCTCCTGCCTGTAGTCAAGGTGTCCAGTATACAGCCTCATCAGCCACAGGAGGAGCGGGTAGGCTGCATCCCAGACAAGGAGGATGGGCACCTGCACATCCCGAAGGGTGATGTCATGTCTTGGGAAAAAGGTGCCCACCTCCATTCCCCTGTAGAGTGAAGAGTTATGAAGGACCCAGGCATTGTTCGCTCCTCCCAGCCACCTGACATAAGTATTTATAAAGATGCCCTGGTGGTCCACCACGGCCTGCAGTATCATGGAATGGTACCCCTTCCTGTTGCAGCAATCTGCAGCCTGGTGCTCGACAGCTTTCATAAGGATGTGGATGGCATCTAGAATACCCACACAATTTTGGAAGCCGAGGTTTGTGAGGCTTGCCATGGTATCCCACAGATCTCCTGGGGTGATGAGGAGGGGCAGCAGGACCTCTTTGATGGCCTTGCAGACCTCCTGGAGGACTGTCCCTATGGTCAACCTCCTGATGCCAAAGAGGTGGGCGAAGGATTTATATGACTCAGGAGTAGCCATTTTCCATATAGCCACAGCCAGTCTCATGTTGACCGGGATAGCAGGCCTCATTCAGGTGTCCCTGAGCCGCAGTGCTGGGCCCAGATCGGTGACCAGATGGTTGAAGCTCTGCCTGGTCATCCACAGGTTCCTCCGCCGCTGACTGTCGTCCCTTGTGGCTGGGACTATTTGCTGCCACCAGTCCCTGCTGGTGTCACACGCCCAGATTTGATGGGGTACGGAGAACTGCAAGGGGAATGTCACAGCATGCAGGGCCTGGATTGTGGCAATGAGGGGCTCCGTCTTGTTGCTCTCTGGGTCCAGGAAGACAGTGCCCCAGAGCACCAGGGCATCTCGCAGGCTTGGAGAGGGCCTGGGCAGTGTTCTCCCATGGAATGCAAGCAGGCCTGGATCCATGGCTGTCTCCCTTGGCCACCTGCCAGCTAGAATGGACAGAGAGCTGAGGTCAGATCCTGTTTTTATGGGACTGGCTGGGGGCATGGCCCTGCTAGGGGTCCATGTTGCCACACCTGTCATGGTGTCCCTCTCCTAAATCAAACTAGCAAGTCCTGCCCATGGACATGCTAGTTAGATTTCAGTTTCTAGTGGGGACCTATTTGTTCAATCAATCAATCAAATCATGGGGCTGGAAGGGACCTGGTATTTTAAATAGATTCAAGTTAAATCAATTTAATGATTTGATTTTGTTTAATCAATTTAACTTCAATTGATTTAACTGCCTAAAAGTGGGCATAGCGTCATAGTAATCTAGTGATTTCAGTGGAATCCTTCAAATGTAGTTATGGAGAGGACTGAGAGAGGCCATCTAAAATATCCGTCCACATTAAAGACAGCTCAAGTTTGCCTAAGGGGAAAAAAAAAGGATTTTAATAAGGAGTTTATACGTCCATTGATTATATTATTATAGGATGCGTGTATTGATTTGAAAATGTAGGAGTGGGATTTTTATGCCTCCTGGAAATCTTCAATTTCCAAAGCCTCAGGATTTTACCTTACACGTATAATGCTAACCATCCTTCCTCCCTTTATCTTGAACAAGTCATTTAAGCTTTGTGGTTCCTTAGTTTAAGTGACGGGGAGGATCTTAATAGTGCTCAACTGTCTTACAAGAAGATTGTGACTGTAAAGTTTAATATTTATAAAGTCCTTAAGATCCAAATATTGAGGGAAGACAGCACAGGAATGTAATTGACTATAATAGTTGGTAAGCACTCAGACACATTTCAGAATTGTTTGTGAATGCCAAAAAGGTTTTAAGTGATTAACTGTCCAACAAATTATACTAGAAGTATATTATTTATTTGCTGTTTAATTGTTAAGTATTTTCAGCCATCCAAACAGGAAGCTGAAACAAAACCATATGACGTTAGTCACCATCCCCACTTCCAACTAATATAAAAAAACAACCAAACTGAACAGTTTTCAAACACAGAGGGTATGTCCACATGCAGGTTTTAAATCGAAGTAACACTGGTTATTTCGATTTAAGACTACTTAGGTCCATACAACTTTTCCTTATTTTAAAATAGAGAGCTCCCTTATTTTGAAAGAAGAAAAATCATTTTGATATAATAAAACCTAGTTTTATATCAAAATTAAGGTTATCTCGAAACCGTGGTTTCAAAATAACCCTGTATGGCTCTGTTATATCACTATGACCCACATATTAGAATCAAGTCATAGGACTGGAAGGGACCGCATGAGATCATCAAGTCCAACCCCCTGGGAATTGAACCCAGGACCATCTGCATATTAAACAGAGGTATTCACCTTCTTCCTCCCACAGTGCCTAGCACCCCACAAGGAAGCCCCCCCCCAGCATCCTAGCCAGGGAGTGGCTCAACACCCTGGAAAGGGAGGTAGGGAGGGAGGGGAGGTACAGGGGGGGCCCACCCCACCTCCAGCTGACTGGGCCAGTGGTGGTGGAAACAGCCCCTACCCCACTTCCCCTGGCAGCTGGCCAGGAGGTGGGGGAGGGGAGCCTGTTGCACCCCACTTCCCCCACTTCCCAGCAGCTGCTGGACAGCACAGGCAAGGAGTCTGGCATTCCTGGCCAGCTGCTGGGAAGCCGAGCACACAGGCTACCTGCTCTCGCTGCCTAGCCACCTGTGGGGAAGCAGGGTGTGCAGTCTCCCTTCCTGCTCTACCAGGCCAGCTGCTAGGAAGCCAGGCACGCCAGACTCCCTGCCCCTTCCCCCTGGCCAGCTGTGGGGAAGTGTGTATGTGGGGGAGCCGGGTGTGTGGTCTTCCCTTCCCCCTCCCCTCTGCAAGCAGCAGGGTATGTGGGGTGCCCAGTAGTCCCATCCCCACCAGTGGGCCAGCGGCAAGGGATGCACACGGAGGGGGATCCCTGCCCTGGGGGATTTTTCCCCTGTCTGGCTTTCCAGGGGAGATCCAGGCAGGGGATTGGATGACAACATGGCCCTGCCAGGGGGCCATGTTGCCACATCTCCCAGGGTGCCCCTCTCCCAAATCAAATTAGCAAGTCTGGTGTCTGGACATGCTAGTTCAATTTCTGTTTTATTTGTCTGCACTTGTTAAATCAATTTTACTTAAATAGATTTAACTATTTTTATATAGTTTTGATTAAATCGATTCAAATAGAATTGATTTAACTGACTGTGTGTGGACATAGCCACATACTCTTAATGTTTCTCTCTTATACGCTATTTCAAGAATGCTTATTGATATTGAACAAATATGAAATAATCAGGATCAGTTCACAGATTTGTAACTGAAAAAAGTCATATCTACAATGAATATTATTTGCAGTTAATAATTCAACTGTCTTTAGTCATAACCACGGATATTTTAAAGCACAGTTTTTTAAATAGAAGCAACAGAAGGTAGACAGTGACAAATTGATATAAAATTTGAATGAAGCAGTGTGCAAAGAGTTTAAGAAATTCTCCACACAGAAACCAACAAAACTGAAGGGAAAAATATGATCTAATGCATTGTCTTTTAAAACATTAATATTGCAGAACATTTGTTGTTAAGGGCATAAGAAATTATGTCAGAGAGGTTCATTTTTGTTGCAGCATCATCTTTTCAATAAGAAAGGGAAGATATAAAGACAGAGGAGCAAGAACAAAATGTTCAACTGCACTGTGGACTGAAACTTAATGGAATAATTCTTTTAGCTCACAAATATTACATTAGTCATTAAGTGGCTTACTCCACAGAAGGACTTACAACTGAACGGTCTGTCCAATGTTTCATAATTCTGTTAGAATCGGAAATACCAATACTAACGAGTGCATTGGTTTGCAAACTTTTTTTCTTGGGACACAGTTGAGAAAAAATCATTTATGTCTGTGACCTAGCAACTACATCTTTGAGCAATATATTACAGTATTTTGGCAGCAGCTGCAAGGGCACCACGACCTAGTACCTGATGGTCTGTGACCCAGTACTAGGTCCCAAACTGTGGTTTGAAAACCACTGACCTAGTGGATATTCTGGCTATGTAACTGTGCGATAGTACAAACAAAAGTATGGTTGTTCCAAAATCATCAAGTAAGAAAGCATCTCCAGCAATTATGTTGTCATTCAGACATGGTCGTTGATCTTATATTTTGCTTCCCAACTGAACAACTTCCTTAAATGCAGAACTATATCACAATATCTATCACAAAAGATTTTTAACTTGGACAATCTCAACAGCCAAGTTTCTAATGTCATTTCACATAATTATTTTGCAAGCTGTCACTGCTTTCTCTTTAATTGTAAGTCAAGTAAGCCATTTAGAGGCCTTTCAACAGCAACAAAGAACAATATAATAATATGAAGAGAAATTTAAAAGTAGAGCTGGATTAAAAAAAAAAACAACTAGATAAGTTTATGGAAGGTAAGTCTATTACTTGCTGTAAGCCAGGATGGGCAAGTAGTGGGAATGTGTGATGGGATGATCAGTTGGTGATTATTTATTCTGTTCATTTCCTCTGAAGCACCTGGCACTGGCCACTGTTAGAAGGTAAGTTGACCACTGGTCAGACCCAATTATGGCTGTTTTTATGTTTTTAATGAAAAAATGACACTTTGGGTATGTCCACACGTCTTTTATTTCAAAACAACACTGGTTGTTTTGAAATAAAAAACTGAATGTCCACACGATGTTTTCGTATTTCAAAATGACAGGCTCTGTCACTTCAAAATAAGAATCACCTTTTCAAAACAGCTTAAACCTCATTCATTTTGAAACGGCTGTTATTTCAAAATGGTTATTTCAAAATAACGCTATTTGCACATGTTATTTCAAAACAACACCATTGTTTTGAAACAACTGTTTTGAAACAACATGTCCAAATGGCCTTATTTCGAAATAACCATTTTGAAATAACAGCTGTTTCGAAAGCAGGCTTTCCCTTAATTCAAATTAACATTCTCTTAATTCAAATTAACTTATTTAGAAATAATGATGTATGTGCTGACATAGCCTTTGTCTTCAATTTAATTTTAAAAGCAGTATTGTTCCTCTTCCTGCCTAATCTTGTCCAGATCAAAAGGAGATCTCAGCCAAAGAGAAACATATTTTCATTCATGAGAGAGTGTTGTGACACCTTAAAGATTAAAATATGTCTTTGGGCACAAGCTTTTTGTGGGCTTGTATCTGAAGAAATGGGTTGGAGCTCATGAAAGTGTATGCTTAAAGAAATGTATTAGTCGTTTAGGTGCCACTGTGTTGGGAGAAGTTTCATGATGATATTTAACTTGTTTGGTTACTGATGTGAAATGTATTATGTGTTGTTATTTGCTGTTAAAACATTGTACAGTGCCTCCCCAGCAGAGGCTGAGTGAGCTAAGAAGTTTGCATAGGCTACAGGTTTTGAGGTTTGTGAATAGGGGTTACACTAAGTAACCACCAGAGGACTTTGGCAGCCTGCCAAGAGCTTAGGTCTGCTTAGTAACAGCTTTGGCCTGAGGGGAGAAGCAGGCTGGAACTTTCCTGAGCTGCCAGAGAAGCCTCTCGAACTTTCAGGTACCCCGTGACCAAAAAGGGCGCGATGCAAGGGATGCGCAACGGGCCCCTCTGATTGGCCAGGGAGTTAGGTTTTAAGGGGTTTTCCTGCCCAGTTCGGGGGGATCCGGATTGGGAGTGAGGGCTCAGAAGATCGTCGAACTTGAATCCAGCAATAGCTGCCCTGAGGAGCTGGGGACAGAAGCCTGCCCAAGGCTCTGATCCTAGGACCAGACTTGGATACCAGCCCTCAGCTAGCAGGCTGAAGAGGACCTGCGCTGTGAAGACCCTGAAGGGAGCAGTGGCCAGGACTCACTAAGGAAGCTGCCCTGCTCAGTTGGACTTTGATATAGGGACGAAGGACTTTCATTAAAGGACCCAGAGGCACAAGAGCCTTGAAGTAGATGGGCCACGTTTGGAACGAGAGATCGGGGACGATGTGGGATCGACCGCGCGGGTATCGGACCAGCAGCTCACAGAGCCGAAGACCAACCGTAAATAGGGGCTGGTGGGGCGTAGGCACCCACGAGGGGAGTCAGGGAGCTTTACTGACAGGGGAGGGCTCTCCTATCGATACAGCCAAATGGCTGAGTGGCTGGGCTGGAAAGGAAAACCAAGGGACCCTTGGGGTCAAGGAGGGGAAAACGATCATGGTAATCTGGGTGATTTACCTGTGTTGTCCTTATCTGTAATCTGGGTGATTTACCTGTGTGTTCTTACCTGTGATACTTACCTGATACCCCATCCAAGTTGGAACTCTTGTACCTCACCCCTCTCTACCCCATAAATAAACTGCTGTTGTGGTGAATCAAGTGTCTGCCTCTGATGTGGTGACCTCCTCGGACGAATACGGGTGACGGAGTGATAAGATATCCGAAGGTGGGCACGAACCTCCTGGACCCAAGATTTGCCCAGGGGTACTCCCTGGGGGTTCAAAAATTTTATTTTAACAACTCGACCCTCATTGTTTTTGCTGTACACAGACTAATATGGTTACCCCTCTGGAACTTTTCATCCATGAGAGTAGCCAACACGCAAGTTACTCATTTTTACATTGCCAAGCTGGAAATGAACGTATCCAGTTTTGAGCAAGTTGTACCCAGCACAGATGTTTTTGCTAAGTTCCAAATGGCAGCTGTGTTAGTCTAGTAAAGGGGGGGGGGGAAGCAAGGAGTCTTGTGGCACTTATAGACTAACATATTATCACATGAGCGTTTGTGGGAGAATATCCCACTTCATCAGACGCTTCGAAGAGGAAGAATTTACAGATGTTTTTGTGTAGCTCTTCTCTAGGAACAGAGTGCAAAATGATTGGAGAAGCTGAATGTGTATATGCTCCTGCATATCTGAGTGGCTTTTCATGCTATCCCATTTCTCCCTCTACCCAAAATGGATGCCCTGGGACTTCTTAATAATTTATGAAGTTGCTATAGGGAGGCACACAGTCAGGGCTGACACTACTGAACTGTTACTCTCTTTGTTATAGCCTTGTTAACCTTGGCCCAGTGGTTAGGGTTAGGGTTAGGGTTAGGGTTACGGAACAGAGTGCAAAACGATTGGAGAAGCTGAATGTGTATATGCTCCTGCATATCTGAGTGGCTTTTCATGCTATCCCATTTCTCCCTCTACCCAAAATGGATGCCCTGGGACTTCTTAATAATTTATGAAGTTGCTATAGAGGCATACAGTCAGGGCTGACACTACTGAACTGTTACTCTCTTTGTTATAGCCTTGTTAACCTTGGCTCAGTGGTGAGGGGAATTATAAAAGGGAATTTTTCTTATTTAATCTTCCCTATTTCCAGTTTAGTTTGAACATGGCACATGTCAACCATACCAAGATTTTTCTTTATCCAGCTGACAGCAGAACCTGAGTTGCAGGGATGGAGCTAGGGTTTCTGGCATCCCCCTGCAACCCATAAATCAGCGCCCTCCTCTTACCCCAGGCAGGCCCGTCCCTAGGTAGGGTGCGGGGCTGACCAGTCTCTGCAGCCCCCCCCCCCCCTCGGCATTGGGGGGTGGGGCTGGCCAGCCCAGGTGAGGGGCAGACTGCTGTGCTGGCCCCCCCATGGTGCGGACTGGGCTAGCGGCCAAAAGGGTGGCTGGGTGCAGTGCTGCCAGTCCACCTGCCCAGCCTTTCCCGCCACACGCACTGCTCTGGGCGCTGTGCTGGAGCAGCGGGGAGGGGATGGGAGGCAGCATGGACGGGGCGGGGAGGCAGTGATACCGGCTTCACACTGCCTCCTGCCCCCTCCCTGCTGCTCCCACATGGACCCCAGAGTAGCACGTGTGGCAGGGGAGGCCAGGTGGGTGGACAGGCAGCCTGTACCCAGCCACCCTTTTGACTGCTCGCCTGGTCCCTGGCATGGGGTGGCAGCAGTGCAGCCATGTGAGGTCTGGCATGGGGGAGGGCAGTGGTGCAACACTGCTGGTCCGTCTGCCCCCTTTCCCCCCCGGCCATGGATGATGTTCTCTACTTTGTGCCAGAGCAACATGGAGGGGCTGGGAAGTAGTGTGGCTGGGTGGAGAGGAGCAATACCGGCTCCACGCTGTCTCATGCCCCCTCCACGCTGCTCCAGCACAGAGCCAAGAGCAGCGCAGGTGGGGGAGGTGCCGGAAGCGCTGGACCCCGCTGCCCTTTTGGTTGGCTCGTCCAGTCCCAACCGGCATGGGGACAGCTGGGCCAGGGATGTGTCCCCCCCAGGGCATTTTGGCAGCCCTCAGATATTGGTGTCCCCCTGCAGCGCTTACCATGCTTACCAGGTTCTGCTACCCCTGCTGAGTTGAGATTTGTAGGGTATGTCCGCACAGTCTTTAAATCGAAACAATGAAGCTTATTTCAATTTAAAAGATTGTAGGTACATACTATGTTTCCTTATAGGAGATAAGGAGTCCCCTTATCTTGTAATAAGGAAAGTCATTTTGCTATAATAAAACCTACTATTATATTGAAATTACAGTTAAATCAAAACTGTTATTTTGAAATAACGCTGTGTGGACGTGTTATTTTGATTTAACTGTTATTTTGATTTAACACTTTTGCCCTTCTCCTTCCCAAGGTGCTGTCCTTTTTCTATATATTTGGTGGGGGCATGGCCCTTCTAGGGGGCCATCTTGCACACCTCCCATGGTGCTCGTCTCCTAAATCAAACTAGTGAATCCTGTCCATGGACATACTAGTTCAATCTGGTCTTCTAGAGGGGACCTTTCAAATCGATTTAATGATTTTTATACATATTCAATTAGAACGATTTAACTTAGATCAATTTAATCACATATGTGTGGACAGAGCCAGATAATTTACCTCCACAGTTTCATAGAATCATAGAATCATAGGGTTGGAAGGGACCCCACAAGGTCATCTAGCCCAACCCCCTGCCAAAAAAAGCAGGACCACTCCTATTAGATCATCCCAGTCAGTGTTTTGTCCAGCTGGGACTTGAACACCTCCAGAGATGGAGATTCCACCACCTCCCTAGGCAACTTATTCCAATGCTTCACCACTCACCTAGTAAGGAAGTTTTTCCTAATATCCAGCCTGGACCGCCCCAGCTGTAACTTGAAGCCATTGCTTCTCGTTCTGCCCTCTGTTACTACCGAGAACAGTCGAGCTCCCTCCTCCTTGGAGCAACCCTTCAAGTAGTTGAAGGTTGCTATCAAATCCCCCCTCAGTCTTCTCTTCTGCAGGCTAAATAACCCTAGTTCCTTCAGTCTTTCTTCATAGGGCTTGTGCTCCAGCCCTTTGATCATTTTGGTTGCCCTCCTCTGGACTCTCTCTAATTTGTCCATGTCCTTTTTGTAGTGGGGAGCCCAAAACTGGACACAGTATTCCAGATGTGGCCTCACTAGTGCAGAATAGAGGGGAATGATCACATCCCTCGATCTGCTGGTAACACTTCTTCTGATGCAGCCCAGTATGCCATTGCCCTTTTTGGCAGCAAGAGCACACTGCTGACTCATATCCAGCTTCCCATCCACCATGACTCCCAGGTCCTTTTCTCCAGTGCTGCTATTTAGCTGATCACTCCCCAGCCTGTAGCAGTACATGGGGTTTTTTCGTCCCAAGTGCAGGATTTTACACTTATCCTTGTTGAACCTCATGAGATTCCTCTTGGCCCACTGCTCCAGTTTGTCTAGGTCTCCCTGAATCCTGTCTCTGCCCTCTAGGGTGTCTACCGTTCCCCCCAGTTTGGTATCATCTGCAAACTTACTAAGTGTGCAGTCTATCCCATCATCCAGATCATTAATGAAAACATTGAACAGAACTGGCCCCAGGACCGACCCCTGGGGCACACCACTTGTTACTGCCTGCCAACTTGACATGGAGCCATTGATTCCTACACGCTGAATCCGTTGTTCTAGCCAGTTTTCTATCCACTTTACAGTCCATGCATCTAACCCATACTTCCTTAATTTGCCAATGAGAATGCTGTGGGAAACCGTAACAAAAGCCTTGCTAAAGTCAAGGTATATCACATCAACGGCTCTTCCCGCATCCACAAATCCAGTCATCTCATCATAGAAGGCGATGAGGTTGGTCAGGCATGATTTACCCTTGGTAAATCCATGCTGACTGTTCCTGATTACTCTACGTTCCTCCAAGTGTTTCAGGATGGATTCTTTGAGAAGCTGCTCCATGATTTTTCCAGGGATTGAGGTGAGGCTGACAGGTCTGTAATTCCCTGGATCCTCCTTTTTGCCTTTCTTGAAGATAGGTACTATATTTGCTTTTTTCCAGTCCTCTGGCACCTCCCCCGTTCGCCACGAGTTTTCAAAGATAATGGCCAACTGTACTGCTATCTCATCAGCCAGCTCCCTCAGCACCCTCGGATGCAGTTCATCCGGCCCCATGGACTTGTGCACATCTAGTTTCTTTAAGCAGTCCCTAACCTGACCTTCTGTCACCAAGGGCCTCTCTTCTTCTCCCCAGTCCCCCGTACCTAGTGTAGTGGGCTGGGAGCTGACCTTGCTTGTGAAAACTGAACTAAAAAAAGCATTGAGCACTTCAGCTTTTTCCTCATCCTCTGTCACGAGGATGCCTGCCCCATTCAGTAAGGGACCTACACCATCCCTGATCCTCTTCTTGTTATTGATATACTTGTAGAACCCCTTCCTGTTATCCTTCACATCCCTTGCTAGTCGCAACTCCATTTGTCCTTTGGCCTTTCTGATTTTATCCCTGCAGTCCCGAGCAATGTCTTTATATGCCTCCTTAGTCATCTGTCCTAGCTTCCACTTCCTGTAAGCATCCTTTTTATGCTTCAGCTCAGTGCAGAGCTCTCTGTTAAGCCACAGTGGGCGCCTTCCACATTTGCTGTGCTTTCTCCTTATCGGAATTGTATCTTCCTGTGCCCTTAGCAGGGTTTCTTTAAAATGCACCCAATTCTCTTGGACACCTTTCCCCTTCAGATCAGCCTCCCAAGGGATCCTGCCCATCAGTTCCCTGAGGGAGACAAAATCTGCTTTTCTGAAGTCCAGGGTCTGTGTTTTGCTTCTTTCCTTCTTTCCTTTAATCATCAACTTGAACTCAATCATTTCATGGTCACTGCTACCCAGGCTGCCATTGACCTCTACTTCCCTGATAAATTCTTCTCTATTTGTGAGCAGCAGATCGAGAGGCGCAAGGCCCCTCGTTGGTTGCTCCAGCATTTGTACCAGGAAGTTGTCCTCAACACTCTCCAGAAACTTCCTGGATTGCCTGTGCACTGCTGTATTGGCCTTCCAGCAGATGTCAGGGTAATTGAAGTCCCCCATGAGAACCAGGGCCTGTGCTCTAGAAACTTCTGTCAGTTGTACACAGAATGCCTCATCCACCTCCTCCTTCTGATCTGGTGGTCTATAGCAGACACCTACCACAACATCCCCCTTGTTGCTCTCCCCTCTAAACTTAACCCACAGACTTTCAACTGGCTTGTTTCCACTTTCATAATGGAGCTCTGAGCAGTCATAGAGCTCCTTTACATATAGTGCTACTCCTCCCCCTTTCCTTCCCTGCCTGTCCTTCCTGAACAGTTTATACCCATCTATTGCAGAGCTCCAGTCATGCAAACTATTCCACCACGTCTCTGTTATCCCAATCATGTCACAGTTCTTTGTCTGCGCTAGTGCTACCAATTCCTCCTGCTTGTTTCCCAGGCTCCTTGCATTTGTGTATAGGCACCTAAGATACCCAGCTGATTGCCCTACTTTCCCATTTTGACTTTCAATTCTATTGTATCTACCTCCCTGGATTTTCTTTTGGTGTTGACCTCCCCCACCTGCCTCAGGCATTAGGGCTTCATTAGAGCATCTAAGAAAGTTATCTGCAGTAGCCTGGCCTGGCCTGGCATGGATTCATGAAATTCACCCATGGGAAGAGGGAAAGAATTTGTAACTGACAACAATTATCTCCCTGCTCCATCAGGGGAATTGCCTCTGAAGACAGTGATAACAGTTTACAAAAACAACAGGCTGCACTTTGCACCGTGGTTTCCACACCATGAGAAAGTGGCTGGAAACAGATCTTCAGTGTTCAATAAATTTTCCGAACATGGGAAAAAAATGTTTAAGGCCTTGTTTTAGTAAAATGCACATGTGCTTAGAATTAAGGGTGTGAACAGCCTTGACATCAGTGGGTTTTAAATGCTATTCTGAATAGAGGTTTTTAGCACTAGGATTGAAGGTGCTGTTACAGAGCCTTTTAGCTGATGCTTACTGGTTTGAGTCTAGCTCAGGTCAATAATGACTGAAAATCTGTTGCATGTACATTACCTCAACTTATTTCTTATTGTGCATACACGCACCCCACAATGAATCTGGTCCTGTAAAATATATTACTCATCTAATTGTCTCCCTAATTTCCTAGGACCAGTATGGCTACAACAACACTGCACAAAACACACTTTTATTGGACATGATAAATATTGAGGACAATATCTGTAAAGGAATAAAGAGTAAAGCATACTCATACACTTTTATCTGGTCAGTCCAGAAGAAGGGCCCAATGTCCTTTCTCCTGCAACTTATGTACTTAAGTAAACTGGAGAAAAGTGGGTGTAAAATCCTACTACTGATTTTGCAGCATTTTAAAACCACTTTGAACTGGTATAAACCAGTGCACAGAGAATCAGGTCAAAACTGTTTTCCTTACTTGGTTGACAGACATAAAACCAAGCAAACCTAAGTTTTAATATAATTTATAATGCAATAGTTAAACACAAAGAAAAAAAATGAAACAGTTCTGACATCCAACCTCTCCTAATCTACAATTCCATTAAAGGGGCATATTGTTCTCTAAGCAACCACACAGACTTATTTTAGTTCTGTCTTTCTTTTATGTTCCAGGGATATCAGAGAACCCAAGGATCACAAACTCAGTCACTAGTTTACTGATACTCTACTTAAAAGTGACAGAACAAAACCTGGAATTCAATAATCATTGAAAAATGAAAGGAAACTTTTTTTTTAAATGTAAGTTTGAAGGGGTTAATGAGTCTTCTGAGCTCACTAGCAAAATCAACTTATTTTTGCAACTCTTCAGGCACCTATATATTGCTTCTGCATTTTGTTAATCACATCTGGGATTCAAATTGAAAGGATAATGTACAAAGACTAACACTATATGTGCCAGCACTTGCAATCAAGCAGAATACAGAGCATTGTGGTCCTCATCACAATAATGTGACTACAACCAAACAAAACCATTTAAATACCACTATTGGATGACAAGTCCTACCACACAAAACCTAAAAGGAAAAATCATGAAATAATAAAATCATCTCCTAAGAAACTTTTCAAGTGAGTGTTCATCGACGTCCATAAAGGTATTTGATTTTAAAATGACTTCATTATCTATTATAAATTCATGAAAATCATTTTGACTTCATAATGAAAATTGCTTATTCCCATTAAGGGCAATTACACATCAGCTTGACTAAGTATATCAAAGGCAGCACTAAATGTCCATTCTATCACGCAATGACTGGCTCTGATTTTAGTCTTACCATAACTATTTCATTCTCTGTATTTTTGCACCTAAGCATACAGACTTTGGCATTATTTTAATTACATGCATTTTGCACTCACCAGGGGAAAACAAAAACAAACAAACAAACAAACAAACAAACAAAAACTTGTGGGATTGGATCATTATTTCAGCAATAAAAGGAAAGCCAGAGGATTTTTTTAAATGGTACTTACTAGCTGAAAGAGATAAATGTAGGTGATTTATATTTTATATTAACTGAGTAGCTGGCTAACGAATTTATTAGAAATCATACCTGTTATTGAAACTGTGTCACTATGGCATAAACAGCTTTGATGGAAAGCATCAATGGTAGGTTACTCACCAGTAACTGTCCTTCTTCAAGAGGGACTGCTCGGATCCATTCAGTAATAGGTGTCTCCATGCTGGAGTGCTGGATTGGCCAGAAAAACTTCTGTCCTCGCCTGGCAGGAGAAGATAGGCAGCCTCCGCCCCTCATGCCACCCCGTGGCTATACATACGGCCGCCTCCTGACCCCTCCTCAGTTCCTTAGAGTTGCTAACTCCAGATGCAGGGATGGAGGGGAGTGACCTGAATGGATCCCAGCAGCCCATCTCGAAGAAGGATGGTTACTGGTGAGTAACCCACCGTTCTTCAAGAGCTGCTCAGATGCATTCAGTAATAGGTGACTACTAGCCATGCTGGTGGATGGTGGGTGGAGTTGGGTCTTCCGCCTTCAGCACAGCAATATGCCCCAAATGAGAAGAACCCCAGCAAACCAGAATCTAACCAGAGTCAAGAGACGAATAGGCTTTTGACATGGCATAGAAAGATCGACAGCTGAGGGCCAACCCAACACAGGGGCAGGGCCGAAACCACCGAGGCATAAGAGAGCGGGCAGGATGGGCCAAGGTCATCACAATGAATATGAAGACCTCAATGCGAAACCATAGAGGGTTGCATTGGAAGTTCCACCTAAGTGGCAGAACACAAAGGTATGAAGGCCAGAAGAAAGGTGTCTGGCCATAGGACCTTTCCGCGTGGGCTTGTCAAGAACGCTGGAGGCCAACAGGAGCAAGTTTAACCAATGATCGTGGCCTGCATAGGAAGTAATGGAGGGAATGAGCAGTATTCCATGGATTGAGCACCTTGAGGTCCGAGCTGGGATCCAAAGAGTCACAGTCTCGCCTGGATGCTTGCTGGCTACACAGGTAGCCACGAGAGGGATAAACCTTATCCCCTGGACTGGACATGGCCAGTCCCAGTGGGGTCTGGCTGACGAAGGTAGTAATAATCAAGAACGGTCTGGCAAGACACTACAAGCCCATACACTGAAGGTATGCCAGCTACAGGATCTCAAGTTAGTGTGCAAAGCGCACTCTTCCAGCTAAGAATGGTACCAAACCCCAGGTTTCTTACTGGAGAGGTACTTCAGGACACTAGCACCCATAAGGCGATGTAATGGCCCAGATGGTGCTGATGGGTTAGTACCTATAATAACCTTGATAGCATGAGAACTCACAGAGAAAGAGAGGGAGCTTGCTTGGCCTGTAATCCTGTGGAATTCCAGCAACATGAGGGTTCTATGCAAAGGGGCAGGGGAAGGCAGGGACAATGCCAACTACCCCTCATCCACTGAGTTGAGGTGGCCCAAGGGCTCGAAGGGGTGCCATATTAGGAATGAGGTCTTGCATGTCCGGGGCACCACCAAAAGGGGGTAGTGTAATAGCTACATAGCAAGGCGTGAGCACCAGGGGAAAGACATGTTGATGTGGAGTTACTCCAGGAAATATGGTTGTCAGGGCCAGGGAAGAATATCTCCCGACCACCTCGGAAGAGAAGCCACCCGCAGAGTATCAACTGCGGTATCACAGAGGTACCTTGAGGTTAGAGAACCAAAGACAGAGGGTTATCACCAGTTGGGAACCAGATGGCTATCCCCAGATGGGGGTTGGGGGGGGGGCAAGCTTCTGAATTTCTTAGTGTTCCAGAGACAGAAGGTCTTACCCATTTTCCTTATGTATATGTATATGTATATGTATATGTATATGTATATGTCATCAGGTCCCTCAGGGAGGTGAGGGGAACAATTACCCTGGTGGGGTCGCCATCATCATCACATGGAGGTGCACCCCGGGTTGAACTGTAGTTCCCCAAGCAGGTCAGTGGGTCAGCGTGCACCCAAGGGGCAGTGTCCTCTACCGGGGTATGCGTGACCTGACGGCAGGGAGGTTAGGGTGGGTAGGTATAAGCAACTCATTGAGAAGCTTTCATGCTCAGAGTGCAACCTTCTGCCCGGGTATGCCGAGGGACTGATGCCGCGAACGTGGATGCTAGGGTGGAAGGCCCAAAGTACGGTATCCCACTGCTGTTCCCCTAGGGTGGGGCCTACGATAAGGCCTCCTAGGATAGGAGTCCTGATATAACTGAGGTTGCCCGCAAAGAGAGGGGCTGTTAGGAGCCTCAGCTTCTGTAAAGAAGGGGAGTATATGAAGGCAGGGATGGACTGCTCTGCCTTCGCCTTCCCTAGAGGCTAGGAGCCACCAAGAACATGCAAACACATCTCGCATGATGAGTAGGATGGAGGGTCCCGTCGAGCTGTCATGGCCACAATGGGCTGGTTACTCGTCTTGAGCGAATGAAGGCATCCTCCGCCCCCCCCCCCCCAGCCGGGAATCGAATGGGTCTACCTGATGGAGAGCATCAGAGTAACAGGGATGGTCCCGCTTCTGAGTAAACGCTGCAAATACACGTCTCGGAGCCTCTGCGGCAAAGCATCTGGGGTCGACAGAACAAGGAGGGACTCTGTGCAGCTCCATGGTAAGTTCTCACCCGGGGGAGGAGGACTGCCTGGGTAGGCAAGCTCCCTTTTCTGCAACACCAGGCTCTCTGGTCCCGAGGATGAATGTGGCCAGCGCCGAGGTGAGCTCGGTGCCAGTGAGGCCAGGCTGCCTGAAAGTGACCTCGGATGGTGCCGAGGTGCCAGGGCACTGGGTCGGTGCCGTAGTGGCACTGGAGATGATGGTGAGCGGTGCCGGGGAGATCTGGGTACCGGTGGTACTGGGCTGCCCAAAGGTGATCTCGAGTGGTGCCGAGGTGCTGGGGCACCAGGTCAGTGCTGTGGCGGTGCCGGAGATGATGGTGAGTGGCACCAGGGTGATCCGGGTACCAGCGGTACCGGGCTGCCTGAAGGTGACCTCAAGTGTTGCTGAGATACTGGGGCACCAGGTTGGTGCCAGGGTGTCAGGGTTGGCACCGAGGTTGTGTGATGGTGGTGGCTACCGGCAGTGTGGTGCTGCACCGGCTCCAGTGCCGAGCTGAGTCTCGGTGCCACGCAGGAACCCAAAGCCTCAGGTGAAGAGTACCGGGCCTCCTAGAGGCTAGGGCATGGTGCTGTTGTTCCCTCTCCTTGATTTCGTGGTTTGAAGGAGAGACAGATGAAACAGCTGAGAGTATGTGGTCTTTGCCCAGGCACCTGAGGCACTTCCCATAGGGGTTGTCCCAGGGGAAGGTCTTGCCACACTCGGCGCAGGGTTTAAACCCTGGGATGATTGTGGGATGTTCTGGTCCAACAGTGGAAGGCTCTTGTGGTGGAAATAAATCCACAAAGAGATGCTCCCAGTCTGGCAAAAGCTCATAGACGATAGGCAGGCTGCTTGCGATTTGCAAGGAGCAGATGTTCCAGATCCAACGCGCAAGCTAGAAGAAATAAAACTGAGGAGGGGTCAAGAGGTGGCCGCATACATAGCCACGGGGTGGCGTGAGGGGCGGAGGCTGCTTACCCTCTCCTGACAGGCTAGGAAAGAAGTTTTTCTGGCCAATCCAGCACTCCGGCATGGAGACACCTATTACTGAATGCATCCAAGCCCATGCTAGAAAATGATCAGGTGCTCTTAAAAACCTATTATGCGATGACTGTGTGATTAAGTTAGGGGTTTCAGAATCATATTTTTAATTATTATTAATGAACTCTAATTTCATTAGGAAATGCTGGAGTTTAGAAAAGTGACAAAGCCTGTCAAATCATCTCAGTGGAAAAGTGTTGCTCCTGTATTAAATTAATTGAAAGGAGAACGAGTCATGCTGTGCTGGCTCAATGTCAGTTCTGCTATTCACACTGGGCAAGGTTATTTATTAACAAAGTCAATTCCAAATGTTTATACACTGCTAAAGATGATTTGGTCAATCACCTGTTATTTTCACTCAGTCAAGGTGCTTACATTACCACATTCAATTAAATCAGAGTGCAAGGTAATGTACAAGGGAACACCTTTCATAAAAGATTGTTCTGCTACACTGCTGGCTCTTAGTCAAAACTGCAACCTTTTAATGCAGTGTGGGAGATTTAGAAATAACATATCTGTCAAAGATTCTCTGCTAGTCAATAGATACAGACAGGCAATTTGATATTGCTCTTATTTACACCACTGTAATTACCTTGATTTCAGTGGAATTACTCCTGATTCTCTTTTCTCTTTGATGCAAATCAGGACCAAATTGTTTTTGAAAAAGAGCATTATGGCTAGCTTTGCCAGGTGGAGATGTTGCACATAAGCTATGTCTACGCTTGCATACGTACCCAGATAGTGAACCATGTAATGCTTGAATATGCTTCTCAAACCTGAACTGAGAGTTCATGTACACTGTGCTGGACATGAGTGTAATGAAGTGTACATCTGTATACCCTCAACCACACTGCCACTGCCATTAGGCAATGTTAGCACTCCCATTTCAGGTGTGGCATCCCAGGGGTTTGTGAATCACAGAAAGACATTCTAGGAACTGTTTCAATGTTTTTGGTACTGTCCTCCACCTTCACAAATATATCAATGGCATTTTCTGATCATGTTGCCCCTCACTGGTATTCCCTGCAGAACTAAATGGAAGACATCAGTTGATTTTCTGGTTCTGTTCCTGCTCCATATATCAGAACGAAGGGTCATGCAGTGCAGTGGGTGCTTGGTGAGATGCTGGATGGAATTTGGAGAGGATTTTCTGACACACAAAAGATGGCTGACTTGATGACCAAGGGGTATGTTTACACTGGAGCCTTACATTGACTTAACCTGCCTTAAGTCAACCTAAGGAAATCCCTGGTCAAGTATGAAATTTATTAAGTTAACTTAGGGATGTCCACACACAGGTTTTAAATCAAAATAATGCTGGTTATTTCAATTTAGAAAAGCTTTGGTCCCATACTATGTTTTCTCGTTTCAAAATGAAGAACTAGGAAAGTTAGGTCGATTCAATAAAACATTGTATAAAATCGAAACAACACTTAGATTCCTACCGTTATATCGAAATAACACACTGTGAACATGTTATTGCAATGTAACGGTTGTTTTGATTTAACACATTTGCCCTTCTCCTTCCTAGGGTGCCTTCCTCTATTCATATATTGGGTGAGGGCATGGCTCTTCTAAGAGTCATCTTGCCACTCATTCCATGGTGCCCCCTCTGAAATCAAACTGTTAAGTCCTGTCCCTGGACATGCTAGCTCAATTTGACTTTCTGAAGGGACCTATTAAATCGATTTAGCTTAAATCTATTTAATGATCTTTTTAGAGATTTTATCAAATTGATTTAAGTTAAATCAATTTAACTGTCTGTGTGTGCACATAGCCTTAGGCACTTGCTTAAGTCAACTTAATAACACCGGGACTGGAAATCAACTTAAGTGTTAAGTAGACTTTATAGGGCAGGGAGGGTCGGGGCCTGGGCCGGGACTCCACCCCCCCCCGCCATGCCCTGGGGCCTGATCTGGCCCTGAGCCCCTTGATACAAGCAGCAAGTGGCTCAAAGCCAGCTCCTGCTGCCACCAGCAGGCAGCTGGGAGCCTGATCTGGCCCAAAGCCACCTGCTGCTTGTGGCAAATGGCTTAGGGCCATATCCAGCTCCAAGCCACCTGCCAGCAGTGGCTGGGGCCAGATGAGGCCCCAGATCCAGATTGGTCCCCCAGAGCTTGATCAGGCCTGGGGTGAGTCAAAGGGCAGGGCCAGGGTCTATGCCCGGGTTATGTCTACACTGTCTCCAGTGTAGATATACCCTGAAGTTGACTTAACTAGGTCGTCTTTAAGTTGACTGAAAGTTGACCATGTTAAGTTGAGTTCAAAGAGCTCCTGAGTGTAATCATACCCAGTGACACTTCATTCACCTCACTGTGTGTAAATTATGAAGAATGATGGTATTGTCACAGCACTTGTTGGCCATCAAAGGAATGTTGTTGAACAATAATTTTGTGTGATGTGATCACATCTTTATGGAAACTTAGAATGACTGACAGTGACATCAGAATTTCTGAATAAGGAAACAAACCTTTATGGAGCTGCATGAGGAGTTTGCACCAAACCTCCGGTGCCTGAACTCTCAATTCAGGGAAGTCATAACAGTACAGTAGCAGGTGGCTTACTCTGTGGAAGCTGGCTTCACCTGACAGTTTTAAGTCCCTTGCAAGCCACTTTGTGGTTAGAAAGTCCACTGTTGAGGTCAAGGTTGTGCAGGATTGTGGGTCAATTAATGCTTCAGTTTATCCACAGATGGCTGATGTTAGAAAAGTTCCAGAAAATGTAGATGGGTTCCTAAGCTGTGTGAAAGCTATCAGTGGCAGCTTTATCCCCATACTTTAACCACTGATAGGGAAAGGGAGTATGCCAATCAAAAAGTTCACTATTAATTATTATTCTGCAAGGATTAATTTACCAGAGAAGTAGGTTCATGAATACAAATGTAGAAAACACTAGAAAGTTTCATGATGTCATTGTATTGTGGAGATCAACATTAATGAATGTATTATCTATTTTTTGGTTTTTAAACTCTGAGGGCAGGGGTTAACTTCACCCTGATGCCTCCTCACCCAAAAAAGAAATACCAGAATGCACTTCCAGCACTTCTGGAATAATCACTGATAACTGATAATACCAGATGAATCTGAATGCCCCTTTTGATTTTTGGGATGGTGTTCTGGAGTGTTCTGGCATGACTTGAGTCCTGTGTCAAAGGCCTGTTCATTTACACCTAATATTAGCAGAACAGTGGCTAACTCCATGGTGCTGTTCCCCCTCTTTGACTACTAGACAAGCTCTCTGTGGATTCCTGATCAAGAAAAAGGGGCACCCAGATGCTTCTATTCTTCCCCATGAGCCTTATGTGGAACCCAGTGGAAAGCTATTGCAAGTTTGAATCAACAGTCCTTTCTCTTTGGCCCTGCTCTGCATTCAGAACTACCTTTAAAAAAGGGGAAGCTAGGGAAATATCAGCTCAAGTGTCTATGGCAATACAGCTCCACTAAATCCAGTCCTTCTGGAAGGCTCTAAGGGTGGCACATGTAGCCAGGGTTTGTTCAGAGGCATACAATTTGCAAAGGCTTATTCATTTGAATCTCCTGTGATCTGTAGTATTTTGAGGGCAGAACTATATGGCTATTATGTGTATGTGTAGATGAGTGGAGGATGACAAATTCTTCCCTGTTGGAAAGATGTTAAGGGTATTCTGCTTAAAGACTAACAAATTTATTTATTGCATGAGTTTACGTGGGAGAAAACCCCACTCTGTGAGACTCTTTAGAAATGGGGGAACTTATATAACAGTAGGAAATAAATGCAAGGTAGTATAAGTCATGAGAAGAAGTCACACTATAGTGGCAAATCAAAACAGTTGTAAAGATTCAAACACTGGGGAACAGCACACGGAGGATGATGAGGCCAAATCACCTGTCGTAATGAGAGAAAAATCCAATGTGCTTATTAAGTCCTGAGGTAACGCACCCAAATTTGCAAATAAATTCAATCTCAACAGCAGTCTCTTTGAAACATTGATCTAGTATTCATCTCTCTGAGTACAGCAATTGGCAAATCATTAATGGAGTGATCACAAAGATTGAAATGCCAACCCAGTGGTTTTAGAATGTTGTGATTTCTGGTTTCAGATTTGTGCCTATTTATTCTTCTGCACAGAGACTGTCCTGTTTGTCCAATATATAAGAAACAGGGGCATTTCTTTCACATGATGGCATAAATCTCACTGGTAGAGGAGCAGGTGAATGAACCTTTGAATGGAATAGCTGGTTTTATTAGGTCCTGTAATAGTGTCTACTGTGCAGATATGTAGGCAAAGTTGGCAGTGTGGTCTGTTGCAGTGATACGTGCCTGCTTTAATGTTTCTGTTGTTAGGTCTGTAGTTGTTGGTGAGTATCTATTTAAGGTTGGGGGGCTGTCTGTAAGTGAGGAGAGGTCTGTTTCCCAAGGCTTGAGAGAGTGAGGGATTATCTTGTAGAGTAGGCTGTAGATCCTTGGGTATGTCTACACAACACTTTTATTTCAAAATAACACTGGTTATTTCAAAATATAAGATATTTGGTCCACATGACATTTTCTTATTTCAAAAGGACAGATCCCCATCCTTTCGATATAAGAACTGCTGTTTCAAAACAGGTTAAACCCCGATTGTTTCGAAACGGCTGTTATTTTGAAATGATTATTTCAAAATAAGGCCGTTTGGACATGTTGTTTCGAAACAACACCATTGTTTCGAAACAACATGTCCAAATGGCTTTATTTTGAAATAACCATTTCAAAATAACAGCCATTTCAATAGCAGGCTTTCTCTTAATTCAAATTAACATTTTGTTAATTTGAATTAGCTTATTTTGAATTAAGGACTTTATTTCAAAATAACTCATTTGAAAATCCTTATTTTGAAATAACGATGTGTATGTAGACATAGCCCTTGAGGATGTGCTGTAGAGGTTTCCCTTGGGGGTTGGAGGCAATGACCAGGGTGGCCTGTTGTTTTCTTTCTTGGGCTTCTCTTATAGTAGTTGATTATGGGGTACCTGTTTGGCCCTGCCAATCTGTTTCTTCACTTCCCCAGCTGGGTACTGTAGTTTAAAGAATGCTAGATAGAGATTCTGAAGGTGTCTCTCTCTCTATCTGAGGGATCAGAGCAAATGTGATTATATCTGAGGGCTTTGCTGTAGAAAATGGATCATGTTGTTTGCTTTGGATGAAAGCTTGAGGGATGTAGGTAACTATACTGATCAGTAGGGTTTTGGTATAGGGTGGTGCTTACGTGTCCATCCCTAATTTGCACTGTACTGTCCAGAAAGTGGATCTCCTGTGTGGAGTGTTGCAGGCTGAGTTCAATAGTGGAGTGGAAATTGTTAAAATCTCCGTGGAAATCTTCAAGGGCATCCCTACTATGGGTCTGGATGATGAAGATGTCATCAGTATACCCTAAGTAGAGGAGAGGTGCTTTGGGATAAGACTTGAAGAAAGGTTGTTCTAAGTTGGCAATAAAAATGCTGATATATTGTGAAGTCATATAGGTACCCATAGCAGTGCTGCTGACTAGAAGGTATAAATTATACTCAAACCTGAAACAGTTGTGGCTGAGTATAAAGTCACAAAGTTCAGCCATGGGATGCACTGTGGCATCATCTGGGATGGTTATTCCAATAGCTTGTAGTCCATCCTTATGTGGGATGCTGGTGCAAAGAGCTTCTGCATCCGTAGTTCCAAAGGGGCAGCCATGTTAGCCTAGTAAAGCAAAAAAACAAGGAGTCTTGTGTCACTTAAAGACTAATAGATTTATCGTGTGAGTTTTCGTGGGAGAAAATCCCACTTCCTTAGATGCTTTGAAGAGGAGGAACTTACAGAATAGGATGAAAATAGATGCAGGGGAGTGTAAGACTTGGGATCAAGTCATACTGCAACAGCAAATCAGAGCATTTGTAAGTATTTAAACTCTAGGAAACAGCACACAGAGGGAGGGTGAAGTCAAATTACCTGTTATAATGGGAAAAGAATCCGTAGTCACAATTAAGTCCTGCTTTCACACAATCTAATTTGCATATTAGTACAATTTCGGCTGTTTCTCTTTAAAGTCTTGATGTCCCATTGATTTTCTTGAGGATCATCGTTAACAACTCATTAATGGAGTGATTAAGAAGATGGAAGTGCTCAGAAACTGGGGGATTTTTTTGGAGCGTGTGTGTGTTGTGATTTTTGACGTCAGTTTTGTGCCCATTTATTTTTCTGTGTAGGGACTGTCCTATTGTTCAATGTGTAAGGTGTGGGGGCATTTCTAGCCATGATGGCATAAATCACATTAATGGATGAGCAGGTTAAGGACCCTTTGATGGAGTAGCTGGTTTGATTAGGACCTTGATTATGCCATGATGTGCCAGAAGTGTCCCCACACCTTATACATTGTTCAAATAGGATAGTCCCCACACAGAAGAATAAATGGGCACAAAAATGACATCAGAAATCACAACACACACAAAAAACAGTTGGTGAGCACTTCCATCTTCCTAATCACTCCATTAATGATTTCTAAATGATGGTCCTCAAGAAAATCAACGAGGCATCAAGACTTCAAAGAGAAACAGCTGAAATCCAATGAATATGCAAATGAAATTGTGTGAAAGCAGGACTTAAATGTGATTATGGATTCTTCTCACTTTGTAACAGGTAATCTCCATTCAGCCTCCCTCTGTGTGCTGTTTCCTAGAGTTTGAATCCTTACAAATATTTTGATTTGCTGTTGCAGTATGACCTAATCCCATGTCTTACACTCCCCTGCATTTATTTTCATTCCATCCTTTAGGTTCCCCCTCTTCAAAGTGTCTGATAAAGTGGGATTTTCTCCCAGGACACCTCATGCAATAAATAAGTCTGTTAGTCTTTATGTCCATAGTGGTTAGGATGGTGTTTTCTGGACTAACATGACTGCCCCTTTGGAACTTGGAAAGGATATTCTATTCATGTCTGTGAAACAGTGTTTAATTTCCTTTTATGGCTTTGAGAATCTTATCCTAAAAACTGTGTATCTGTGATTTGTATTTGCACCATATTTCCATAAATACAGAATATCATAGCCAATCAAAACTATTAGTTAGAGTTCCACACTAGATGAATAACTAGCATGAATTACATTTCTTTATTAAAATACTAACTATTAAATATATCGACTAGTTCACTTTTCTAACTCTGACCCCTTCAATGACATTATCAGATCCTTTATAAAAATGGAAGAATGCATTTGTGATGATAATCCATTTTTTCTTCTCGTTGCAGCTTTCCAGGAAGCTATGTTATAGGTATACCAAAGTTTTCTTGAAAATTAATTGTTATACTTTGCTTTATGTGAAGTTTTAGTAAACATACTATACACAATAGGGGTTACCGTAGTACATAATTAGTATTGCTTTCTCTGTTCTCTCACTCTTATGATGACAACACAGAGATCAAAAATGAAAAGTCTACAGAGGCTGGAAAGATCTGCTTTGATGTGGAGAATAATCCAGGGAGAATAGAGAAATGGGCATTGGGGTGGGAAAAAAATTGCTAAAACAGATCAAAAGAAACTGGCCCTGAAGAGAGTTGGTTGCACAGTAATTGGATATTTCCTTCTTAAGTATCTGATTAATGGTGGCAGAACTGTAAATTTACCTTTAAGCTCTGTTCATATGAGATTTAATTTTTTGTATAAGGACACAGTTATTCCAAAGAACCATATTATACTTGTGCTAAAAAATGTATACATCAGAATACATTTAACAGAGTATTTTCTGTTGTAAGTCTTTTGCTCATTGCTTTATTTTATACAGAATTAGAAAACATAGTAAACCAATATGCAAAGTATACACAGATATTGAATTAATATAAACATACTTACTGAGTCATAATATTAGGATACATTAGAAAGCCAGAAGACTAGGATTTCACCTTAGCCTTCTGTTATGTGCAAAAGTTACAACAATTTAAGATAATGATGGAAGTCCACTTTTACCTCTGGTGTAAATTAAACTATATTGAAATCAATAAGTTCCCTGAGCAAGGTTTCATCTAAAGTGTGCTGAAGTCAATAGAAAAGCTCTCAATAACTTTTCCTCAGTCTCCTAGTCTCTAATTAAGTGTTGAAGCATCATTTTTTTATCAATGAAAGTGCTTTAGAACTAGGTGTACTGACTATTACTTGATAAACAATTTAGAAATGTGTTTTCTTTATTTTCTAGATTATAACAGCATCATTACTTCCAAAGCATGGCTATTTATAATGCCATTCCCCCTCACTTTAGTTTGGCCCATGAAAAATTTCACTGTAACAACCCAGAATGTGATTGAATTTAACTATTATAAACTATCACATTTCTGTGTCAAGATGCTATGGATATGTTTTTAATAAAAATATGCAAGAGGTAACTTGGTTTCTTTTGCATAAATCACCCTAGGTGTTTTTTAAAGCTATTTATGAAGACAATTCAAACTACTGGAGTGCACAGTCTGTAGTTTACACCACATATGATGATCAATTTACTCTCTATTATTTCTATTAGGCATAGTACTTGTGAACGGGCAATTTCAGAGGATCATTTGTAAACATCCGTGTTCACTGTGCATTCTTAGACTTTGGTCTAGCTGTAGGTTACCATTTCTAGGACTTGCATCACACGCATAAAATTATTGCACTTTCTTTCCCTGAAAAATATAAATATTAAAAGGAAGTCAGTCTTGCCTTTGTAGAAGTCAATGGGAGTTTTGGCCATTGTCTTTGACACAAACAGAGCTGGGGTTATTATAGTTTAGTTGCCTGAAGTACCAAACTTTACTGAAGTGTCAGTAAAATGGAGCAGGTTTCAACTTCTTATTATGCAATGAGGGGTGTGTGTGTGTGTTAATCTCTTTAACAATCTATTGTACTTTATGTAAGGAAACAGCTAACCTGAGTTTGTCTCACTGAAGAAAACCAAACCAATGGCTACTTCATTCACTTGCATCTTGTGCGTTTCTTACTTATTTTCTTTCTAAATTCTGAATTAATATTTAGGACAGAATCAAAGGTGTAATTAGATTATGATGATCAACAGTGGTGCTATAAAGAGGGTTTGGGAATATATGGCCACTGGAAGGTATTCATGGATAAATGACTATTATCTTGCAATGAATTTCATCTGAATAGGGAAAGAAATAGACTTATAGGGTGGAGGCTGGCATAAATCACTGAGAGATTTAAACTAGGAATTTGGTGGAGAATGTTGGGAAACATGCAGGTAATCTCCACACCTGATTTTAACATTGAGAAAGAGGAAAATAAAATAGAAAAGGATATACCAGTGAGTAGGAGAATACACATTAAGGGGAAGGGTGACACAGATGTCAGTGTAGCAGGTGATACTGTTGGTAGAATGACTGTGATGAATTATATAAGGAATGTTCCAAAGGTGTAGCCATGTTAGTCTAGTTCAACAGAAGAAACAAGGAGTCCTGTAGCGCTTTTAGAGACCAACAAATTTATTTATTGAATGAGCTTTCACGGGAAAGATCCCACTTCATTAGGAATTGACTGATTTTATTTTATTTTGCTCTCATTTATCTGTAAGCATCTGAAAAATCAGGAATTTCTTCTACAAAAGTTCATTTGACTGCACCTTTGGAGCAAAAATTAAGATGAGCATACATCAATACAAGGAGTCCGAGTAACAAAATAGAGGAACTAGCATTACTGGTGCAGGAAGTAAAACCAGATATTACGGGAATAATAGAACCATGATAGAACAGTAGTTAGAACGAGAGTACAGTTATTGATCGGTGTGTGCTGTTTAGGGAAGACAGAAATATAGACAGTGGGATATCATTCTGTGTCAGTCCCTATGATGAAGTCAACTATAAAAGAATTAGTGAAATGAATAAGACATTGTCTGGGCAAAAAATCTTATTGGGAAAGAAAGCTACTAATTTAACTTTATTTATTATTGACTTTGGCACATAAAGTGGGAGTGTGCTAATAAAGTTTGTGGATGGCACAAAGTTGGAAGGTATTACTAATGCAGAGAAAAACTGGAATATCTTGCAAGGATCTGGATGACCTTTATAACTGGAGTAATAGAAACAGAATGAAATTTATGAGTGGAAAATACAAGGTCATTCACTTATGGACTAATAACAAGTACTTTTGCTGTTAGCTGAGGGTGCATCAAATCAATTAGAAGTGACAAGAAGGAGATGGACCCAGGCATATTGATTGATCACAGGATAACAGTGAGCTGCCAAGGAGATATGGCTGTGAAAAAAAGCTAATGTGACTGATAATGTATAGTATACAGTGTACATAGTATATAATGCTAATGTACAGTATATAATTTTAGTGATTTACTTAACTTCTTATAAAAGTTTGTGAGTGAGCTAGTCTTAAATTCTGGTCTATTGGGGTCAGTCATTAGTATTAAACAACCTTAACATTCTTCTGTACTGCTGTACTGGAGTAACACATTCTGAGGTACTCAAGTAATACTTGACTGACTGTAAACTTTTCTTAAAGGAGCGGAAAGTGTGATGGGAATGTGATTTTCTTATTTTCCCTTTCCTTCACCATCTGACACATCCTCAGATTTATCCTGGCGTCGGCAGATGCTTGTACATATTTCTGTGCTTTAATGTTTTTCCTTCTAGATTGTTAAAGAGTTGTGCTGGCAGAATATTGTTTAGTTCTTGATCATTTTATGATTTTTTTTCCTATTTTTTAATTTTTTATAAATTTTATGAATAAATTCTTTTTTTAATTTTTGAAGGCTTATATGAAAGATAAAAATACACACAACTCCTCTGAACTATTTTTTTTTTATGGACTCAGTAATAAGGAATTTGTTCTATTTTTATTGTGTTTCTAAAGAAAACCCCAGGGGTCTCATGGCACTTTTAAAGACTAACAGATTTATTTATTGCACAAGCTCTCATAGGAGAAAGATCCCACTTTTTCAGATGCATGAAGATGGCCATAGGGAGGGAAATGTTGTTAGTTTTGCTGAACTCGACTAATACAGCTGCCCCTTCAGAACTTCTGCTTCTAAAAGTTTACCTTGGTGATGTGAATTCATTAGGGTGGTGCTGTTTCCTTTGGCTCACTATAGGGCTGGCTCTACTAGTAGGGGAAAGAGTTTTGATTACTGATACAACTTTGCTTCTAGCAGAAATGAAAAAGCAAACAAACAAACAAACAAAAAACCTCATGAGAACAGTTTTGTAGAACTCAAAATATTTTGTGGCGTATGTTCATTTTGATGAGACTTTTAACAGGAAATAGGATTAATCATTTAAACTTGTATTTCAGTAATTTCTAAGCATTACATTTTAATAAGACAAAACATTTCATTTTATTTTATTGTTTCAATTTATATTTGACTTTTATATTACAATATTGTATTATTCTTATGTATTATATTCAGTATGCTTTCTATTTTAAAATAAAACAATTAATAACATTGTTTGAAATGATACAGTTTAATGAAAATCTTGCCATAAGTGAAATTATTCAACTTTATCAAAATTATATATTGTAGTGGTTCACCGTAATTGTCTTTTGTTTTGTTTCATGGGGAATTAACCAAACAGACAGACAGACAGACAGACAGACAAAAAATAGCATTTTTTCTGATTCCGAATGATTTTTCGCTCCCTTAAGACATCATAATTTCTCACAGTCTCACTGCCAGGGGTACTATCTTTCATCTCAGACCTGGCCACCCATGGTCTGGAAATATCCCATAGTTTCTTTCTTTTTTCCTCACAGTAATAAAGGCTTTAACTACAGTGGCTAAATTACAGCAAAGACAACTGCAATTTGCCTACATAAATCTCACAAGTATTTTCAGCTACATGTTTTTCCTCTTCCATAATTGTCTTCCCCCACCACTTCAGAAGTAGCTGCAGCCCAAAGTGCATGAAATGTTTCTCACTGTGTTTGACTTTCACAAAATGCTTCCCATGTTTAGAATTTGTGGAATGCTTTGGATCTTTCCTAGGTGAAAATTCCAATTGCAATGTAAACTTATAATCATCTTGATTAACCTGTTCAGAGTTTAATTACCTTTGAACAACCCTATCTATCAACTAAGGATATCCTATGCATTTTCTTTATTTGAAATGAATGTTCCACCTTTTTTTACCACCTGTCCACCTTGTACAGTTTTCAGTATACTGGAGAATTCACGATTTTTTAATACCTGTTATCTCTCTGGACATCTCTCTAGTTGTGGTTAGCTGTAAACCTTTTAAGTCTCTGGACATTTCTTTTTCCCCACCTCACAGCTATTTTTTGCTAATTATTCTTTTGATCATATCCTTGCTGCATCTTGCATTTAAAAACTTTGATGTTCCCCATATTTTGTTATTATTTTGCATAAAGATGTTGTTTTGTTATTTTTAGCAATGCATTGTGTTTAATTGTCTCTGAACAAGTGAGATAAAGCTTTAAAAACTGCTCTAATACAAGTTCTGATATAAGTCAAATAGATACCCAGAAGTCAACTACAACAGAAGAAGTCCAAGAAGGAAAACAACAAAACACCACTAGTCATTACCTACAAACCCCATGTCAAACTTCTACAGCACATCATCAAGGATCTACATCTTGTTCCACAATATGATCCCTCACTCTCTCAAGCCTTGGGAGACAGACCTCTCCTCACTTACAGGCAGCCCCTCAGCCTTAAACAGATACTCACCAGCAACTACAGACCAAAGAACAGAAACATTAAAGCAGGCACATATCACTGCAACAAACCACATTGCCAACTTTTTCCACATATCTGCACAAAACACACCATTATAGGACCTAATCAAACCACTTATACCATAAAGGGCTCATTCATCTCCTCATCCACCAATATGATTTATGTCATCATGTGACAGGTATGTCCCTCTGCCTTACACATTGGATGAACAGGACAGTCTCTGCACAAAAGAATAAATGGACACAAAGCTGACATCAGAAACAATGGCATTCAAAAACCAATAGGGGAATACTTCAACCTCCTTGCTCGCTCCACTGACAATATATTAATTGGATTCTTAAGCAAATGGATTACCAATCAGAGCTTCAAGGAGAAACTCGGGAACTGAATTCATATGCAGAGCCAACACCATTATCTTAGGGTTAAATAGAGATTTTTTTTACTTATTACAGGTGATTTTGCCTTCTTTTTACCTCAGTTCCCACTAATATGCTGGTCTCCATTGTTTGAATCTAAACTACTGCTTTGATTTGCTGTGACAGTCTGACCGGACCCCATGACTTAAAATCCCCTGCATTTTTTTTCTCCCATTCTGTAGGCTCTCAATCTTCAAGAATCTGACAGAGTGGAATTTTTCTCCCATGAAAGCTCAAGCAATAAATAAATGTGTTAGTCTTTAAAATGGCCACAAGACTTCTTGTTTGTTTTGGTGAACTAGACTGACACAGCTACCCCTTTGGAATTTGATCTGATTCAGTAAACCATCCAATGATTGGGTGATTTGTCATATGGTTACTATTAATCCAGACAAATCAAACAAGCCATTTGAGATGTGAGAACTAAAGCTACAAGAGGAGAGAGTTGTGGATTGCAGGAGTTTCCATGGGCTCAATCCAATGTTCAAACAAGATAAAAGAAAGACTTCCAAGTGGGCCTTGGCTCAGGATCCCTCTCTGTCTGCTGTCTATACTGCCATCTGCCATACTGATTTGCTATGTGCATGCACGTGTGATGTAAAGTGTACCATGTGACAGGCCATTGTGATGTCAGAGGTGACTCAAACAATTTCTCCCAAGGAGCAATTACTTGAGTCACCTCTGACATCACAATGGCCTAGGACTCTTGGCATGTCACAGATACATACCTTATAGTAGCTTTATACCTCATTGTAATTCATAAAGGCAAAATGGCTGAGGATTTAAAAATTGGACAGTAACAGCCAGTGAAACCCAGGGATGGTTCACTCTGGTGACATGACTGTCCCTTTGGAACTTATCAAAATCATAAAGTTCTCAATGATGTCTTCAGCTGTTTCCAGTATTTTACACTGACTCTTTAGACCATCGTATGTGGTGCTTACTCGGGGAAGAAACCATGACAATCTGAAAGTTTATATGAAGGATACAAACTACCAAAGAAAAGTTTTAGCTGACCATAGAACTTTTGCAAAAAAAATGTTGTAGTTAAAGAGCTACTAATCAATGAAAATAAATAAGCATTTCTTAAATTCCCTTTTGATTTACCCCTGCCATTTTTGATGGGTTGCAGCTAGTTTCAAATAGAAAAAGATTAGGGCCTTACACTTGATGGTGACATATTGAAACATTCCCCCTCCCAAATTATCTGTTCAGTACTTTATTGGCAAACTAACCCACCAACCTCAAATAACAAATCTGCAAATGTTATTTAATGATTTATATATTTGGTCACTATTGGAAAAATAAAACAAAGCAAAACAAAAATAATCAATCAATCAAACAAACAAACAAAAACACATTCTATCTGTGAACAAGAACCTGCCCTCTTAATTCCATGGGAGTCCTTCCATTGACTTCAGAAGGCTTTGGATGAAGCCCTAACCGCAAAGTTTTACAAGTTCTTGTAGAGATGAGTTAAACCCTGAGCATGTGGGCAAGATTCATCATCCAGGCTCCCAAGAAAGAAATCTCTGTAATAACTCAGAACCCACTCCATCAAATGTCCTGTCACAGGCCACTGGCATATCTATCATCAATAGTCAGGTAGTGAAACGTGTAGTAGAACATGTATAAAAGTGTATGGGAAGGGAGGCTGGGAGGGTCTCAGAGCTTGTCTTTCAGCCTGAGCTAATAGGTCTATGCTGCAACTAAAAAGCACTCTAGCCTGATGCTCACTACCCCTGAATAAGCTGGCACAGGACAGCTGCAGGTTTTTAATTGCAGTCTCTCCATAGAGACTGGTCTGAGTTGGATTTTAGAATGAGAACAGTGAATGTATCATTAAATGGATCCACCAATCATCCATACCCAAGAATCACTGATAGGATGGAGGAAGAAGAACAGGAGCTTAAATACTGACACCAAAACAATTTTGCAGTTGAATGGCTTGTATGGGATGATCCAAATGGGTCTGCCTACCATATACAAATCATTTACTTAGACTAATGGGGACCACTATTTGGCTCTGTGACCATACATCTGTAGCTTTCAAAGAGGAAGATTTAAGATTTGGACTAATTCAGCATAACACATTTTTAAAGTATACACTAGGTGACTACTGTAAGGATGTAGAAAATAGGTGTGAGACAGCACTGAAAAAGCTAGGTTTATAGTAAAATATTGTGCTCCACAACTGCTCCAAAATACATCAGTTCTTGGATTAAATAAAGGGAATCCATAAACATTTTTCTCTACTTTTACCTGGTTTCATCTCAATTTTTAATGAATCTTGAGCCAGCTTTAATTGGAAATGGAAGTAAAACTTCCTTAGATTTCAATATTAGCAGAATCAGAAATTAAATAAATAATGTATAATTTTTCAAAGAATAATATTTATTGTAAATATTTTTCTAATATTTCCTTTGTACAGCAACTGCCATTGCTATACTCTTTGAATTTGTTTTGATGATTAATTTGTTTCGCTTAGTATTTTTTTAATGAAAAAAAAATTGTTAACTTGCTGCTTTTGCATTAATAGTAAGGGGAGTTTCTATGGTGAGTAATTTAATTTTGTTTGATGGCTGAAACATGCCATTCTGCCTGAGCACAGATATTTATTTAAAGCAGTGAATACCAGTCTTGTGGTGAAGTAAGTTATGAGGCAGCAATTACATAAGATTTAAGAACTGATTACATAGTAACTATGAAAATATTTTGAGTGACAACTGTAATGGGCAAAATGTCTTTTCACTGATGCCATACAATGACAGAAGAGGAATATGAACCCTATTTTAATAAAGTATGAAAGTCAGGACACAGAAATCAAACTTCATTGTTTCATTCATGGGTTATACATCAACACTTTTTTATGTACTGTAATCAATAGCTCTTATATATTTATTACATTCCTTTATGTTTACTTGCATTGCTATTAATTTGACTTAGGCTTATACGTGTTTTATTTCTTCAAGTGTGTGAGACAAATTTATACTAAAACACAGTTGTATTTATGGGACTGAGGAAGAAATTTGGTGCCATTACTTTAAATTAATAGCCTTATATACCTATTCACTTTTCTTCAATTATTTGTTTTCATGCATTACCTTGCTGTTAGCATGATCTCATTCACTCCCTGTTTGACCTTGGGAAAGTAACTTACGGGCAGGAGTGTCACTGCCCCGGGGAAAGACCTGGGGCTGGGGCCCGGCCCCCTGGACACGTGCTGCACTTCTCATGGCCCCGATTCTCTGCCTGGGCCTGATCCAGCTCAGGTGTCTGCTGCCATCAGGCTGGCCCCAGATTCCCAGCCCGGGATGGGAGAGGCGGGTGCTGCCACAGGCAGCCTGCCCAGGAACAAGGCTGGGAACTGGGATAAGACTGGGAGAGGCAGAGACCGCCGCTAGCAACCAGACCCCGAATCTCCAGCCATGGACAGCACCCCAGGGGCTGGCACACGGAGCATGTGCTCCATGTGCCAGATGCCGGCAATGCTGCTACTTATGGTTTTATCTATACAAAACACTTGGTTCGAAACAAGTTTGGCTACAAAACATTACACTTGCCTGCCACCACAATCTGTCCATATACACTTTGTTGTCATGCGTTAAATTTTCCCTAGTGATCTTTGGTCTACCCCAGTTTTAAAGTGAGGTACACGAAGGCACATTACAGAACTTTTGGTGCATGGCAGCAGGTTCCACACAAATGTTCAGCAGAGTAGTGGAAAACAGATTTACATCTATCTCTGTCAATCAGTTTTTCATCTGTAAATTGGCATACTAATACTTTCTTTCTTTGAGTCTTTACTTGTTCATATTGTCAGTTTTTCAGTGCAGGAACTTACTTCGTCTAATTTGGAAATTCACTTTACTTTTCTTCTTTTGCTGTTTAATATTTTAGACTTTTTCTTCATTCTTAACCAGAATTTTCATGAATTCCAATAAATTCTCACAATGTGAAATTATACCTGGCTTTCACACTATTTCCCAGTCTACCTTTAGTTGTACAGTAACCAGTGCTGTGTTTATTTGAGAGGGATGTGACAGAGAATAAAAATGGAACTTTGCCAATGTTGACTGAAACTTGACTAACTGCTCATTTATACAGGAGAGAATAATGTTCTCAAAAGATAATATAAGAGTCTAAAATGTTTGTTAATAGTTAATTTAAATTGGTATTTTATGAGCAGATATGAGGTTATATCACAAAGAAAGCTAGACGTAGAGAAAGTTGACCTGACTAGAAGCTTGCTGTTGTGAGTATACCAAAATATTGATAAACAGCAAGTTACATTGGCTTTTGGAGTGTTGTTCATTTGTTTTAGGAAAGGCAAACAAATATTTTTCCCTCTAATTCATAAGAAAGATTGTTTATTTTGTTATTTATTATTCATTTGGATTTATTTTCAGTAATATGAGATTCTGGATTTGACAGTTCCTGATGAAGAATGTTCTATTTACTGCCATTCCTTATTCTTTGCAATGGAAAAGTAGTCAGTTCAACAGCCTCCCTGATTGTAACTATGGCAGTATGGCCCACAGAGAGAGAAACATTTTTTAGTTATGCAGGGCCAGTCTTAAGGACAAAAATCAGAGGCTGTATTCACACAGCACTTTTGTTTCGAAACAACCTCGTTTCGAAAAAAAAAAACGTTCACACAACGCACAGTTGTTTCAAAACAAGGGGAAGCTCTTGTTTCGAAACAACTGTGTTGTTTTGGAACAACTTCAACCTGGTTTCTGGGTGAAACAATGGTGTTTCGCAACCATTGTTTTGAAACAATGCAGTGTGAGCATGTTGTTTTGGAACAAAGTATTCCGAAACAACATCGGACACTCAGCACCCTGGCCGGGGAACCCTTAGGACCCTGGCCAGGGTGCTGAGGGCTGTCCCTCAGCCCCTGGTGGGGGGGAGAGTGAGCTGCTGCGGGGCAGCTCAGCCTCCCGCCAGAGCTGCCCCCCAACACTGCAGGTGGGTTGGGGGCGCCAGGCTCAGCCCGCAGCCCGGGCTGCACCCCAGACACTGCAGGCAGGTCGGGGGCACCAGGCAGACCCCGCAGCCTGGGCGGCTCCCCCGACACTGCAGGCGGGTCAGAGGCGCCGGCGCCCCCGACCCGCCTGTGGTGTTGGGGGTGCAGCCTGGGCTGCGGGCTGAGCCCAGCGCCCCCGACCCACCTGCGGTGTCGGGCTTGCAGCCCAGGCTGCGGGCTCAGCCCGTTACCCCTAACCCCCCTGACGTGTCCGGGAGCAGCCCAGGGTGCCCGGCGCCCCCGACCTGCCTGCGGTGTCGGGGGTGAGCCCAGGATGCAGGCTGAGCTGCCTGGCAGGGGTTCACTGCCGCTGACCCTGCCTGAGGCTGCAGCCCCCTTTCTGGGCTGCAGGGTGAGCCACAGCAGTGGCTCACCCCCAGGGGGCTGCAGCCCCCTGCAGCAGGAAATGAAATTGCAAGTTTGCAGTGTGAACATGTTATTTCGTTTCCCGCGTTTTTCCTTATTTCGAATTAACATTTTGTTAATTCGAAATAAGATATTTCGAAATAAGGGGTTATTTCGAAACAAGTTGTTTCGACACAACTTGTTTTGAAATAGCTATCTGTGTGTGAATACAGCCAGAGAAATCACCATCTGAGCCGAATTATTGACAAGTGGATGTGTGTGTGTGAGGGGGGTTGTCCTGTAGGGGTATATGTTCCACCCTAAAGAACAAAACCAGGGCTGGTCCTGAAGGTCGGAGGATTACCAGGCATTCAGAGCTTTACAGGTCTTAGCATCTTAAATTCAAAGGGCAGAGTTTTAATGAGCAAATAACTGGGGCTGAAACATGGAATTATCTATCAATGGTTAAGACCCTCAGAAAGCTACTCATATGAATAGTTAAGTAGACTGTTGATCAGGAGGGAGGATGATTTAGCAGTCAGACTACTAATCTAGGCATTGGTATATCAGGGTTTGATTCCCTGTTTTCCTACAGATTTTCTGAATGACTTTGTCTTCCCTGTGTTTCTCTGTCCCTTAACTCCGTTGCTATAAATAAAGGATGACAGAACTGCCTTAATTTGCAAGAAAATATTGGAGATAAATCAAGTCTTAGGTGCTAACAAAAAACAGTGGTGAGGTACCTAAAATGAGCAGACTAACCTTCTGGAATGGCAGTGTGAATGGTGTGGTAGGCTGCTATCTTATCATCTGAGGAAGGAATTAGTGTGGATGATCCACATACACTGGGTAATTCAAGAAGAAACTGCATGAGTTTATTTAGGCTTCTCTTTTAAAAGCTGAAAAAAAAACTTTTAAGGATCTTTCTTTGACAAGTGGACACATGCATGCACACAGACCAACACACACAGACCCACACATTCCTTTTTATTAATGCCTTTGAAATATTAGCATACTGCCTCAAATCAGGGCACAGTCTTACCATAGTTCAATATGTATTTCATATATCCCTTAAGGAGATGTAGAGAAATTACCTTTTTAAGTGTGCCCTGCACATAGAATGATACTTATTGAAAGGACGCATGGTTCTTTAATTTGGCATTCAAGTTTCTATACTTCCTGTCTTACCTTTGCATACCCATACTACCTAACAGGGAATATATCACTTGTTCCCATGAAACTTTCAACAGCACTGAATGATCAAACACATTAAGAATTCATATATTTAGTTCACACCTCTGCTGAATTGATAAGTCTGATGGAATCTGCATAAGCTGTTTTAAATTATCTCATTTCTGTGTTTTAATCTTAAAAAATAGCCTGTCGACATGCAACAGTTTCTAGTATCTTGCCCCTAACCATAAAGGCTGAAGGGGAGCCTCAGAACTAGACAAAGGGGCCAGGATAGTGAGAACCGATACTGCAGCCAGTCTGGGGGGGAGGTCTTTTCCCCCACTGGGTTCTGGGAGCTGGGAGCCAATGGGGCCTTTTTTCCCCCCTGCCACTGGCCCTCCAGGGGAGAGCCAGGCAAGGGATTGGGTGGCAACATGGCCCTGTCAGGGGGCCATGTTGCCACACCTCCCAGGGTGCCCCTCGCCTAAATTGAACTAGCTAGTCCCGTCCCTGGACATGCTAGTTCAGTTTGATTTTTTGGTGGGGACCTGTTAAATTGATTTAAGTTAAATCAATTTAATGGTTGTTATATTGATTTAGCTTAAATTGCTTCAAGTTAAATTGATTTAACTCCCTGTGTCTGGACATAGTCTCAGTCTTATCTTTTCCAGACTCAACAAACCCAGTTCTTTCCATCTGCCCTTGTAAATCAAGTGTTCTAGACCTTTAATCGTTCTATTTGCTCATCTTTGGAGTCTCTGGACTTTTTTTCAATTTTTCCTGAAATGAGGTGCCTAGAACTGTATGCAATACTCCTGTGCAATTGATTGTTCTTTCCTAAGTCAAGCACTTTTCATTTGTCTCTATTGAATTTCAACCTATTTGTATCAGACCATTTCACTATTTTTTTCCCAAATCATCTTGAATTGTGTTCCTATCTTCCAAACAACTTGTTACTGCTCCAGCTTGGTATCATTCACAAATTTATGAACATGCTCTCTACACCATCATTTTAATCACTGATGAGAATATGTACCAGAACCAGACCTAGAACTGATTCCTGTGGTACCCTGCTTTTTATGCCCTTCCAGCATGACTGAACTGTTGATAACTACTCTCTGGGAGTAGTTATCCAACCAGTTAGGCATCCTTCTTATAATAGCTTCATCTTCTAGATTGCACTTGCGTAGTTTGTTAATGAGATGGTGATGGCAGATGGTATGAAAAGCCTTACTAAAGTCTGGGTATACCACATATAGTGCTTTTCATCTACCCAGAAAACTTGTTACCCCATCATAGAAAGCTATAATGTTGATTTGACATGATTTGTTCTTGACAAATCCATGCTGAATATCACTTAACAGTTTATTCTCTTCTAAACATTTGCTAATTGATTACTTAATAATTTGCTCCATTATTTTTCCTGATACAGAAGCTAAGCTGACTGGTCTATGGTTCCCTGGGTTGTCCTTATTTCCCCTTTTATAGATGGGCACTATATGTGCTCACATCCAGTTCTCTGTGATCTCTCCAATCTTCCATGATTTTTCAAAGATAATTGCAGCTGATTCAGATACCTCCTGAGTCAGCTCCTTCAATATTCTAGAGTGAAAGACATCATGTCCTGGTGACTTGAAGACATCTATCTTGTCAAAGCAATTTTTAATTTCTTTCCCTACTTCTGATCCTATACCATCTTTACTGCCTCTTACTATGTCAGACATCTAATCTCCACCTACCTTTCTGGTGAAGACTGAAACAAAGAAGTCACTTATTACCCCTGACGTTGCCACACTTTCTGTTATTATTTTTTCATCTTTGTTCAGTAACAGTTCTATATTGTCCTTGGTCTTCCTCTTGTTTCTAAAGTATCTGAAAAATGTTTTTTTTGCTACACTTTATGTCTTCGACTAGTTTGATCCAAGTTTGTGCCTTGGCCGCTTCGATTTTTCTCCTATGTAATTGTTATTTTATATTGACATCTTTTGTAATTTGACCTAGTTTCTACTTTTTATAGTTCTCTTTCTTTATCTGTAGATTATACAAAATAGCCTGGTTAAGACAGGCTGGACTCTTGCCATACTTCCTATCCTTCCTATACAGTGGAATAGTTTGGTCTTGTGCCCTTAATAATGTTTCTTTGAAAATCTGCCAACTGTCTTCAGTTGTTTTTCCTCTTAGACTTGCTTCCCATTCTTATCCTATCTACCAACTCCCTGAACGTGCTAAAGTCCACCTTCTTGAAATCCCCTACCTTTATTTAAGGGTTTTCTGCTACCATTCTTTAGAATCATGAACTCTACCATTTCATGATCACTTTCACCCAGGCTAGGTTCCATGTCCAAATTCTCCACCAGTTCCTCTCTGTCAAAATCAAATCAAGACTATCCTCTTCCCCTAGTAGCTTTCTCATCCCTTTGAAATAATAATAATAATAGTAAAAGTTTCTTATACATTGCAAGAACTTATTGGATAATATGTTCCTTGCTGTGTTATTTTTTCCAACAGATGTCTGGGTAGTTGAAATTTCCCATCACCATCAAGTCCTGTGTTTTGGATGACTTTATTAATTGCTGAAAAACAATGCCTCATTCACCTGTTCAGCTTGGTTATGTGGTCTGTAGTAGATCCTTACCATTACATCACTCTTGTTTTTACTTTTTTTTAATCTTTACCTAAAGACTTTCAACATATCTATCTTCTATTTACATCTCTGCCTTAGTTCATGTATGTATGTATGTATGTATGTATGTGTGTGTTTATATTTATATTTATATTTTTAATATTCAAAGCAACACTACCTCCCTTTTTTCCCTATGTATCCTCCCTAAGTCAACTACAGCCTGTTATACTAATATTGGTCTGAATTATACAATTGAAATTCAGTGGAGATAAGTGTAATATAATAGACTGAAGAACACAAAGAAAATCAAATATACCACTATAAAAGGGGGAATAAGTAGCTAGGCAGTTGTACTGCTGAAGAGGATCTTTGAGTTGTAGTGGATATCATACTGAATACATCAACAAAACAATAAAATTATGCAAATGAGGAATAGCATTCTACTATTAAAATTACAAAATTTTGCAAAATTCTCAATTAGTACTATTACTGAACATCAGAAACTGACTAGTCAATACAACCAACATAATTCAAACACCAACCACAGTGAAATACTTTTCATAAAATATTAGATCTCTATAAGAGGAAGTCACCAAGGTAGCAAATTCTAAGGGTATGTCTATCCTGATTGCAGCAAATTCACCACCATCAATTCACCCTTCCCGGAGTGGATCTCGGCAAGTATGACCTCACTGTGCCGCTAACAGAAGTCAACATCAGAAGTTCTCAGTGTCAAGGGGCATAGGGGATCAGAGCAAATGTGGTTACATCATAGGGCTTGTTGGTAGACAATGAATTGTGTGGTGTGTTTAGGATGGAAGCTTGAGGGATGTAGATAACTATACCAATCAATTTGCTCTGATCCCTCAGAAAGAGACAGACGTCTTCAGGATCTCTATTAAGCTTTCTTAAAAATATGGAACCCAGCTGGAGAAGTAAAGAAACAGATTGACAGAGCCAGATGGGTACCCCACAGTCAACTACTACAGGAAAGGCCCAAAAAAAGAAAGCAACTGAATGCCACTGGTCACCCCATACAACCCTCAAGTCAGACCTCTACAAGAGATCATTAAGGACCTCCAGCCTATTTTAAAAGATGACCCCTCACTCTGTCTAGCCTTGGGAGACAGACCTCTCCTCGCCTACAGACAACCCCTGAACCTTAAGCAGATGATCACCAGCAACTACAGATCTAACAACAGAACCATTAAAGCAGGCACATATCCCTGCAACAAACCATGATGCCAACTTTGTCCACATAGCTGAACAAAAGACACCATCATAGGACCTAATCAAGCCAAATAGTCCAGCAAAGGGTCCTTCACCTGCTCATCCACTAATATGATTTATGCCATCATGTGCTGGAAATGCCCTCACACCTTATATATTGGACAAACAGGACAGTCCCTACACAGAATAATAAATGTGCACAAAACAGACATAAGAAATCACAACACCAAAAAACAAAACAAAACATACAGTTGCGGAGCACTTCGATCTTCTTAATCACTTCATTAATGATTTCTTAATGATGGTCCTAAAGAAAACCAATGGGACATAAAGACTTCAAAGTGAAACAGCCAAAATTGAACTAATATGCAGATTAGATTGTGTGAAAGTGGCACTGAATCATGACTATGGAGTCTTTTTTCATTATAACAGGTAATTTGACTTCACCCTCTCTCTGCGTGCTGTTTTCTAGAGTGTGAATCCTTACAAATGCTCTGATTTGCTGTTGCAGTATGACCTGATCCCATGTCTTACACTCCCCTGCATTTATTCTCATCCAATTCTGTAAATTCCCCCTCTTCAAAGCATCTGAGGAAGTGGGATTTTCTCCCATGAAAGGTCATGCGATAAATAAATCTGTTAGTCTTTAAGTGCCACAAGACTCCTTGCTTTTTTTTTGCTTTACTAAACTAACATAGCTGCCCCTTTGGAATAAAACTGAAAGTATTCACATCTATGTCTGAAGACTGAAAACATTAGGCTTATTTAGTCTGCAGAAGAGAAGATTGAGGGGGGATTTGATAGCAGCCTTCAATTACTTGAAGGGATGCTCCAAGGAGGATGGGGTCGACTATTCTCGGTAGTAATGGAGGACAGAACGAGGAGCAATGGTCTCAAGTTACAGTTAGGAAGCTCGAGGCTGGATATTAGGAAAAACTTTTTTACTAGGAGAGTGGTGAAGCATTGGAATGAGCTGCCTACGGAGGTGGTGGAATCTCCATCTTTGGAGGTGTTTAAGGCCCAGCTGGACAAAACTATGACTGGGATGGTTTAGTGGGAGTGGTCCTGCCTCTGGCAGGGGGTTGGACTAGATGACCTCATGAGGTCCCTTCCAACCCTACGATTCTATGTCAACCAAAATAAAAATGGTATCAAAGTTCCTTTAAATTGATGCCATTGAACCTCATACAGTTCTATTTAACATCATCTTTTTTTTTTTTCCCTGGAGCAGAATAAGTTGACACCTTTGATTTATAATAATAAACAGCCACAATCCTTCAGTCAGGATCAAAGAGCAATGAGCGCTTAACTCTTGAGTAAAAGAAATGTGTATTAGAGGATGTCTACTCTTTCCACTGAATTCAGTGGCAGTCTATGGGAAATATGAAAATCACACAGAATATTCTACACAGGTTCATGTCTCCCATCAGGGTCCTAACCTCTACTTACCGCAGTGTATTCAGTTTACTACACTGAAAAGAAAGGTGCTCCTATTAATAAAGCATTACTCCACCTGGTGGAGGTGAATTAGTAGTATCAATTTCCAGACTGAGTGAACAGGTCCCCACTTCCACTCAATTAATCCTGATAAATTGATCTGCTGGTGGCAAATTTGCTGCCTTTAGTGAAGATGTAGATTTAGTTAATCTTTTAAATTTAGATTTAATGGAAATTGTTGCTTCATTCAAGTTGATTCTTTTCAGCTTCAGTGAACAAAATAATTTCAGGTTAATCACTATTTTTATTTTGAGTGGGAAAAGTAGGTACTGAAAGCCAAACATTGATTAGAGTTCTTCTGATTAAAGCTGTCAAAGGAAAAGCCAAAGCTATTGGTACATACCAATACACCAGTAGGGAGAAATTTTTGCAGTCTTTCCAAGATAAATTCAGGTTATTTTGCCCTATTAATAATCTTCTATATTCTGGGCTTTCATAAATGAGATTTTAATTACCACAGACTGACTTTTCTGGTTTTAAACTCTCCTTTCTTTGAAGTAACTGTGCTGAGATAGTTCCAAAGGGGCAGACATGTTAATCTAGTAAAGCAAAAAAAAGCAAGGAGTTTTGCGGCACTTAAAGACTAACAGATTTATTTATCACAAGAGCTTTCATGGGAGAAGATCCCACTTCATCAGACACTTTGAAGAGGGGGAACATACAGAATTGGAGGAAAATAAATGCTGGGGAGTGTAAGATATTGGGTCAGGTCATACTGCAACAGCAAAGCAAAGCATTTGTAAAGTTTCAAACTCTGGGAAACAGCACACAGAGGGAGAGTGAAGTCAAATTACCTGTTATAATGGGAAAAGAAGCCATAGTCATGATTCAGTCCTGCTTTCACACAATCTAACTAGACTTCAACCTACCAGATATAGACTGGAGGACGCATGCTAGTAGTAATAAGAGGGCCCAGATTATCGTGGATGTGATAGCTGATGAATTCCTTCTCCAAATGTTATCAAATTAAATAGAGGGATGCCATCTTAGACTTGGTGCTGGTAAATAGTGAGGACCTCATAAAGGAACTGGTTGTAGGGAACAACTTAGGTTTGAGTGACCACAAGCTCATTCAGTTCAAACTAATTGGAAGGATAAATAAAAATAAAATCTGTGACCAGGATCTTTGACTTTAAAAGGGCTAAATTTAGAAAATTAAGGGAATTAGTTGGGGAAGTGGGCTGGACTGAATAACTCAGGAATGTAAAAGTAGAAGAGGCTTGGAATAGCTTCAAATCAATGTTTCAGGAACTATCTGTAGCCTACATTCCCAGGAAGTGAGGGAAAAAATTCATAGGCAAGAGCTATAGACCAAGCTGGATGTGTAAGCACCCTGGAAAGGTGATTAGGAAGCACAGAGCCTATAAGGAGTGGAAAATGAGAGGGATCGGCAAGGAAAGCTACCTTTTGGAGGTCAGAATATGTAAAGATAAAGTGAGAAAGGCAAAAAGTCAAGCAGAACTGCACCTTGCAAAAGGTAATAAAACCAATAGCAAAAAGTTCTTTAGCTATATAAATGGTGGGGGAGGGGGAATTGGGCCATTAAAAGCTAAAGATGGGGAGGAAGTCAAGGATAATCTAGGCATGCTTTAATGTCTAATAAGTACTTTACATCTGTTTTTGATGAGAGTGAAGATAAGCTAGGAGATAGAGGTAGGGTTGCTAATGAGAATGAGGTTATGCAAGTAGAAATTATCATACCTAAGGTAGAAGCCAAACTTCAGCTGCTGGATGGGACTAAACCTGGGGGGGGGGTAATCTCCACCTGAGGATATTAAGGAATTGGCTCACAAAACTGCCAATCCCCATTAGCAAAGATTTTTAATGAATCTCCAAACAGGGGCTTGTATCAGACGACTGGAAAATTGCTAATATACTTCCTATTTTCAAGAAAGGGAATAAAAGTAACTACAAGCCTGTAAATTTGACCTCAATAGTATGCAAGGTCTTGGAGAAAATTCTGAAGGAGAAGGTACTTAATGATATTGAGGATAATGGTTACTAGAATAAAATACAACATGGCTTTAGATAAGGTAGGTTGTGCCAGAACAACCTGATATTTTTTTTTTTTTGAGAAAGAGAGAGAGCTTGAGAGAGAGAGAATAACAGATTTTTAAATAAAGGGAATGTGGTGGACTTAATTTACTTAGATTTTCAGCAAGGCATTTGACACAGTTCCACACAGGGAATTATTAGTTAAGTTACAAAAGATGAGGACTAATATGAATATAGTAAGGTAGATATGGAACTAGTTAAAGGGGAGGTTATAGATGGTCATACTAAAGGGTGAATTGGTCAAGCTGGAAGGATGTTACCAGTGGAGTCCCTCAGGGATCGGTCTTGGGACAGATCTTATTTAACCTTTTTGTTACTGATCTTAGCACAAAAAGTGGGAATATGCTAATAAATTTTGCGGATGACACCAAGTTGGGAGGTATTATCAATACAGGGAAGGATCGGGGTATCATACAAAAAGATCTGGATGATCTCGTAAACCCCAGTCCCAGGAATAGGATGAAATTTAATAATGGAAAGTGAAAAATCATACATTTAAGGACAAATAACAAGAATTTTTTTCCTATAAGTTGGGGCGTATCAGTTGGATCAGACTGAGGAGAAGGATCATCCTGGAGTACTGATTGATCCCAGGATGACTCTTAGCCACCAATATGATGTGACCATGAAAAAAGCTAATGCAGTTCTAGGATGTATCAAGAGAAGTATTTCAAGCAGAGACAGGGAGGCGTTAATACGACTGTACAAGGTACTGGTGAGACCCCTTCAGGAATAGTGTGCAGTGCTCCTCCTCCCTGTTTAAAATGGATGAATTAACATTGGAACAGGTGCATAGAAGGACTACAAGGATAGTCCACAGAATGGAAAATCTACCTTACAAGAGGAGACTCAAGGAGCTTGGCCTGTTTAGCCTAACCACAAAAAAGGTTGAAAGGTTATATGACTGTTCATTATAAATACATCAGAGGGATAAATATCAGGGAGGAAGAGGAATTATTTGAATACAACACCAATGTGGTTACTAGAACAATTAGATATAAATGTTCCATCAGGAAATTTAGGCTTGAAATTAGACACAGGTTTCTAACTATTAGAAGAGTAAATTTCTGGAATAGCCCAGCTGTGGGGGCAAAAACCATAATTGCTTTCAAAACTGAGCTTAATACATTTATAGAGAGGATGGTATGATGGCATAACCTTCTTTGGAAATTGAATAATCTTTTATCTTTGGCTCCTGATGGTGGATATGCAAATAACCTCAGAAGGGAGAGTTGATGAGGTGGGTTCTGAGTTCTGACAGTGATTTGTTTCTTGGGTGACTGGCTGTTAAGACTTACCCATGAGCTCTGGTTTAATTAATTACCATATTTGGGGTTAGGAAGGAATTTTCCCGTAGGGCAGATTGGCCAGGGCTCTGGGGATTTTTCACCTTCCTATGTAGCAAGGGGCATGGGTCACCTGCTGGTGAATTCTCTTTATTTTAAAGAACTTAAATCATGATTTGAGAAGGTAAATAACTCAGTCATAGGTTAAAGGTTTATTGCTGGAGTGGGTGGGTTTGGTTTTGAGACCTGCATTGTGCTGGAGTTCAGACTAGATGATTATACTGGTCCATTCTGACCTTAGAGTCTAGGGCTATGTCTACGCTAGCCAATTAGGCCGGGTCTATACTAGGCTTTGCCTAGTTTGAACTCAGAAATTTCTTATTCCAAACTAATAAGTTTGAATGTTTAGTCTGGACTAAGTCCTTATTTTGAACTTTAAGTTTAAACTAACACAATGTAGACCTGGACTAATGGCTTAATGCAAACTAAACAAATTTGAACAAAGCCATTATTTCAAACTAGGCACGATGAGTAGTTTGAATTAAAAAAGCTGTGGCTAGTTCAAACTAACCTCAGGTTAGTTTGAACTTACCCAGAACTGCTTAGTTCAGATTAAGGAAGTCTGAACTAAGCTTTGCAATGTAGACATAGCCCATGCGTCTATTCAAGTATGAAACTTCTATGCTGCTTTTAGAAAAAAAAAAATCTTACATCATACAATCCAAAATGAACAAGAGACAGAAAGAATAGTCAGAGGGGTTCACCTTGGGAAGAATTTCAGAAAGATCTCAATAGTCCAGAATGTGACTAATTTCAGGACACAGCATTTCCACTGAGTGATTATCATAATTTATATAAGATACTATAAACAAACAAATGAAACCCCAGTCATGAAAACATTTGAACTTAATAACTTGTTTTTGCTGCTGAAAATGATGAAACTATAATGAAACTTTTGTGCTGCTTTCCAGATGCTTATCAATCCTGTTCTTATTAACATAAATGTGTTTGGGTTAGTTTTCATATTTGTCCTCATTTTTCATATTATGCAGAAATCTCATGTAGGTTTTTTTCACATTAAGATTTACAAATGAATACTTCAGAGGAAGCAAATTGATTTCTTAAGAGTAGTGACTAGCAGGGAAACTCTCTCTTTCAGGTAAGCAGCAGAGTTTCTGTTTTTAGAAAGGAAAACGAAAAGTGACAATTGATGAAGAGAAACCTTTCCTAATCATATGAGATTTCTTTTCATATTCTCAGATCTTCTTTTAATTAGTGTTCTAAATAGCGTTGACTTCAGCCAGAGGAGGTTACCTCTAAATGTCAAACTTGGGGATTGCAAGGTCCTTTTGTAGAGAACATAAGGGATATTTCCTTTGAATACAGCTGGGGGGGGGGTTTATTTTTACGAAAACCTTGGGGGAAAAAATAGGTACGTCTGACTGATAGCAGGCATTTGAAGCAGACGATTACATGTTGCTATGGTTCAGAAGGTTTTTTTATTGAACCTCATGAAACTCAGAAAATTCTTTCAACATTTTCATTCACTGTAAAATGTAGAAATAATAGCAAATCTTCTTGGCAATTACTTCTATATATCTTGGCAGGAAGATGGCTGCAGTTTGAACAACATTCTGTGAAGTGAACACAGCAAAGTTGACACCCATTAAGTATTAGCCAAATTTATTTCACAACTTTAAATTAAATATGAAAATCTTTACAAATATAGCCCTGGAAGTCTTATCAACCTTCAAAACCCAAGACATTTCTATAGATTGCATCATTGCACCTTATATTACTGGGACTTCAGATCACTGCATGCTGTTAACTGCCATGTAAAATAAATCTTTCTGTGGCTGAAACCAATTTTAACATGAAACTCAAGACACTCATGGGGAAATTTAAAATTATTGTTTTTTTTTCTGTACTAATAAAACCATTACTACCTGTTAAAGTTGCAACATGTGTATTATTCATAGAGTCTTGTTTAATTTTTACACTTTCTGTAGCACAAAGGGAAATGTTATTTTGATTGTCTTATATAAAACTTTTTGTTTCTAGCTTCTCTTCTGCTATGTTTTAAGTACACTGGAATCAGAAAATCTGCTTAACGGCCAGTGGGGCCCCTCTGCTATCAAGATGCTGAAGGAGCTTCAAGGAAGATGATGCTATTGTGGAAAAACTAAATGAATTCTTTGCATTGGTCTTTATGGCTGATGATGTAAGGGAGATTCCCACCCTGAACACTTGTTTCTAGTTGACAAATCTGAACAACTGTTCCCGACTGAGGTATCCTTAGAGTAGCTTTAGGAGCAAATTGAGAAACTAAATGGTAAATCACAAAGAACAAATTAAAGTAACCAGGACTGAATGATTTCCGATGGACCTCAAACATTAACTTGCAGAACTACTAACTGATATGTGACCTATTATGTAAATCAACTTCTGCACCACATGACTGGAAGATAGGTAATGTGATGTCAGTTTTCAAAAAAGGCTCCAGAGTTTATACCAGCAGTTACAATTAAGTCTAATTTCAGTATGAGGCAACTTGGCTCAATCTATATTAAGAACAGAATTCTCAGATGCATAGATTAACATGATTTGTTGCAGAGGACTCACTATTGTTTTAGTTAAGGAAAATCATGCCTCATCACTCTATAGGTATGTCTACACTGGAGCCTTAGGTCAATTTAACCTTCCTTAAGCTGACCGAAGGAAAGCTACATCCATCCATCCACACTGGGAATCTGTTAAGTAGACTTAAGTACTTCCTTAAGTCAACTTAATAACATTACCTCTTAAGTCTGGCTTAATGCTTAAGTCAACCTTATTATTAGAAGACTCTTTACTGAAGTAGATTGATCCTTTGTCTGACACCGTATAACTTTCCTTATGTTCTCATGTTCATTCCATACTGCAGAAAAAAAGTTTAAATGTATGAAAAAATAAAAACTTCTGAAAACATTTAATTTCATATTACTTTTCTCAACTTATTTGGACATGGTAGGAGGAAATTTGAAGTAGTTTGAAACTATTTGCCAGTATTCTTTTTAAATTGAATTGGAAGGCAAATATGACCAATATTTTTAACAGAAGAAGGAAAACACATGGACAGATTAATATAGGATGTACCATAGATTTAGTCAGAAAATAGAATTTTCATCCCATAACAAATTGTGACATTTTCAGATTTGATTTTATCCTTTTCATTGTGTAATGAAAAATTATCCCATGGAACATGGTGACCAGCTTTAATGCAGGGAGACCCAGAGTCTGTCATGTTAAGTTGCAGGGCAAAAGGGAAAGGAAAAAAATGTTCCTGCCTAACAGCACTTTGTTCCAAGGTCTTATGCAGTTTTAATGATCTCTTTATAGTTATCTAGCTTTTAAACACAGAATCACAGAAATTAAAAATTGAAAAGGACTGTAGAGCATCTAGTTCATGTCTTTCTCAGTACAAGATTATTTTCAACTGTACTTTTTCAAATGTTTTGTCAATCTTAGTTTTAAATATTCCAAGAAATAAGTCTCCCATTTGTCCTGGTAGATTATGAATCCAGTTTCCATCTTGCCAACTCTCATGATATTTGGTGTTTCCTTAATGCTACTTTATTGAAAAAAGTGGCCCAAAAATGTGAGTCATAAAACAGAAGGGAAACAAAAAGAATATTTTTGAAAGTTCTTATGCTTCTTAGGGGCCTGACTTATGATTTCTGCATGTATGGAGTTGACATTAATAGCAGGAAAGGTGTTGATATTTATTGGAGGCCTAGCTTGCCCTGAATGCTTGACCAGGTCACCTGATCTCTGGTGAGTTGCTTGACCACTGTTTGAGGTCTAGCATCAGCAAACTGACTTGTTTGTTTGTTTGTTTGTTTGTTTGTTTGTTTGTTTGTTTGTTTTACAAATTGGTAGAGACCAATGGAGTGTTGAGTAATCTTCTGGTATCTTGTTTTCTGGACATCATATCAGGTAGTAAATAATTTTGGTTTTGTACAATGAGCAAATAGTTTGTTAATTCATAGCTGTAGATAGATAAAGATGAACAAGAACAAAAGTTTATATACTTCGCATTAAGATAGTTTGTTTCCCACCACTTCTCCCGCTATCATGTTGTTTTGCTCCAGTTGTCATGGTAGTTAATATTGACAAGGAAGTGTAGAGAAAGTGAAGAAGATAACATCTCCCAAGAAAAGTGAATAACTGGATGCCATGTAAAGAAAAGTATAAAGAATCACCAGCCAAGCAAGAGATTGTTTTTAATTGCAGCTTTATTCCACAGGAGATGCTTTAGGCCTCACAACCAGGCAGAGTTCCTCAAGCCAGTCCATTTAACAGCCTCTTGAGTAAGCATATAGTTCTGTGGGTCTAGTAAGTATGATATGTTTTTATTCATTTTTGGCTTTGAACTTTTTGAAAATACTCATGCATTAAACCTTATCAATCTGCAAATCAGGCATACCATTTCTTGCTGGTAATTTAACATAGGTCATACAGAATGTCCCTCAGCAAAATCCAAAGTTCTTCAGGTCATTCTTTCCTCTTTTTTTTTCACCCTCTTCTATAGTATAGCGTGTTCATGTTTATTAGTATTTAGTGTTCTCTTGTTCATTTGCTGGAATACAGCAAGACAATTCCGTACCTGAGGTGCTTGCAATGCAAAATGTTTTTAGGTTCTGACCTTAGGTTTGAAGTAACATAACAAAGATGACAAAGTCTGTTGTGAATATGGGGAGAAGAAGTCTAGGATAGTTATTATGAGTTATTCTTCTGGCTGCAAACCTTATTGATTCCTTTTATTTTGTTTATTATATTTTGATTTAGTTTTCTTTATGTAGTGTTGACTGAACTGAGACAAAGCCCCATGGTGCTTTGCAACCAAGCTACAGGCAAAATAGAAAAGAAGTTTTAGTTACATACATGGCAAAATGCTTGCCAGATAAGAAATAGCCGTGTCAAGATTTGTGAAGCTGACTATGGTAAGCAGAACGTATTGGAAAAACAGCTCTCACAAACATCATTATTAATGTGGAAGGTACATTACTGTATTGTTAATGGCCAGAAAATGCATTAATTCATATCAATTGTTTGTTATATATGTGACTAAAAAGGAGACGTTTTAAAACCAGAGTAGGAAAGTAGCATAGTCCATTATGTTTGGATTGCTTTATATTCATTTTAAATTGCATACCCTAAAATCTGGTCTACACCTATATGCTGTAAAGTTTGCTCGGCTCTTGCTTTGTATGCTTCAGGAGAATGCAAGTCTTGAGAAATGTACTCAATTCATGCGTCTCTAGGTAGTTTGCTATGCTTGGCTAATGCAGACTACCTGTTTCACAAATATGCATGGAACAAAATAAGAAAAAAGTCTATCGAGATTGTAGAGTTACCCACATTTTATATATCTTTGAATTTGATCCACGCTAAGTTTATCGCTTATTTTTTTATGTTAAGATGTTTAACTAAGGGCAAATGTAAAGAGCTGTACAGAGATGATCAAGAGGATTAGAGCAAGACACATGATTTTATTGATGCTTAGTTAATGTCCTCTGTAGCAATCTATAACTTGTGTAGGTTGTATTTAAAGATTTGTTCCAAAGGGGTAGCTCAGTTAGTCTAGTCCAGCAAAACAAATAAGGAGTCTGGTGGCACTTTTAAAAACTAGCAAATTTATTTAGCACATGAGCTTTTGGAAGAGAGAATCCCACTTAGTCAGATGCTTGAAGATTCTCTCCCACGAAAGCTCATGCGCTAAATAAATGTGTCAGTTTTAAAAATGCCACCAGACTCCTCATTTGTTTTTAAGTTTTGCTGGTTTTTGATATAGTGTGGCCAAAGCAAGATAAGAAACAGGTTACAAGCTGCCTTGTATACTGGTATCAGTCCAGAAAAAAAACAGTTTTCAAAAACATGCAAAACCAGATAGCTAAGAAGGATATGATAGGTCTGAAGTAACAAAGAGAAATGGTGTAAAAGTCATACTGTATATAGAAGTGGATTGAACATTGGATTTTGCATTAATTGGCCAGCTACATTATTGCCTCTGAGGCTGATCAATACAAAGTATGCTGTTTTAATCTTTGATTAATAATTTGTTATTAATAAAGCTAATAGTCTATTTTTGTTGCTGAATTTAAATTGAACCTGTAACAATATAAATCTGTAAACAAAATCAGAAGGCAAAATGGGAAAAAAAATAATCACATTTGGCTGATTCTGATCCCATTCAAATAAGTGGAAAAACTTATTGATTTTCACTTGGACCCAGCAGAGCAGTATTATCCTTTAGAATTGTCTGGAACAGGATCACAAGTATTTCAACTTCATAGAGCAATTCACAAAACTGTTATATCTTTTGTCCAGTTTTATCCAGATGTTTTTTGGTTTCCTTCTTCCTCCAGTTGTTCTTTGTACTGACTATAGCACTTTCTTGTTTCTGCACATTTGTGTATTTTGCTGTTTGATTTTTTTCTCGTGGTCATTCACATAGAATACTATATAGCATGGCCAAGATTAGGCATCATGTCAATCAAAGCTGTATAGCATTTATCACTTCCCTCCTAATCTGTCATATTCATTTTCCATTACATTTTTACTTGGGTTCTAAGTTCCAGAGGATAGCCGTGTTAGCTGGTGTACAACAAAAACAATGAAAGTTCTGTGGCACCTTAAGACTAGCAAATTTCTTCAGGCCTAAGACTTTGCAGGCTGCAGTCTGGTGAAGTGGGATGCAGAACACAAAAGCTTATTCCTGAAAAAATTGTTAGAATTTAGGGTACCACAGGACTTTCACTGTCTAAGGTTCTGATACCTATTTAAAAAAAAAATCATCAAAACAATTTATTGCTAATAATTTATTCCAGCTAGTTTTATGCATTTTATGTATCAAAAATTTTACTGAAGTTCAAGTTGATTATGTCTACTGCTTTGCTGTTGTGAGATTTCATTGCCATTTCTTTGAGAAAATTAATCAGATTAATGATGCATGACCCTCTTTTTAAAAAACATATCTTACGTTCTGGCAATCCTTGACCACATCCTAGATGGCTAAACATTCTTCTTTCACAATAGCCACTCTAGTATCTTTACAGTATAAACGTACTCAATGATTGCTAATCTGCTTCTTTCCTTAACTCCTTAATCCTTTGTCACGCCTTCTGCTGTAATTCCAGCCACTCAAAAATACCAAATATGTCAGTAAAAGACTAACAAATTTATTTATTGCAAGAGCTTTTGTGGGAGAAAAATCCCACTTTGTCAGATGCTTTGAAGATGGGGGAATTTATAGAATGGGAGGAAACAACTGAAGGGAGTATAATTTTCTCCCATGAAGTCTCATGCAATAAAATAAATTTGTTAGTCTTTCAGTGCCACAGGACTTCTTGTTTGTTTTACTGAGTGAGACTAACATGGCTGCCCCTTTGAAACTTGGCAAATATGTCAGGTAATACTTGAACCTGCCTTCTTCCTTTGTCACCTATGGTGGGTAGTTAATATGGATGTCACATTATTTTCCTCCCAGTAGCCAGGCACTTTTGAAAATAATCACTGGGATTTTTTTTCCTCCTTATTTCTGTGTGATCCCTTTTGGAGTGATGAGAAGGGGAACATTCAGTTGTCATGCTCTCTGTTTTCAGATGCAGTGGTTTCTAGTGTTTTCAACTATGCCAATGTATTGGCTCTTCCACACCCCGCCCCAACACAGGCTTCCTTCCCTATTGAACATTCTGTCAGTTTCTGACACATTTCCTTCAGTTTCCCTTATAAACCACAAAGCTAGGAAAATTTCAGGTTTTTCTTTTACAAGATTTCCTCAGTTTCTCCTGAGGGCGAAATTCATCCTGTGATGCAAACCATTATGAGTCATTTGTTCCGTGGAGGGACTGTGGCAGAAGTTCAGAGGCTCTGTATTGACCCTTCACATAGGAATGATCATCACATTTAAGAACAATCCTGTAGTTCCCATTGACATATACATTTTTATCTGTAAATTCTGGTATTTGTCTATAACTTTTGTTTCACTTGTAAATCTGGCTTTCTTAATTATCACCTTTAAAAAAGCACAGTCTGTTCACTTTAGATATGTACTTCCTCCAGCACTGCTCACTTGCAGGACATGTGCAATGTCTTAGATGGAGTCACTCTAGAACAGAACTTCCAAAAATCATGGGCTGCTAATCTGTTAACAAAGGACACTGACTTCTGGACGCAGGTGTTTGTATACATATCATTTTACTAGGCTTTAATAGCCTATTTTGCTAGGACCCCAGATGCCAACTTTTAGCTGACCTTTCACAATATTGGTACTTCCTTGGGGAACATGCAAGGGGAAACAACTGCACTGCTTCTCTGTGTAAAAAAAGAAGGGAAAAACAAAGGTACTCTAAAGTACACTACTTCCATGTTGGGGGGGAAACAACTTTGATGTCCTTTATTTCACAAAGCTGGCACTTCACCAGGGATAGAACGCCACAGAATCTTCCATGGTTTTTACACCACCTCTGAAGAAGTGCTTTGAAAAGAGGTAAAAACTGGCATTCTCTTAGACACGTGTCTGCATACTGTCCGTCAGGTATGAAAGATAGAAAATAGAAATGATTATAGAACGGGTTCACAGTTGAACTAAAGCATGTTATGTTCTAGTAAATGCTCCACATAAAAATAATTTGAAAGAAGATGGATTATGCCTTCAGTGAGATACAATGAGATATAATTATTCTCCCATATGATTGACATAGCAGATGAAAGCTACTGAAGTATTATAACAAGAAAAACAAACTGCCTTTACGGGAAAATGTATAGTTCCCTGTAATGGAACATCTCAGAACTGAGCACTGTATTTCTCTCTCTCTCTCTCTCTCTCACACACACACACACACACACACACACACACACACACACTAAATCTGGACCATTATACTAAGCTGATACCTCTGAAAAGCAAACTATCCCAATACAAACATCTTCATTATGAATCAATCTGCTGATTGACATTAGACTTGACATCATTTTTACGGAGGCTGTATATTGGTGATCACAAAGAATTACTACAGTAGTCTGAACTGGGAGCAATCCACAAAGGAAGAGAAACTCCTGGTAGCCAGTCTGCCTTTCTGTAGCAATATTTCTCATTCTAAAATACAGAGGGTTTGGTGGTTTTTTGTTTGTTTGTTTTATGATTTTCTTCTCTTAGAGTTCACAGACCAATATCATGTTACACTGGCTACAAAATTTTGGGGAAATTAAAATTTTCTTCAGGATGTCAGTATTTGGGAAGTGAGTTTCATATCCCATGTACCAGCATGTAAATTAAATTAGAGAAGTGATGGATAAAATATAAAGTATAATAGCTAGACAGGATGGCCAGGTCTGTTTTATGTTAAAGATCCTTTTCAAAACTATTTCTAGTTCTGCATCCATTTCCAATATATATGAAATTCACTGTATAATACCGTTCCCCTTTTGGCCTGACTGGTTAGCCAAAATTTGGAATCTCATAACTTGCTTCTGGTAGAGAGGCAGTTTGATGCAGTCAGGTGTTTCTTTGATGCAGTCTTGTTTATTTATCAGTAATGCACCTAAAGCCCTGTTTCCCTGACTACATGAGGAGTTCAACAATATGAGGCAATTTCTTGGTTGCAGACTGTTTTCCAATCAGCCCTTCATCCAAATAGTCTCTCTCTTAGCTTTTCTCCGAGGTCATTTTACTGGTCTTTCTCTGGCTGTCCTTGACTTTCTGCCATTTTCTGTGGTACTTCTTGCTATTTTACATGCATGGATGAGAAGTGTCCAACCTTTTTGGTTAGGAGACACAATAGATTTTTTTTTTTATTCTGGGGGCCAAGCTTATGTTGGCACCCCCCTCAGCCTTACCCCCTCCGGTGCACAGCAGGAGAGCGTCCTAACACTGCACCCCCAGCTACCTTGTGTGTTGAGGGAGCATCCAGATTTGCAGAGGTGTGGGTGTGAGGTGGTTTTGTTAGGAGTCTATGGAGGAAGGAGGAGGCAGAGAATGGTGGCATAGCTGGGGAAGGGGCAGGGCTGGCAAAGAAAAAAGGGGACTTAGGCTGGAGAGGAAAGGAGGTAGGAAGCTGGGGGTTGGAGGTGAGGTGTAGCTGCCAATCTGACCCCCCACACACACACACCTAGCTGCGTTGTCTTTGGGGGAAGGAAGGGACAGTGAGGAATGGCATAGCTGAGGGAAGGGGGAGCTGCTGCTCTGCTCTGCCTCCTCCTCTCCTCCTCCTCCTCAGGTGGATCCAAGGCTGCAAAGGAGGGGCTGCGCCAGCTGTGGGTTGGAGGGAAGGGAAAAAGATCACTCTGGCCTGCCAGCCCCCACTCCTCCAGCCAGGTGGCTCTGGAGCCTCCAGGACTGGAGGCGAGTGGCTTGACTGGCTTGAGGTGGAAAGGAGGGGAGGGGGGCCTGAAGCTCTGACCTGCTGGCTGATTTGGGGCTTGTCACTCTGATTTGTCCTGTCCTACTAGCCAGCTTCAGTTCTCAGGCTGGGCCAGCTTGGGGCTGGAGAACGGAAAAGGGCCTTCTACTTTGCCCCGACCTGTTGCTCCATTTTGCAACCCACCCAGCTCTGCAGCTGATGGGGAAGGGCTGACCATGATGTCATGTGCTGGAGTGGAGGGGGGACTGCTGCTGCATGCAGCAGGACTCACAGGCCAGACAGCTGCCTTTGATGGGCCGAAGTCCAACCGTGGGCCACATGTTGGACAACCCTGGTATAGACACATCAGAAATTAAATAAATTTTCCTTCCCCTACTTTTTTCATCAGACTCCTGGCAAACCCCTGTAAAGTGCAACTCTTACTCCAGTTTTGTATATGACATACTTTTGGAAGGCATACCTATTATGTAAGCTTATTCCATGTAGGAACTCATTTTATTTTTACTGTTAACCTATTACTAGGCAGTTTTTACTCCCATCAACATGAAGTTTTGCCCAGTGTCTGCCATTACTATACTGTATAATGAAGTACAATGGCTGATTTTGTAGAAGGTATTATCAAAGCTTTTAAGTTATCCTCAAGTTGTTAGATAGAGATGTTAGGATCTGAGTGATAATTTTCTTGGAGGCATCCTGAATGGGTTCAGTGTTTTGACTTCAGGGAAAAGCAAATAAGATAGGGACAGAAATTAAGATTTCCAGTTCTTTCCCTCAACAAAATATATATATATATATAAATATATATATATATATATATATATACACTGGTATATGCGACAGACTCTGTAATCCTGGAGATGCTTGGCTACATGATCAAGAAGAACAACAATACATACCCTCCCTGGAAAATGAGGTTGGAGGATAAGATCAAGGCAACCCGGAGAGAAGTTAGCCGGCTGGTGGAACTACAGAAGGGTGTAGAGATTAAGGATAAGACTCGGCTACTGAGAAAATACAAGGGCCTGACTTCATCTGAAGCCCTAGAGACTGCTAAGCAAAGGCTCACAGCACTGGCCACCAGGCTAAGGAGATACACTAGAGAAGCAGAGGCCAAAAAGATAAATGCCCTGTTCTCCAAAGAACCATCCAAGGTGTACTCCCAACTGCAGTGCAACAACACAATAACAGCAGAACCACCAACAGCAGAAACTGAACAGTACTGGAAGAACATCTGGGAGAAAGAGAAGACTCATAACACCAGTGCAAAGTGGCTGCAGGACCTGAGAACAGACCACAGCAATCTCCCAGAACAGGAACCAGTCACCATCACAATAGCCGACATCCAACAGCGGGTCAAGAACATGAAGAGCTGGACAGCACCTGGCCCGGACATGATCCACACCTACTGGCTAAAGAAACTAACAGCAGTGCATGAACGCCTAGCAGCACAGATGAACCAGCTGCTAGCAGCAGGCTCCCACCCAGACTGGCTAACACAAGGAAGGACAGTGCTGATCATGAAAGACCCCCACAA
>ML681989.1:20560906-20579542 GCA_007922195.1 Podocnemis expansa | reverse complement strand
ATATATATATATATATATATATATATTAATTACTTGTGAGGCCTGTGTAGGAAATACTTTAAAATAAATGCATTTTTACAGGTTTATGAATGATCTGTAGAAATCAGGCTGCTGACAGTTTGCCAAATGAATGTAATGGGGGTGAAGACAAATATTCATCTTACAGAGTGTAAGGGTAAAAAAGAAAAGTTTTTTCTTTGTGATCTGGGTTCATATAGACTATTCCTTTCAGCTCCCTTGATTACTGAAAACCATTGAAAAGATGTCTCCCACATTAATAAGATATTGTTGTTAGTTGTAACAGATCCTTGTAATATCTGTTTCTTTTCTCTCATGTTAGTAGAGAATAGCATGGTGTCTTACTTCCAACTCCCAATTATTACTCTCCAGGGAGAAAATAACATCTGTGTCAGATGTTGCAGACATGGGACTTTAATGGAACATGTATTTATTCATTGGGGGGGCAGGGGCAGTAATTCATAAATACAACTGACTAAACGTGTGTCTGTTTATCTATTATTTTGTACTGCTTCCACTTGTCAGGACTGTATAATTCTTAACAAACATACCTTAATTAATGATTGACTAGGCTTTACTGCTTTCACTTTTTTCCTCAAGTTACCCCTAACACTGAACAGATGTCACCAAGTCCTGGTCTGATCTAAGAATCACAAAGACCATGGACAAATGGGATTTTCATTCAAAATACATCACAGATAGCTAACTAGGCTTTGACTGATTCCTCCCTTTTCGTGTCCACACTTTCAGGAAGGCAATAAAGAATCTTTCCACTTACAACACCTCCTTCATGTACCCCACCTAAGTTAGAAAACAAGGTAAATAGCAGTTTCTGTTCCTGGAGGTGTGGAGAGGCTAGAACTGATATGGTGCCCTAGGAGGCTTTACTAGGCAAAGGACAGAAAATCATAGCTTATCCTCTGATTTCCATCATACAGTATTCAGTGGAGTTAGTTGGTCTGCAGGAAGGAGTATGCTACACCCATTAAAGAGGTTCTTCTGTCTCCCCCCTATCCCCATAGTGCTTGGGAATTCCAGAATACATGGTGGCCCTCTGAGGAAGAATATCCACTGATGTTGACACTGGGACCATGCTGTTACTCTCCAAGCAGAACAGAAGGCTGTGCGAAAAAGCTCTAATCTAGAAAATGAACAAACAAATTTTTTTTGAAAGTGTTGCTTCCTCAGAATTTTTTTTTATCATGCTAGACCACGTAAAGCTGAACACAAATATAATTTCAGAGTAGTTGTATCAAGTAGGAATTTGGAGAAACAAGAAATTGCCTTTTATTGAATGCAATGCATTTAATCACATAACGGTGCTGATGCTTTGCAATAGTTCAACCAAGCTAAAAATGTTTTGTTGATGATTTTCATTTCTACTCAGTGTCTGAGGCTTCTCGTTTAAGTGTCCAACAATAATCAGCCAGCATTGATGGATTCCAGTTGCCCTGATACCATTTTTCCATGATTGCAATGTCCTGGTGAAACCTTTCACTATGCTCGTCACTGATTGCTCCAAGATTTGCAGGGAAGAAGTCTAAATGTGAATGCAGAAAATGAATCTTTAGTGACATGTTGTACTTCATTGTTTTGCATGCTTGAAGCATGTTGTCAAGCAGCTGCACGTAGTTTGGTGGTCTGTAGTTGCCAAGAACATTTTCAACAACATCCTTTAATGCCTTCCATGTGATTTTCTCCGGCCCTACTAGAAGTTCTTCGAACTGCCTGTCATTGATGAACTTTTGATTTGTGGACCAACACAAATGCCTTCCTTAATCTTGGCATCAGTTTTTCTGGGAAACATCTGTCTCAAATATTGAAATCCTTTACCTTTCTTGTTCATTGCTTTCACAAAATTTTTCATCAGTCCAAGCTTTATGTGAAGAAGAGGCAAAAATATCTTTGTCAGGTCTACAAATGGTTTATGTGCTACACTTTTCTGCCCTGGAACCAACTTCTTATGGAGCGGCCAGTGCTTTTTAATGCAATGAGACTCTTTAGCATGGCTGTCCCATTCACAAATAAAACAACAGGACTTGGTGTATCCGAGCTGCATTCCTAGTAGCAGCATGACTACTTTCAGATCACCACAGATGTTCCAGTTGTAGTTGCTGTACTGTATGTGTTTCAACAAAACTTCCATATTTCTGTAGGTTTCTTTCACGTATACTGCACAGTCGATTGGTATTGAAGGGCGGACATTGCCATTGTATAACAACACAGCTTTCAGGCTTATCACTGATGGATCAATAAAAAAGACACCATTGTTGTGGGTCTTCCTGGCAACCCAAAGCAGTGAACAGCCCATCGATATCATTGCAGAAACACAGATCATCAACCTGTCCAAAGAACTGTATCAAATCTTCTTGGTGGCTGTGAAAGACAGCAATTTTCATGCCTGGTGACAGCAGACCCCATCCTTGCAGTCTTGAACCCAGTAATTCTGTTTTTGCCCTTGACAAACCCAAATCCCTGACCAGGTCATTTACCTCAGATTGAGTTATCAGATGAGGCTCACTCGACATAAATGGTTCAAAATCTGGATCAGTGTTGTTTTCCATTCCTGGCTCATGCATCATGGCATCTTCATCTGCTTCCTCTAGGCTTCACGTCTCTGGTGGCTTCAGTACTGGAAGACTGTTGTTGTGTAACACAGGTCTCATGGCTGAAGGGTGTTTGGGGTATTCAATGGATTTCTTGTCTTTAGCAGAGAACCCAGACATATCAGTCAGACAGAAGTAACAGTCCGTCACATGATCCTTCTGCTCTTGCCATATCATCAGCATTGACTTCTGAGTACCTCTAAGCCAAGCTCTAAGATTGACAGCACATGTTGTGCAACAAAAATGAGAGGCCCAGGCTTTGTCCTAATCACCAATTTTACAGTCAAAGTAGACTTCCTACGCTTTCTTAATACATGCAGTAATGCTCTGTCTTTGAGGTTTAAGCGCATATTTGCCACAAATATAACAGAACATATCACAGCTGTTGTGACATTGGCGAGACATTTTGCTATCACAAATCCTCTGAAAATACAATTGCTTTATTATTGTGAGTACACGCAATATGCTATGCACATAGAGCATGCACATCAACATTAATGCAAACTGATATAAACACAATGCATAGATTGGTCTAGAAAATGGGAACTACATTCTCTGCTCTGATACAGATCTGCTATATCAATTGGTCAATTTGTTTATCCTCCCTGTGTCCTCATTTCCAAAAGGAGCTTAATTTTACTCTCCTACACCATAGAGCTTTCAGGGAAGCTTAGTAAATTTGGATTGTAAGAAACCATTTTCTAAACTGTCCAAAATTATTTGTGAATCAATGAGTCTTCTGCACTCTGTCTCTACAGAAAATATTCCCTATTTTAATCGCTTTCATCTTAACACACATAAAGTTTCCCATGGAAACTTTGCTCAGTGAGTCCTCTGATGTTTCAGTATGTACGTGGAAGAGGAGATAAAACTGGGCAGTGGATTTCTGGGTCTATTAATAGTCTCCCCTTTTTTATTGTTTGCTTCCTTTGCTCCCCTGCCTAATGCTGCTTAAGAAACTCTGCTGACCTTGGAAGTGTCATCCTTTCTCCCTTTGCTGACTTTTCTCTCTGCCAGACTCTGAGATTCCTACCAGTCCATGTGCTATTTAATAATGCAAGAACCAATTCAGATTAATTTTGGCAATGGTAACAGTAGAGGAAGAGGAATTAAATATGTTTTATATTAAAATAGTAATCTTTTTGCCAGGTCACATCCAGTTTTAGTGGAATGGAATCCATCAAAAGATGGAAGGAAGCAAAGAGAATAAGCACTGACTTTTGGATAGAGGCTATATCTATCTAAAAGGCGCTACAGTAAGGGAAATAAAACAGCTTCCTTCAAAATGTTATATTAAAACTCAATGCTTTGCCTAGGCTTCTGTCAAAGGTTAGCTACAATTCTGCCCCCTCCATTTATCATACTACTTCTTTTACCTGTTTTTAACCTCATACAATCAGCTTGTGTACTGTCTGGAAGAGAGACATATATACCTAATTATATGTTCAGAAAGATCCTTGTACTTCATGGTACTATATGCAATAACAAAATAAATAGTAACAGCAAAAATAATAGCAAAAAAGTCAACATCAAATTTTCTCTCTCCACAATCCAAAAAGGAATCTTATATTTTCTTGTACACAAAATTTAAATCTATTCACTCAGATTTCATGATTAGTTAAACTTCAAAATTATCTCCATGTTGAGTTAAAAGATAAAATTTCACACCCATATTAATGCCATGATTTCAGTGTGACGGTCTGCAAAATTAAAAAGTCCATAGTGAAATTACTCAAACTATGTTTGCACACTGAAGGATTAAAAATACCCCCCCACCGCCATGAATTCTCAGATTCTTGAGAACACAGCAATCTTTGCTAATATACCTATCTTGCATTTCCATGAACACAAAAGGTCAATGTCCTTATCTATAGCTGATGAAGTAAAGACTGTTTTTTTAGAAAAGTATTTTGCCCTTCATCACCAAACTGTTTGGTGATACAGAGGTCAAATTGTTTGAAATGGTATTCAATAGCTACAGAAATTACCTTCTACTACAATAGAACTTGTATTGTTTGACTACCAAGCCTTTGAGTTAGTACAAAACCTTCCTATACTAAATAATGAAAGATAATGTTTTCACTGGGCCATGCTATCTTTGAAGAACATGCATACAGTACTCTGCCAAGGTGGTAGCTATGGTAACATAACATATTCGTGGCATAGCATCATGTACAGCATTCCATCTCTGTCCCCTGTTTTCAATAGATTATCTGCAATATATATGAGGCTGTAAAAACTAAGGACTTAATCCTGGTAGGTAGCGACCACCCTCAAATTCAAATAAAGAAGAATAGTTATTGAGGACACTCAGCATCTCAAAGGGAGGCTCTTAATGCTGTACAAAATAAAGTAATGAGCCTGTAGAACTTCTTATATATTCTGAAGAGAATAGGAAAGATTTATTTCTCCATAATCATTAACATATAAACTATCACTGTAAACCAAAGCTAAGGATCATTTCCCATTTTTTTATGTAGGCTCAGAACTTCATCTTTTAACATTACAAATAATTAAAATTGGTAAAGTGATCAGCGACTTAATAGCTACAAAATCTCATTAAAAAAAACCCTTTTCAGAGTTTAATGAGTGTTAAAATAGCCTTAGAAATATTACGTATAACTGTGGCTTTTGAATCACAGACTTGAAACCCCTGGCTCCATTCCTGTGTTCAGGAAAATAAAAGGTAAAATTCTCAGTGGCATCAATAACAGATTTGCTCCCTTCTCCCCTGAATATTTTTCCTCCCAATTTTCCATGGGAGGGGGGTGGGTGGGAAGCTTGCTTACCTTCAGACCAGATTTCTTTTGTATATTTTATTTCTTTTAACTGTATTTATTGCATTGTATTTTATTGCAATGTATGTGAGTGGTGATATGTCTCAATTAAATGCTAACATATTGATAATGATATCAATATGATAGAATAATACTGGAATTTATTAGCATAGGAATTATATTTTTGTTTGTTTAACATTAGAGATTCCCAGCTGTTATTGTAAGTGCACTTAGGACATCTTCTTTGGACCTGTCCAGATTCTGGTCATTGTGCACTAGCATCTTGCTAGAAATTCCACTGGGTGCCTGGGAAAATAAAGATTAAAGTTCTTTCTCCTACAGTCTTGAAGAGATTCATTTTGCAATGTGATATTGGCCCAGTTGTGTCTCAAGCACTCCATTGGGGCATAAGTCATTCTTCAAGCACCTTAGCCTCAGTTTCACCTTTTGAGTGGCTTCTTCAATTTATATCCCATCTTGGACTGGTTTGTTAAATTAATGAAACATTCTAAACACAGTTCTCAATTCCCTGCTAAAGTCCATTTACCTCCCTATCTAACCACTCTTACACATTTTTATTCCATTAGTCTCACTTTCTGGCTATGTCCACACCTCCACGCTTAAATCAATTCAAGTTAAATTGATTTAAGCTAAATCAAAATGAAAATCATTAAATCAATTCAACATGGATCGATTTAACCAAACCACCAAATCGAAATAGCAAGTCCAGACACAGTACTTGCTATTTTGACTCAGGAGAGGGGCACCTTGGGAGGTGTGGCAACATGGCCTCCTGGGGGCACAGATGGGGCCACCCCTTCCCTCCTCACTTTCCTGGTAGCAGAGAAATGATTGGGGTGTCCCTCTTCCCCGCTGCTGGCTGGGGGCGGTGGAGGGATGGGCGGCATCCCTCTTCTTTGACAATGGCCAGGGAGTAGGGAGGGATTGGGGGCATCCCTCTTCCCTGCCTCTGGCTGGGTGATGGGGGGGGGATCAGGGGCACCCTGAATCTCTGCCTCTGGCCAGGCAGTGGGGCAGAGATCGGGGCACCCGGCATCCCTGCTGCTGGCTGGGTGATGGAGGCTGAGCTCATGGGGTGCCCTACAAGTTCAGCACCCACCACCTGGCCACTGACAGAGGAATTGGGGCACCCTGTGAGCTCTGCCCCTGCCACCTGGCCCCCAGTCTCAGTCCCCACCTCCTGGCCAGTGGCGGGGATGCAGAGCACCCCAGCCTCCTGTCCCCCCCTCTCCCTGGCCGGGGTGCTGAGGGAGTGGGCTTTCCTTACAGAATGCCATGCCAATGATTCAGAACAATGTTGCTTTGAAACAAGGTGACTGAACAGCCTTGTTTCAAAACAACTGTTTCGCTTCAATGGCTGTTTCGCTTTAAATTAGGTTTTAGCCATTTTAATCTAACGTCTCTTGAATCGAAATGATGGAGCTCGTCATTTCGAGTCTGGAGAATGTCATGTGGACTAAATATTTTTAAACTGAAATAACCATGTTTATTTCTATTTAAAAGGTACATGTGGACATATCCTCTTAAGTCCCAGATTTTTCTTCAGGACCCTGCTCTCTCCAGAAACTGTTGTATTCATCTTTGTTCTCCTTGAGAGCTCTTACTCTCTGCAACTTCCTGCTGCTCTTCATAGTGAAAATTAGCTGATTTCTGTTTGGGTGTCTCTTTAGTAATTAGGATTGGCTGTCCCCAACCTCTCCCCCTTTTGGGGCAAGCCATTACATTATCTAATGGCATTACAGAACAACTCAGAGATTATTTTCCACTCATGGACAGCAAATTACATACCCTCTCCCTTCAGAGATCACTGTAATGGTGTCCACAGTGATTCAGAAACATGGATACTGACCTCAGGACAGACTTTTAAGAACCAGGGCACAAATCAAAACTGGCTGTGAGTTTGCTGCTGCAGACAACTTCCAGGCACAGCCCAGGCAGCAGTTCTGCAGGCTAGATCAGCATCCTGCATGGGCTGGATCCAGCCCCAGGAGCTGTAAGTTTGACACCCCTGATTTAGAGCCCTGTCCAACATGGATCACTGGCCAGCAGTGGCTGAGGCCAGATGTATTCATGGACCCCTTGCAATATCTCCCTGGACCTCCAGGAGTCCCCAGACCACAGGTGGGGAACTACTAATCTAGAGTTAAATGTTCCAGTACAGAAGATATCTTATATTAAGAGGTCTTTTGGATAGAGTAGGTGAAGATATAGTAGTATCCAATTCCTGGAAGTTTAAGTCAATACATTTCAAAATGGAAATAAGATGCACATTCTCACAATGAGGGTAAAACCCCGTTGCCAACAGACACAATGGACTATAATATGCATAGTCTATTTGCTCATACAAAAGATAGAATTCCATCCACTGGAATTTTTAAAGATACAGTGGAAGTCTTTCTGATAGATCGGCTTTAGATTATCCACAAGTCACTGGGGTTAGTGCTGGGATCACTGGCTGAAATTCTATGGAGTCTGTTATACAGGAGATCAGAATGGATAACTTTTGGCCTCAAAATCTTTGAAGCATACATACATACACATTTTTGTGATATCTGTGGTTCATGTAACTGGCTAAGATACATGTTAATTATTTAATCATTTTTCTTAATGCTTTAGAGGAAACAGGTTGTTTATTTTCTTAGCAGGTAGATTTGGCTTTAATTAAAGATGCTGTTAGGCAGTAGTGAAGGTTAATGGAAGTATTTGTTCACCCCAGATGTTTCCTATAATCATACAAATGGTATGTATTCATTATCAAATGTTCATCTGTTGAATATCTTTGACCACCAATCAGGGAGCAAAAATAACAATATGACTAACAAATGACAAATAAAGAACAGTGAACAGCTGAATTGAACCACCCATTAACAACCCACTTTTATAAAATTACTCATCGATGCTAAGTGGTGAAAAAATCCAAATACTTTCAGAAAACAGGACTAGTTAGAAAATGAGTATGAAACCACAGCCATTGCTATTTATAAGTTAAATGCGTCATATTTTGGTTCAGTACTAATATTTAACCATCACTATCACTTTAACTTATGACTAAAATTAAGAGTAAGCAGGATCATAAAGCAAATGAGAAACCCAGGAATTCTTGTTACCAACTCTGTGATCTAATCACTAGGGCTGTGTTCAGACAAGAGTTTTATTTCGAAACAACAGCCGTTGTTTTGAAATCAAATTTCTTACGTCCACACGATGTTCCGTTATTTTGAAACAACAGGACCTGTTGTTTTGAAATAATGGTCTTTATTTCAAAATAGTAAAACCTCATTTGAAATCAAAATAGCTGTTGTTTCGAAATGGCTGTTTCAAAACAACAGCGTTTGGACACATTGTTTCAAAACTACATGTCTGAACGGCCTTATTTTGAAATAATCATATCGAAATAACAACCATTTCGATAGCAGGCTTTCCCTTAATTTGAAGTAACATTTTCTTAATTTGAATTAACTTATTTTGAAATAAGGACTTTATTTCAAAAAAGCTCATTCAGAAATAACTTATTTCAAAATAACAGTTTACGTGTGAACATAGCCTAGAAGCTATAGATTTGTTAATTGCATTATTTTTGATTTTAGGTGTCTTAAAAGTGCTGGACTATGGCTTAAATCAGGGGTCTCAAACATGCAGCCCGTAGGCTGCATGCAGCGCCTAAAGATATTTTCTGTGGCCCGTAATGACACAATCATTACCGATATTGGCAATATTGTTGTATGAAAAGGTTTCGGCAGTGTGGCTCTCGGGCTAGCGTTCTAGTCTTCATGCAACCCTCTACTAGTCCTCTTGCGGCCCTTGTGGTGATTTGAGTTTGAGATCCCTGGCTTAAACAATTTTCCTTGAAGCTACAAGTATCTTCCATTGACTTCAGAACAAACAGCTAGGCAGTACCATGCACTTTTAAAAATCCCATCCCTAATAAATGAGATTTTCTTAACAGTTCATAGAACATGTGTGACCTGAGTACGGCAGGCAATGTAGAGCTAAGTAATTTTTTCATGCAATGCCTTTTTCACTTAGAAATTGACATTTAAATCAACTGAAACAATTTGCACAATTTTCATGAAACATTTTGCTAGAAAATAAAAAGAAATTTTCAAAAATATACTGTTAAGATTTTAAAAATAAACCATTTCAACTTTTCATTGGGTATGTCCACACGTCTCTTTTATTTCGAAATAACACTGGTTATTTCAAAATAAAAAAGATTTGGTCCACACAACATTTTCTTATTTCAAAATGATGGGCTCTGTCATTTCAAAATAAGAATCATCATTTCAAAACAGCTTAAACCCCATTCATTTTGAAACAGCTGTCGAAATAAGGCTGTTTGGACATGTCATTTCGAAACAACACCATTGTTTCGAAACGACTGTTTCAAAACAACATGTCCAAACGACCTTACTTCGAAATAACCATTTCAAAATAGCAGCTGTTTCAATAGCAGGCTTTCCCTTAATTTGAATTAACATTTTCTTAATTTGAATTAACTTATTTCTAAATGCTTATTTTGAAATAATGATGTGTGTGTGGACATAGCCATTGTTGGCTGATGTTTCATTTCAGAATTTCCCCTCAATTTTAATTTTTAAATTGAAATAAAACTTTTTTGATATTTTGTTGGGCCAGAATTTTCAAAACATTTTCACTTTAAGTTGATTTGAAATCATCTCACCAACTGACTTCTTTTTTTGCACTAACCCCCAAATAAAATATTCAGTTATGTGCAAAGTTCTAAGACAATATTTGATTTCAGATTTTCTAATCTTGTAGATGTAACCATTTTATTTTTATATGCACTATCCATCTTGCAGTGTTCCAGTAATAAAGTTTGAGCTGTAATATCAAAAGACCATCATGAACATCATAGAAGTTACTCAGTCACTAGACGCATGTGAGATACTTCAGAGCTTTTTCACTCTTAGGTTCGTAGCAGGTTAAAACACAGAATAATTTATGAATTCTTGAAATACACCAGAGGTTATTAAAACAACTTTAAACAGCATGTTAATTTGTTCAGCGTGTTAAAAGCTCTTGTTTGAAACCAGTAATGGGGGTGGAGAAGTAAAAAAGAATTACTATTTATAGAAATGAAAAAAAAAAACAACATGGAATTAATGTTGCTCTTGGCTGTTTGAAGAGTCACAGGTGCATAAAAAGATTTTACTTGTTATTCTGCTAGGAAGATAAATGGTGGGAAATAGATGAGTGACTTGAAAAGCCTATCCTTCTAAAACTAATTTAAACAGAATCACCATATTAAAAAAAATCAATTGGCATGAAATTAGCATATAGCAACTTTCTTATTAAATAAAAATTAAATTCTGATTTAGACACTTAATTTAACCTTTGACTGAAATCTATTTGATAAATTGCTAGTCTAAGGGGAAGTAGAAGAGGAAGAAGTCACAGAAGATTGGGAATAAATATGTTTAAAAGTATCCAAAGGTGAAAATACATGAAGTTATTTGATCATCAATAAATCTGAAAACTGAGAAGAGTGGTAATTAAAAATGCAGATGATTGGAAAGGAATAGAAATCTTAGGCTATGTTCACACTTAGGCTGTTATTTCAAAATAAGTTATTTTGAAATGAATTATTTTGAAATAAAGTCCTTATTTTGAAATAAGTTAATTTGAATTAAGAAAATGTTAATTCAAATTAAGGGAGGCCCTCAAAGCGAAATAGCATGCCCTCTGTGTGGATGTGCTATTTCCCTTCAGGAGAGGGGCAGCATGGGAGGTGTGGCAGCATGGCCGGCTCGCTGGTCATATTGCTGACCATGTTGGCAGCCATGTTGCCAGGCAATCTCATAAAAGCAGGAACTGACCTCCCCTTCCTGTCCATTGTGACTCCCAGGAGCTTGCGAGAGAGATGGCTATGGATGCTCCCCAGCTCCCATACCATCCTCAAGCACTTGGTAGACCTGCTGCTAGCCTGCAGGGTGCTGCCTTGCTGTGGGACACACTCTTCCCTGAGCCCAAAGAACCCGGGGCTGAGCCCTGGACCACAGTCTCTGTGAGCCCTCCCAGCAGCAATAGCTCCCCATCCCCCTTCTGTGCCACAGTGCATCTGGGCACTTGACACCAACACAGACTGGTGGAAGCGGGTTGTCCTGCGAACCTGGAACAATGAGCAGTGGAGGAGGAACTTCTGTGTGAGCAAGGAGATCTTCACCCACCTCATTGCTGAGCTCACCCCAGTCCTGCACTCAAGGGACACTGTGATGAGGGTAGCCATCCCCGTGGACAAGAGCGTGGCCATCGCTCTCTAGAAGATGGCCACTCCCGAGTCTCACAGGTCCATTGCCCAGCTCTTCAGCGTTGGGAGGTCCACCATTGGGGAACTGCTGCTACAGATCGCCCACAGCATCAACACGGTCCTGCTGCCACGCTTTGTCACCCAGGGAGTGCTGCAGGACACCATTGCTGGCCTCACCACCCTAGGCTTTCTGAACTGGGGGGGGGGGATACTCGGTGCCACCCACATCCCCATGCAAGCCCCACCGCACTGGGCAGCCGAGTAGCGGAACAGGAAGGGATATCACTCTGTCATCCTGCAGGCCCTTGTGGACCATTGGGGCATCGTTCACAACGGCTATGTCAGATGGCCGGGGAGGGCTCACAACACCCGCTTTCTACGCAACTCCTCCCTGTACTGGCGCATAGAGGCGGGCACCTTCTCCCCCCCCCATAATATCACCATTGGGGAAGTTGAGGTGCCCATCGTCATTGTTTTGAATGCGGCCTACCCCTTCCAACCCTGGCTCATACGCCCCTACATGGGACCCCAGGATGCCAGACAGCAGCTTTTTAACTGCCGCCTCAGCCGCTGCCACCAGGTGGTTGAGAGGGCATTTGGCAGACTGGAGACCCGCTGGAGGTTCCTCCTCAAGCGCCTGCACCTCGCCGAGGACAGAACTGCACAGGTCATCAGTGCCTGCGTGGCACTGCATAACCTCTGTGAGCTCTGGGGTGAACCAGTACTCACCAAGTGGGAGGCTGAGGCAGAGGTCGTCAGTGCCGGGTTCCAGCAGCCAGAGGTGTTGGCCCTCAGGGAGTGACTGCCACCCAGAGCGAATGCAGTGCGGGAGGCACTGAGGGACCTGTTTGTCCAGGAGGGCATTTGAGGGCCAGGCCTGCCCCACCACACCACCTGCTCCCCCGTTCTCCCACAACCAGCCCCCACTCCATCCCACTGCCATTCTGAACCCAACCCAATAAAACACTGAACTCAAACTATTAACATGGGTGAACTTGATTTACCTACAGGGGTCAGGGAAGGCAAAGCTTAGGAGGCAGGAAGGGTCGAGTGGGGGCACAACAGAGGGGGCTTCAGTGAATCACTAAACTGGGACAGGGGATGTGGTTTGGGGGTTTGGGGACAACTGATGGGGCATATTTGGGGGGAGGCAACCCTGGGGCATGCCCCGTAGCCCCATGGCCTTCCCCAAGACCATCCCGGGTTCGGGGGCACTGGCGGTGAGGGACAGTGGGGTCCCAAGGGGCAGGTCCTTCCTGGTCCGGTGGGGCAAGGTGTTTGGCAAGCTGGAGGATGATCGTGTGGAGGTTGTCCAGCGTCGTTGCCTGCCACTCCATCGCCACTGCCTGGCACTCCATGGAGGCCATGAAGCAGTCATCTGCATCTGTGGTGCACTGGAGCTGCCAGATGGCCATCTCCTGCCGTCTGCCCCACTCCAGATGCCAGACCCGGGACAAGTCTTCCGCCCTCTGGCCAAGGTGGAGGAGGCTGGCCAGGATGTCATCATGGGTCTGGCATGCTCGCCTCCTGCAATGGCTCAGGGAAGGCTGGCGGGTGGATGCACGAGCTGCAGGGCAGGAAGAAGAACAGTTACTGTCAGGCTACAGGCATAGTGTGTGCAGCCTGTGAGCTACAAACAGCTCTGCCCTGACAGCCAGAAGGATTCCCAATCTGTGTGCTGTGTACACCGCACTCAGGGGGCATGTGGTCTCGTGGCCCACAGTAGTGGGCTGTCCTCAGCAGCACGTGGCCCAGGAAGTCTCCTAAGGCCATGTGCCAGCAGTGCTGGCTGCAGGCTCTCTGCCCTGCATGCTGCCATGTCTTCCTATTGCCACCCCTGTGTTGAGGGTCCCCCGTCCTGTTTGCCACCCCCTGGGGACCCATGGCTTCCACGGCAGGCCCTCCCTGACTGGGGGGCGGACCACTCACTGACTGGGAAGCCTGATGTCCTCTGTGACGTCCCCTCCAGGGTGGCTTCCTCCTTCTCCTGTGGCTCCTCCTCGGGGCTGGTGGCACTCTCCTCCCCTGCAGGGATCAGCTCTGGGCTAGCAGGTGGAGCAGTGTTGGGCTGGCTGCTGTCCCTGATGTTGAGGGATTCCTCGGGGTCAGAGGAGGCCCCCTCCAGCTCTGGGAATGATGTGGCCAGGGTGCTGGGCTCCCTGGAGTCCACCAGCCACAAAGGCAGGCCACTGGGCTCCTGGGCCAGGAAGGCGTAGAGCTCCTGGTAAAAGGGGCAGCTGGTGGCAGCTGCTGCCCCATGAAGCTGCCTTGCTTCCCTGGCCCCAGCGTAGTTTTGCCTCAGGGTTTTCACTTTGGAGCACACCTGCTTATTGGTGCACTCGTACCCCTCGGCAAACAGGGCCTCACTGATGTCCCAGTACACATCGACGTTCCTATGACATGCCCAGAACCTGGCTCTGATGTCTTCACTGCCCCAGATCCTGAGGAGGTACAGGGTCTCCTCCCTGGACCACACTGAGGCCTGGAGTCACCCCTCTGCCCCAGGAGCACGAGCCTGTGCCATGCTGCCTGTAGCCTGTAAGCACGAGGCACCGGGTTGCAAGGCACATCCTGGCCCAGAGCACCCTGGGAGGAAGAAGGTCAAGCCAAGCCAAAATCGAAATAGCTGTTGTTTCGAAACCAACCAAAAGGATTTACATTCTTGTTCTGTTGATACTACTTTCTGTCTTTTAGGCAAAAAGTACAAAAAAGCCCTGCAAGCTAATATACAATCCCTTTCTAACCTCTCCAAGGCTGGATGTCTCCACACTGCTCCCTCTTCAATATAGTACTTAAATGATACATACTATCCCCATATATACTGGTGACAGCCCAATGAATTATGTTTTCTTCCACCTTTTCCCCATCTTATCAATTTATATCATAAAAAGTTTAGAGTAGAGACTGTCTTTCATTATGTGGCCTCATCCAGTCAGGTCTCAGTTTCTATCAAGGGCACTAGGTACTTCCAGAATACAGTTAAATAATACAGGTATTTCTGGAATAGTATCCAAGATCACATTGACCTATTTGTACACATAGCCTGCGGCTGGTAAAAACAAACAAACAAACAAACAAACAAAAAATCAATCAATCAAACAAAAAAACCCTGCATGTTTCCCCTATTATGTTCATGAGAATCAAACTATAGCTCTACATAAGTACATGCTACTTATATTTCTGCTAATAATTTATATAAAGAGAATTTTTTGGTAAAAATGCATAAACTCACCAAGTATTCAGTTAAACCACTTTTCTCAAAAACTTTAAAAGGCCTTTTTAGCCCTTCATGATCTCTGAAATATGTGATCCACCTAGGCATTCATGGAGACCACTCATTAGCCCAATTCACCTGTTGCCTGAAAAGTGCAGATTGAGACTTTTAGTGTTTGAATATAACACAAGACAAAGAACTGCCTAAGGCAGAGACAATTATTATTTTTGCAATGAGTTTTCAATATACTTCTGAGATAATGTGATTGAATTTGACATAGTCTTTCTAGAAGAAGCTTTTTTTTTCTTTTTAAGAAGAGAACAAACATAACATCTCTTCTGCCTTAGTTTCTTAGTTTAATCCAACTTCACAAGTGAAAGTTCTGAATACCACTAAGAGGAGTATTCTCAACCACATATGAAATGTACCCATACCTGTCAGGACCAGAAAATAAATATTTAGATCTTTTATCATTAGGGATTAATTACAGCCTGAAGTAGTACTAACGTTTAGTGACACTTAACCATGTTATGATCCAGTGCTTGCTCAAAAACTGTAGCACAATACTAAAAATCTCAACACACACCACCTGGATACTACTTTCTTAAAGAGAATAAGGTTGTAGTAGGGCAATACTAGAAACCCCTGAGGCCTGATGCTCCAATGAATTGTGTCACATGAAGTCATTGGCTCCCATGCAAAGTTCATTTAAAAACAAACAAAAACAAACAAAAAACAAACAAAAAACTGCCATCCATATTTTGATATAATTTTACAGCCTTTTTCCACAAGTTTGTTAATGATTCCAAGGTGGAAGCCATCAACAAATCAAGCTATTCTGATTCACTATGTCTACACTAGCCAATTAGGCCGGACTAAGCAAACCTAGTCCAGACTAATTTAGCCCATGTCTACACTAGCCTTTGTCTAGTTCTAACTAAGAAATTTCTTAGTTCAGACCAGCCAAAGCTTAGTCTGAACTAACAAGTTTAAGTGGTTAGTCTGGTCTAATCATTTAGTTCAAACTAAGTTCATACTAGTGTGATGTTTGTAGACATGTAGTAATGGCTTAGTTCAAACTAAACAAGTTTGAACTAAGCCATTAGTTCAAAGTAGCCTCACTGACTAGTTCAAACTAAAAAAAAAACAAAAAAAACACTGGTTAATCTGAACTAATCCATGGTTAGTTTGAACTAAATGGGAACTGCTTAGTTTGGACTAAGGGAGTCCGAAATAAACTTTCCAAGGTAGACGTAGTCTTAGAGAACAGTCAGTTGGATTTCAGATGTAAGGATGATATGGAGATGATATTATGCTTCATGGTTATATTTGCAGGGCAACAGACAGAATTTAAATGTTCTCATCAATTCCATTTGTCCAATCATCATCATTTAAGATTCTTGCACATAATGTGTTGTCATTTTGACTAAGTAGGACCTGATATGGTAGCTGGAACTGCATGAAGAGGGTTTTAATAATTTCTTTTGGATTCATTGGGAATTGTCCTGCCTGTGGAGTCCCTGCTTTTGTCTTAGTTTTCTTTCTTTTTTTTTTCTTTTCGTTTTAAAGTACTCATATGAAGCCATGGGGGGAAGATTATGAGCAGCTATTGATAACTCTCTGCTCTTCCTGTGTCCAGGGAAAATATGGAATTGGATTAAAATATGTTGGTTTCTGTTTCATCAGGATAAAGTGGAGATGATGGTTGTTGGCAAGAGGAAATATTCTAGGAAATGTTAAAAGTTGTGACTATAATTTCATTTAAGCATATGTCTTTTGGTCCTTTCTGATCTAATCCTTACTCTGATTTCTGGAGAGCAACAGTTTCCATAAATGCTATCATATGTGACTGGTTAAAATTGTGTAATCCACAGTTATATATATGGTTATCTATGCTTTGCCATCTGCGGGCTAGATTACTCCCGTACACTCCATTTTGGGGTCACCTGGAACAGGACATCTCAGAAGCTCCTGCTAGTACAGAATATGATTGCTTACTTTTAAACAAGATCATGAATTGAGATCATATTATCCATGTGCTCTATATCCTATACCAACTTTCAGTTCACTTCTGAGTGTGGTCAAAGTAATTTTTGTTATTCCTAAATCCATAAAGCCCTAGTAGTCAGTTACATTAAGGATCATCTCTGCATTCTGCCCTATCAAGACGTTCAGAATAAATATTTTAGATCTTGAAGCATGCGAATGATTCCCCCTCATCTCTGAGTTTGTTTCTGTGGGTGAGCATCCTAACATTAGAAATACAGTCCCAGTTTCTTTCTTGGGCCCCTAAAGACACAGGGTAGTTTATCTTGCCTTTGTAATACCCTTCCTTGGAGCTAGTTCATTTAAAAAAAAAAGTAATGCAAATAATTCATAACAAAAGTTCCAAACATAGTCAATGTATCACTCGCTTATGTAGATGTAGTCCTAAAATCCCAAAATATCTAGCTCTTCGACATAGCTCATTAACAAACTTAGCCACCTTCTACCAAATGGGAACTCATTTCCTGTCCTTTTGTCATGAAAGTCGCTCTTCCAGTTGGAGTGCAACCCAAATTTTTCAAATCAAAATCCCTCCAGTCCCTGTGTTGGGAGATCACATTCACCAGGGAAGCATTCATCATTCCCCCTACTCCATTAGCTTGTTGCCTCAGGCAAGACGACAGATAAACCCTTCCACTGTTCTCCTGATTTCTTGATCCTCTGGCTCTACACATCAAAACACAGAGACATCAGTGGGTAAGCTCTTCTGCTGATCCCCTGCCTTCAGCCCTCTCCAGTCGTGGATATCTGATTTAGGAATTTCAGCCAACTAATCTTCTGTGAAAACAAATTTCAGAAAACTAATCTGCTGTGCTTCAGCCTTCACTTTCAAATCTCCCCCAGCTTCCTTTGGGGACTTTTTCCCTCCCTAACCTTCTGAAGGTGCTGTCCTAATGTATTAATTAGCTGGTTAGGGAGCACATGTTCTGGCACCAGGGGCACTGAACCTGCTTCATTTAAAGGGACAGACATCCTTTGACAACACTGGAATTTTGGAAGGCAGGTATGAAGATATTTGCAGTGGTGGACACCAGCAGCAGAACTGATTACTATCAGAAATTCTTCTGAGCCTGGACACCTTAAAGTCAGATGCAAAACACATTTCTTCGTTCAGGTTAAATATTAGAATCCCCTTGGCCATTAGTTTCCTGAACATTAACTAATTTATTCTGATTCTTTCAGGGAAACATGTTTGGTTACTTTTGAACTAGGTGAGGCAAGTCTCCCCTTTTTAGACAAATGCACACTCAGAGGACAGGAAAAAGAAAAGAAACAGCTGAGGCTAAATCTGTGCTTGTGACTTCATGAGACAGTGAAAGCCAAGGGTTCTGCAAGATAGTTCCTTTCTTGTCTTTGTGAGGTTCCTGGAAATACCTGAAGTACTTGAGACAGGATTGCTCCTTCCCATGCAAAGGACCACTGAAAATAATCATAGGAAACAGGAGAAAGGGAGTTCTTGAGATTACTTCCTTTCAATGACATGTCAAAAATCCACATGCCTTGTGGGACCCCAGTGATCCAATCATATTATGTGCGATCAAGCACTCTGGTCAACCCCAGTTAATAATATAGGGTATGTCTACATTGGAAAGGTTTTTTTTTTAAATAAGGATGCTTATTTTGTGGAAAACAAACAAACAAACAAACAAACAAACAAACAAACAAACAAACAAACAAACAAACAAA
>ML681989.1:20533735-20560896 GCA_007922195.1 Podocnemis expansa | reverse complement strand
AAACAAACAAACAAACAAACAAACAAACAAACAAACAAACAAACAAAAGCTTTATGCCTGTCCATGCAGGCATTTCAGTATTTTATAAGTGCTTCATTATTTTGAAATAATGAAGGACTATTTTGAAATACTAAAACCTGGATTTATTTCAAAATATTGATTCTTTTGAACTAGCTATTTTGAAAAAAAGCCATTCCAAGCCACATATTTTTTTTAATAATTGCCCTATATTTTACATTGTCTTTTACTATTTTGAAATAGAAAGTCTAGTGAAGACTTTCTATTTCAAAATAAGAACTCCTACTTCACATGAAATAGATAGTCTTCACTAGACTCCTATTTTGAAATAATAAATTCAAAATAATGCTATTTCAAAATAATTATTGCAAAATAAATTAGAAATAGTAATTGCAAAATAACTATTTCACAATATCCATGGCAGTGTAGACATAGCCATAGAGCATAATGATGTAAAATAAAGATATTAAAATGTGAAATTAGCTTTTTTGAAGTAGTTTGTTTAGCCAATGTATATTCTTTTATTTTCTAAAATAACAAAAAAAATCTTTTGCTTTGAGGTCCCAGCTGTTTTTGATCTGGTAAATAAAAGAAATGTTCCCTGAATATTCAGACAGAGCTTCACAAACAACAACAAAATTATGCATCTAAAATTATGCATTCATATAGTTTATGATGTAGCTCTGATATGAAAGTTGAGCCTTGAAAGGGCTTAGACATAAGTTGCAAAGAATGAAAACAAAACAAAAAAATAATTGCTGTGAAATGTTGAAAGAAAAAAAATCAAGCATTACATGGGAGAAACACGCACAGTGCTGTGTTTCTTATTTTTTGTGTGCTTAGACACTGTATTCGGATCTTTAAAAAAAGGTGATAAAAGAGCTTATTTAGCTCTGTTGTGAGTCCAGTTCTCCAGATTCCTTCACAGTCTTTGAAGTTTATGATTTTTGTATTAATATTTCAATTGCTTCTTTTTCCACTTCCTCAATGACTCCCTGCAAAGATCTTCTCAGCAGCTAGTAACAGAGATCTTCTAACACTACTAATAATTATTTCTTATATATTGTGCAATTGAGACTTGTTCCATAGCTCATTGAAGGCCATGAAAATTGTTCCATTTACTTCAGTGGGCTTCAGATCAGACTATTGGTGAATGCTTCCTAGGAAATAACAAGATACCCTGAAGAAAAAAAGATAGAATATTTTGAGACTCCAAATAAATCATAGTCAAAGTCAGGGGTCTTGAAACAATGTTGTTCTGAACCTATAAATACATAGTTGGAAGGCACCAAATTGAAGAAAAGATATGATGAAATCTAGTTAGAAAAACATAAATTGATTTCAGAAGTAGTAAAAAAAGAGAATATATTAAATTAATAAGGAATTCTACAAAAAGTCTAGTAAATGTCTTCATCTTGATGCAAGTATTGCTAGGTATCAGTCAAAGTATACAAATAGGGGAAGATTTATCAGACAGATTAATAAATTTCTAAATCTATTGGTGTTAGTTAACCTGTGTATAATATTTCAGAGACAAGGTCTGTGAAGCAATAACTTATATTGGACCACTGTTGGTGAAAGAAACAAGCTTTTGAGCTACACAGAATTCTTCTTCATACTAACCATGATCTGGTATGAAATATGCATTAGCAAACTTTAAAAATGATAACTGTGCAATCTAGCCCTATGTCCAGTTTGAGCTGGCCTTTTAAGAGGAGTTCAACTTGGACTTTCGACCCTGTTCCAACTTACTGTACACCTAGAAACAAGGTATTCTGAGGCTATTAGAAAGGAGTACTGTCATCATGGTAGCAATTCATTCCAGGGAAGGGAACTAAGATATAGCAGCTCCTAATAAAAGAGAACAGGGAAGAATAAGGACTCTATCTGAAAGAAACAGAGCTATTGTTGGGTCTCTTTAGGATAGGGGTCCCAAAAACATGGCTTGCAGGCTTCGTGCAGTCCTTAAAGCTATTTCTTGCTGTCCGCAATGACACAATTGTTACTGATATTTGCAATATCATTGTATGGAAAGGTCTCTGTGGTGCAGCCCTTTGGCTAATGTACTGATCCTGATGCAGCCCTTATGGTGATTTGAGTTTGAGATCCCTGCTTTAGGCAATGGCCCTGAGAAGAGTAGACCACAAAAGGCTGCTGGTGCATTTTTCATGTACTCTATTTAATTTAGATAATATTTGCAGCATTGGAAAATACTTTTCTTTCTGCTCTGTGAAGAAGTACTGGGATTTCTTGTTCAGTAGTTTGTTTATTCTTCTTGATATTGTGATCACATTGCCATATTTTGTTATCAAGGATCTTTCAGGTGTGTGCAAAGAGCAGGGACCACCTATGGAAATAATAAAGGACTAAATCACGCAATAGGTCTTTCACCACCAATGATTTGCCTCTGGGATAAGTGTGTAAAATGCAAATAGACTATGTCAAAGGAAAACAAACAAACAAATAAACCCACCTGCCCGGCAAATGAAGGAGGGGGTGAAATCACATTGAATTTGGGTGTGTTCACACAGCATTCTTATTTCGAAACAACGAGATTGTTTTGAAATAAGAAATGCCATGGCCACACAACGCACAACCATTTTGAAACAAGCAAACCACTTGTTTCAAAATGGCTGTCGTTCTTTTGGAATGGCTTAAACCTGGTTTCCCCGCAAAACAAGGTTGTTTTGAAACAATGTGACCTTCCTCCCAGGGTGTTTTTGTCTTTCAAAATAAGGTGTTTCAAAATAAAGAGTTATTTCGAAACAGCTTGTTTTGAAATGTCTTGTTTCGAAACAAGCCCTCTGTGTGTGAACATAGTGTTTGGTGCTACATTCTACCCTTTTTTTGCAGGTAAAACTCTTACTGATATCAACAGGAGCTGAGTGCACAGAGAGAGAGCAGCATTCAAGTGAAAACTACTGAAAGTAACATGCCTACAGGCAAACACTGGGAATTCATAAATTCCTCACTGACCTGAAAAGAAATCTTTCAATTTTCCCACTTCAGAGCAACACAGTTCAGTTGTCAGCATTCTACAATATATAAACAGAAGATAAGATAAGGAAGAAGTAGAAAAATCAGTATTTTTTGCAAGTGAGAATAGTTTAGGAAAACCACACAAGAAAGTCTCTAAAGATGAAAACTGAGAGAAAGTGAAAGGAATTTTTCTGATTTTTTTTTTTTTTTTTAACTAACAAGTGTAATGGCAAAGACTGGAAGCAATTCTAATTTCAGTTTAATACCAAAAAAGAAAAGTGTGCCAGAAATTACAAGAGAATAAGGACAACAGAAACATGACAGGGAGGTGGTTTTACACGCTGTGAACAGAGTAAACCTCCATTTAGAAATTCTGTCTTGAGCCAAATTTCCTTTTGTTAACTTTTGCTGATGAAACTCTTCCATGAATAATGGATCTGATAGAGAGTCATTATAATAATGTATTAAAAGAGAGTAGCATTGGTCTGACATTCACCTGCTCTGTTCACTTTCAGTGACAAACCTGAAATTACTCCTTAGGTGAATAATGAACTCTCAGTTTCTGAACTTCTTCAAACATAGGCAATGTTCTTATTTCCATAATTCAGTATCATACATGAAAAGAAAAAAAATGATTCTTCTCTAACTTCAAAAGGTCTAAACCAAGAATATTTCTATTGGTATCAATAGAACTATACCACAGAAAATGATAAAAAGACATAATAGTTCCAGATTTAAAGACATTTTGTCAGTTCTTCAGAATGTTAAAAGGGTGTGGTCTAGCACCGAACACCACATATAATACCACCATCACCACTGATTCTAACTCTAATCCTAACCCAATTGCTTTTTGACCTTCCAGTCAACTCTTACCCCAGATGTTACCTTTATGGTTCTCTTTCTTGGGAATTTTTAAAGTAACAAAGAAATTCATTCAGTTTTTTAAATTTACAGCAGGGCTTTGTAAGGTCCTTTAATATTTCCCAGTTGGCCTTGGGACAGGGCTTTTCTAGTCCATAAGAATCTATAACTACTCTTATTTTCAGGACTTCAGACACCAGTTCTATCATGCTATTAGTCTCTCTAAGCTTCTACTTTATATGGAAACCCTCTAATGCCATATCTTTCCTGTGTCTCCCAAAAGTCCCTGTTCCTGCTACAGGCTTTGGGGATATGAGGCTATCCCTTCCCAGGTCTTCTACATCCCTTGCTGTTCCCTGAATAAGAAACATTTTGTGTCTTTCAATTTACTGCTTTGCTCTTATGATCATTCATATAGTCCCCATCCCATTTTTCCCCTGTTATTCTTCTGAAAAGCTATGAGGACCAGAATTAAGGGTGCCAGACTACAATGGCACATAACAGGAGCAGTTGGCCATGTTACAAGAAATTCATTATAATTCTTCATACACCCTATAATAAATCACGCAATAAGAAGCAAACATTCACCTGCACTACCTGGGGTGAGGCTTTGATGGAACCTGGAGCAGTGTACACAGACTCAGAATTGGAATAGATTAGATTTTAAGCACAAACATCTAGACCAGTGGTCCATGTGCTCCCTGCTTCAGCCTCACTCTTTCTAATCACAGTCTCATTTCTGGATCTCCTTCGGTATCAGGACTAGGCTCTTAACCCTTTTGAGGCCTAGAAGGGACTTTTTTCCTATGTAGAAAAACTACCATCATGTTGCTGTCCTCATCTGATGTCCCATGACTTCATCATGTGACTATGGCTTCATGTGAGAGTCCTGGGCAGTGCTGAGGGTATAGTGAAATCATGAGATTTACATTCATTTTGTTGTTTGTAAGATCTGAGTCACTGGTGTTAACTGAGATCTGCAACAGACTAGCCCTTTGGGTAGTGTGAGCTCATTTCCTCTGTTGGGTAACAGCTTGCAGTAAAACTGTGGACTCCACATTTAACCATTTTATGGAAGATATGTTTAATTGTTTCCATTCTACATCAAGCAAGAGTCAAGAGAAGGTTAAATGAATAGAAAAATACAGTAACAGCTTCAAAGCACATTCTAGGTATTGTTGGGCTAAATTCTGTGCTCCTGAGATTATAGCCTTAGCTATCACATCCTGTTAAATTATAACATGTTTTATTTGAAAAGATTTGAGATCCTAGGATTTTTTTTTCTTTTTAAATGACAATTACATATATTATCATTTGACAATTGCTGTGTGTGTAACTTATTCTTGCCAGGCCTTAGGTTTTTTGTTGTTGTTGTTGTTGTTGTTGTTGTTGTTTTTCTTCCCAGTTTGCTAAATGGAATGCACATTGCTCTTTTGGCCCAGTGAAGTGTTTTTTGTTTGGTTGGTTTTTTTTTTTTTTTTTTTTTGTCAAAAAGTACATATTACATTTTGAACTGAGCCTTCCCCAATATCCAGAAGGCTGATACAAAGAAGGAAAATTCTGTTAGCAAAATTCTTGCAAAATTCTTATAAAGCCAAACTACTAGGGAGCCCGCACAGATTTGGACATATGTGGAGACTAACAGCCTCTATGTTATAGTAAATCAGCAGCTCAGCTACTGCAGGCTCTGCACGTTTGTTTTTTGTGGAGGGTCAGGTTGCCCAGTGTGGCCCCTATTTTTAGGCATTAGCTGGCCTCGTAATGCATGGTCAGTCAAGGAGGGGGAAGGGGAAGGGACCTGAGCCCGCACACCTCTTTGGGTCTCAGTCAAGGGGCCTAATAGTAGTGACTATGCACTGCCACCTGTGCTTCTTGCTGCTATTTTCCCTTGGGCTACTTTCCCCAGAAGACTGCTCCCTACCTTCCCCCATCCTTTCAATTTCTGAAGTTTGGCAAGCAAGGATCCTTCCCAGTGTTCTCCTTCACCTGGTTCTCTTGTATTTTTCATCAGTCATTGCACTCCTCCTATACTCTCAATATATTTCCTTCCTCTTACCAGCTCTTTTTCCTCTCAACAGCTCTTCTCTCCACTTCCTAACTGGGGTAGAGATTTTTATCCGACTCCCCTCACTGACTGTTGCCAGCCACAACTGTTCCTGACTGATATCTCCCCAAAACCTGTGAAAGAAAAGTTAATTTATCTTAAAAAAATAAATGGCAAGTGTTTTCCACTACATTTTCCCCCTACAATAGTTTTCCTGTGCATAACAGAGTTGTCAAATCTCTCAATTTTACTGCAAGTCTCCCAATCTTGAAAGTTTTTTTTTAAAGTTCCCAAGAGCTGAATTAATAGTCTTTCCTGAGAATCTCATCATGCATTTAAAAATTGAAGAGTTCTATACATCATCCCTCCAGAGAAAATCTTGACAATGTGTCCACTAAAATCTCCATTCCCAGAAGACAAATAAAAGGGAACATAGATAGAGAGATAGAGAGATGTAGGCTTCCCCAAGATATTTGACTTGGTACTGCAAAATTTTAGAATGATATAAAATGAAGATGCCATACAGTAAATGGATTAAAAGCTGGTTTACTAAAGGATCTCAAAATGCAATTTTAAATCTGAAATAATAATTCAGTGAGTGTGTTTCAAACCAGCTCCCCCAGGAATTGATTCATGGTCCAACACTATTTAACATTCTTACAGTGGTAGACTCAAAGAGCTGAATCTGTTTAGCTTAACAAAATATAAGGTTTAAGAAGTAACTTGATTACAGCTTATAAGTATGTATACAGGGAATAAATATTTAGTAATGGGATCTATCAGAGAAAGGTATAACATGATCCAATGACTGAAAGCTGAATATAGACAAATTTTGAATAGAAATAACATATGTTTTTAACAGTCAGTGTAATTGCAACAATTTACTATTGAAACATTTTACCAAGTGTCATGGCCTGTTTCCAATCACAGCAACTTACCAATTTAACAATTCACTGCTTCTTCAAAGTTTCTGACAAAGTGGAATATTTTCCTATGAAACCTCATGCAATAAATATATTTGTTAGTCTTTAAGTGCCACAGGCCTCCTTGTCTGTTTCACTGAACTAGACTAACACAGCTGGGCTTATTGGCTATGAGCCACCAATGTGATGTGGCCATAAAAAAAAATGAAATTCCAGGATGCATAATGCTTCCTTCTGACCTTTATGTTTATGAGTCTATGAGATATGTCTCAAGAATTATTTTCAGAAAGTTCTGTGGTCTGTTTTATGCAGGTGGTCAGATCATCACACTGGTTTCTTCTGCATTTTGAGTCAATGAATCTCATGATTTTGGGGGTCCTGACTCATAATATTTGATTACTTTGGAATCACAGTACTTACTTAATGTTGCCTTTCATAAAAACAATCTGGGGAGTGAAATATAATACCAAATACCTCTTACAGAGTTTTTGCACATTCCTCTAAAGCAGCTGATGTTGACTGATGTTGAACTGTGCTATCAAGGCTGATTCAGTGCAGCATTTCCTGTATTTCTACATATTAACTTAGCTATTGATAAGTGGTTAGCTAAAATATTACAGAATCATAGTATCACAGAAACATAGAAACTGTAAGGGAACATGGGTGGTCATTGAGTCCAGTCCTTTGCATTCATGGCAGGAGCAAGTACCATCTTCAACCATCCCTGTCAGGTGTTTGTATACCCTGCTCTTAAAAACTTCAAGTGATGGAGATTCCACAATCTGCCTAAGCAACTTATTCCAGTGGTTAATCACTCTGATCATTAGCAATTTTTTCCTAATATCCAGCCTAAACCTAATTTGACATAATTTAAGCCCATTGATTCTTGTCCTTTTATGGGCGGTTAAGGAGAATAATTTTTCTTCCTCCTTGTAACAATGCCTTAGGTACTTGAGAACTGTTATGATCTCCCCTCTCATTCTCATTCTTAACTCATAAATCAAATGTTTCTCTTCTCTAGACTTTTTCTAATTTCCAAACATCTTTCCTGAAATGAGCTGCCCAGAACTGGACACAATACTCCAGTTGAGGCTTAATCTGTGAAGACAGAGTGGAAGAATTACTTCCTGGCTATGTCTACATCAGGAATTTTCATCTGGATTTCTTAGTCTGAGCTAAAGAAGCCTGAGATTAGTCTGAACTACTTTAACTAGTTCTAATATTTTAGTTTGAACTAAAATGCATGGCTAGTTCAAATTAATGGTTTAGTTTGAACTTTTTAAGTTTGAATTAAGCCTTAGTTCATGTGTTGTCCTTGCGTGTTTCGAACTAAAGTTTGAACTAAGCACAGAGGTCTGAACTAAGTGGAGCACTTTGCATTTGTCTTTATTGAATTTCATTGTATTTACCTCAGACCATTTCATAAGTTTGTTCAAATATGTTTGAATTGTGATCCCATCCTCTAAAGTACTTGCAATCCCTCTCAGTTTGGTATCATTGGCAAACTTTATAAATGTACTTGCTATGCCACATTTAAATCATTTGATGAAAATATTGAACAAAACCAGGACTGGAACCAGATCTGATCCCTGTGGTACCCCGCTTGTTATGCCCTTCCAGCATGATTGTGTACCATTGATAACTACTCTCTGGGAGAGGTTACCCAACTTGATTTGTACCTATCTATAGTAGTTCCATCTAGATTGCATTCCCTAGTTTGTTAATGAAAAGGTGATGCAAGACCATGTCAAAAGCCACACTAAAATCTAGATATACCACATATACCACTTCCCCTTTATCCACAAGTTGGTCTCAGGGTTGGGGCTAGATGCACATCTGTCCTGTGTCCTCATTGAATGCACCCCATTAGGTGTCATGCTCCGTAACTTTACCTCTCTCAAGGTGGAACCCTATGAATCTCATTCCTCAACTGGGTTCTAGGCTACAAACTTCTAATTAGTATGATTACTCAAAAGGCACAACTAGATTCAATTCTAACATTCTCTCTTTTCAAGTGGTTCTCAGTGACTAATTCAGGTGACTAGACAGCTTTCTTAAACTAGAATACTGATTCATAATGACAGCAAGAACAAAACAAAGCATATGAGAAAACTGACCTTACCACAATATTAATTTTTCTAGATTGATGTCTATGTCACCTTTTGCCTTACCACTGTTTAGTAGGCAGTTTTGCATCCTCAGACTAAGTGGAGCTTTTCCATCACTCTATTCCCCTGCAAATAACTTCCTGATCATGTCCTGTTCATTAGAGTGATTTGTCTTGTTTAATTTTCTTTTGGTTCCTAGTCTTGACAAAAAAATTCTGTTTCCAAATACCACAATGGATTTCTGAATTGGTACTTAAAACAAACAAGGAGTCCTGCAGCACTTAAAGACAAGGGTATGTCCACACACAGCTTTTAAATCAAAAAAACTCCTGCTATTTTGATTTAGAAATGGTTAGGTGAACATGATGTTTTCTTCCAGTGAAATGAAGAGCTCCATCATTTTGCTATAAGAAAAGTCATATTGATACAATAAAAAGTAGTTTTATATGGATATGACAGTTAAATCAACACTACTATATCAATATAAGGCTGTGTGGACCTGTTATATTGATATAACGGTTATATCTATTTAAACCCTGGTTGACCATCCTCCCATGGTGCATGGTACCCTGGAAGAAAGGGCCAGGGTTCAGCACCCTGGCCAAGATGGTGTAGGGTGGAAGGGACCCCCCCCCCATGCCTGGTTTCCCCAGCCCTAGCTGGATGGTAGAGAAAGAGAGCCCGCAAACCTGGCATCTGGGGCGGAAGTCAGGAGCCGGGGAAGGGATCCCCACATGTCCAGCTCCTGTTGCTCTAGCTGGGCTCTAAGGGGAGGGACCCACACACACCTGGCTCCAGGAGCGCTTGCTGGGCAGCTGGGAAGGGATCCCCATGCGCTTGGCTCCCTGAGTGCTAGCTAAGCATTGGGGGGAAGGACCCCAGTATGCCTGGATCCAGGCGTTCTCACTGGCTGGTGTGGGAAGGGATCCGTGTGCTCCTGGCTCCCAGTGCTCTAGCTAGTTGGTGGGGGGAGAGACCCCTGTACGCCCGGCTCCAGGCACTCTTGCTGGCCAGGAGGGAGGGAATCCACATTCACCCAGCTCTCTAAGCGCTAGCCGGGTAGCAGGGCAAGGGATCTCCGGGCACCCATCTCCCAGTTCTCTAGCTGAGCAGCAGGGAAAGGGATCCCTACATGCCTGGCACCTGGTGCTCTAGCTGGGTGTCAGGGGAAGAGACCCCCACACGCCCAGCTCCAGGTGCACTCACCGGGTAGTGGTGAAGGGATCCCCACATGCCTGGCTCCCAGTGCACAGTGCGCTGGGAGACAGGGACGCATGGTTCCCTTCCCCCGCCACCCGGCAAGTGCATCTGGAACTGGGTTTGCAAGGGTCTCTCCCCAACAACGCCAGGCTAGAGCACCAGGTACTGGGCATGTGGGTGTCACTTCCTCTGCTGTGAAAGCATCTGGAGCTGGGCACGTGGGGGTTCTTCCCCCTGGTGCCCAGCTAGCACTCAGGGAGCTGGGAGCATGGGTCCCTTCCCTGCCGCTCAGCTAGGCCTGGGAGAGCTGGGCATGTGGGGATTCCTTCCCCAAGCTGGACTCAGTGCCCAGGGCTGTAGACAGGGAAGGGTATGTCTTCTCCCTTGCCTGGCTCAGTGCACCCAAAGCCTGGTGGGGCAGATGCTCTCCCCCACTACCAGGCTCACCAGGAGTAAGCCAGGCAGGAGACTGGGATGCCAACATGGCCCATCCTGGTGGCTGTGTTGACACACCTCCCATGGTACCCCTCTCCTGAATCAAACTAGCAAGTCCTGTCCCTGGACATGCTAGTTCGACTTCAGGTTTTTGGTGCGGACCTGACAAATCGATTTGTCTTGAATTGACTTAATGATTTCATAGAGATTTTGTTAAATTGATTTAAATTAAATTGATTTAACTGCCTATGTGTGGATATAGCCTAACAGATTAATTTTTCACATGAGCTTTTTGTGGGAGAAAATCCCACTTTGTGTGTGCAATATTATTCAAATATATGATCTTGATGTCATGTTGGAATAAGCTATTATAATAACATAGTTTGATTTGCTACATAACACAAGTCACACTAATACCTGCACTGAGCATAGTAACTTGTGGTTGAACCAAAACAGATCTTTCAATAAGACATCTAGCACTGAGGTGAAGTTTTTAAACAATCCAAACTACATAAAATTCACAACATCCTTGGTAATCTATGATTTTTGGTGCTATTTCAAGACATTCATAGATTCTAAGATCAGAAGGATCAGAATGATCATCTAGTCTGACCTCCTGTACAATGCAGGCCACAGAACTTCCTACCCTCCAATGCAGTAGACACCTAACCTATTAGTGCATCACTGAAATCCTCAAATCATGAATTAAAGACTTGAGGGTATAGAGAAAACAGCAGCAACTCGTGAAGCTGAGGGCCCCTCAAGTCCCCCACTGATCTGCTCTTGGTGAAAATCCTGTCCTGACCCTAAATATGGCAATCAGTTAATCTCTGAGCTTGTAGACAGAACTCAAAAACTGGACTCCCAAAAGAGAATTCTTTGCACCAACTCAGAAGTCACCCATGTAACATTGCATCACAAGCAACTGGCATATTTACTCCTGGTAGTCAAAGGTAAGAAATTTACAAAACTGAAACACTATTTGAATAAGGAATGCTGTTTTTGTATCTTAAAGCAAACATAGTTCTCTAGATAAAATATATTATTACATGTATTATACTAGAATTAATACATTTGCTAGTAGTAAGAGATCTCAAGAAGTGTTTTTGGAAGTCCAAATTGAATGAAGGCCAAGTGCAAGACACTTATGAATGTGATACTGCTTTTCCAACAGAAAACAAGAACAATGATGGTGGGATAGGAAAAGCAAACACAGGAAAGGAAAAGGAAATATACTTTGTAGCTGTTGTGCTTAGAGCCAACATCATTAGCAACACTGATCTGAACAATGAACATCAGGAAAACAGTGTTTTTAGGGACAATGTCTTTGGAAGAGTTCTGCTACATCAAAGATGTCACAAATCAGTGACAAAGTCTCTCTCTGGTCATGTTGTTAAAGATTGACTATAATACATGTGCTTATGGGAGAAAGCGGTGCAATTGCAGGAAGTTTAGAAATGCCATATTTTACGTTATTTTGCAATATTTTGTGATACTATGTTATTCACTTGAATAAAGAGTGTATTTTTTTTTTAGCTCTATCCAGATTTCCTGATTACCGCCAAAGTGTCTTTAAACAGATCAACTAAAACCACGAAGTGTGAAGGAGACCAAGGCCAAAATTTTAAAAAGTGACTAGTGCTTTCAGATATCTAACTGAAAATAAGACTTTTTTTCTTTTTCCTTTTTTCTTGTTCTTTTTTTTTTGTTTTTTTCTTAAAGAGAGGAGGCCCCTTTAACATGTCTCCACAAGCCTTGTCTCTCATTTTTGATCTTTGTCACATCACAAATGTTTCAAATGCGCTAATGCACTGTCTCTAGTCATTAGTCACTGAGTCCACAGAACAGGTATAAACATCCAGCAACAACTGCCACAAATCTTGTTTTGAATAAATCAGTTTCTACGTCCTTCCTATTCTTACCACATTAACCCTTACAGCAGGGCTTGGTAACCCTCAGCAAGCACTCCAAAGATGGCTGGCACAATTCTTCTAAGTGGCATGGAGGGCTCCCAATTACTGCAACCCCCCTGCTGACCTGCCCCCCACAGTGACTTAGGCCACAAGAGCTGCCACACATATAGTGGTTTTTTTTTTTTTTTTTGCTGGCCCTGCCCTTGGCACTTGCTGGCCTCGCCCCGGCACCTTCCAAATGTTGGGGGTGACGGGCTGGCACAGGTTGCTAACCCTGCCGAAGAGTGTTGTCATTGTCCATATTATCAAGAATGTAAAAATGAATATTTAGATAGGAAACAAATGTTTTAATCTCTGTTATGACAACTATAAAAGGTGCCAAATAGTAGTGCCAGATATGCATGTATATGGGTATGATGTAAATACCTTATGCACCAGGAAATGGACCCAGACCCCAGGCTCATTGGACATAGGCCACAGAAGAACAATAGATAGTAAAATTGAACTAACATAAAGTTATGAGAAAAAGTAATAAATATGAGTTGAAAGAAAAATCTATCACCAAATATTTTATTTGTAGTGAAGTTTCTATAAAACTGATTCTAGAACTGATCCTCCTGGCACTGTCATGGACAGTACTCCAAAACTTGATTCATGCTAATTAACCATTGTTGTTTCTCTATTTGGCTATCTAATTTGTTGACAGATGAAAAGAGGCACAACAAAGCCAGCCTGTCAGTGGTGCTTTGCAGTATAATGAGTAAAGAACCCTATGCATGAGCAGAAAACCTTCCTACAGTTGCTACAAGTCTACTAGTCATATGGAAGTTGCAGTGCATTCTGCTTTCTGGCTCCCCTACAGGCCTCAGCCTGCATTCTCTGATGGACCTCCATGGTGACAGCACTTCTCTTAATCTAGTTTCTCCAAACTGAAAAACAATGGGCAGGATATTCCCAGTTGCCAATGGGAATACTGAATTTCCTGAAATCTTGTTTGATTTTGTCATGACATTGGACTTTAGCCTTCCTTTATGTGGGCAGTTCTTTAGCAGGCCATAAAGAACTGCCTTTAGCAAATAATCTTGAGGCATGCACTCTACGTAAGCCAACAGTCAAAACTTCCAAACATCCAGTAGAGTCTGCTTAACCCAGCTTTCACAGCTGTAAAGTAGGGTACTAAAGACACAAGCCTGATAAGCAGACACCACTGTGTTCGGGGTTTGCAATTTATTGTTCCAAATTTTCTATACATTTCAGAATAATTTCAATTCACATGGCATTACTTAAAATCATGGTAAACTAACTTCATCTGGCAATTAACTTTCTAGGTGGAAACAAACAAAGTCCTATGGCACCTTAAAGACTAATAAAGTTCTTTAGGCATACATTTTCATGGCATGCAACACACTTCATCAGACAGCTGGCTTTGCATTGAATGTTTGATTCTAGTATTAAATGATTGCATTGGTTATAGCCTCACTGTCCACCTATGATTAAATATGAATCTTAGCTAAATTCTGAATCTGGATTTCAAACACCTGAAATTGAGAGAAAGTGACACCAATGCTGATATGAACTGTGGCTTTCAACTGATAGCTCTCATTACAACAACACCAACAAGAGATTATTTATTATATTAAAAAACACAGTTAATGCGTTTTATGGACTGCATGGCTAGGTCTACGCATTAGTTTGAATTAATTTAGTTTTAATTAATTACTTCAAACTAATAATGGTTAATTAGAACTAAGTTAATTTGAACTAACATGTACCCACTAGAAGTCAAATTGAACTATCATGTCCATGCACAGGACTTGCTAGTTCAATTTAGGAGGGGGACACCATGGGAAATGTGGCAGCATGGCATCAAAGAAGGGTCATGCCCCCACCCAATACATAGAAAGAGGAAAGCACACTGGGATGAAGAAGGTCAAACCATGTTAATTGGAACTAAAGGTTAATTTGTATTAACATGACTCCACTGGATTAATTTGAACTAATAAGTTTTAATTAACTGTTACTTCCAAGTTAAGTGAGGTTTTATAACTTCAAAGTAAATGTTCATTACTTTGAACTAAGGAATCCCTTAGTTCGAAGTAATGAAAGCCAGCATAGCCATGCATTAATTGACTTCAAATTAATCCTCATTAATTCAAACTAAATTTTAAGTGTTGGCATACTCCATATAGGGGAAGAGATGATCAAGCAGAAACAGTGTTGTGAGGTTTTATAGTATGTAAAAATTTGGCAAAGGTATATTCAACTCTTTTTAAGTTGTGGGCTCTTTTGTTTGTTTATTTTTGGTTTTTGTCAAGGGGAATTTGCCTGAGAACATATGAAAATCACATGTATAGGAGAGACACAAGCCTGTTGTCATTGAAATCAAAGTCAAAACTCCTGCTGTTTTCAGTACAAGAATGATTAGGCCAGAAGCTAAGTTGCTATAGTGTGACAGACAAAGTATTGTCCTTGGTCAAAAGCTAGCTTGGGGACAGAAAAGAAGGAGTAAGATTAAATAGTTGGTTTTTATCATAGTAGAAGGTTAACATCAAGATGCCTCAGCATTGCATAATAGGTCAAGTGTTGTTCTATATGTTTATAAATCATCTGGAAAGGGTTAATGGCGAGGTAGTAACATTTACAGCTGACAGATTTCCAGAGTAGACTGTGAAGAACTTCAGGGAGAACCAAACAAGCTAGAAGAATTACAAATTAAGTTCCATGTTGATAAACACAAAGTGCTGCATATTGGAAAAAAAAAATGCTTGTGTATGTCACAGAGTTCTAAATTAACTGTATTAGCTCAGGAATGGAACCTGGATGTCATGACAGACAGATCAATTAAGACCTAACTGTGCAGCTGCAGTCAAATAAGCAAACAAGCTATTTGAATGCATGAAGAACCATAAGGGAATAATTCAGAAAACATTATAATATGTTTATGTAAATCAATGGTGCATTCTCATTTCAAATACTGTATATAGTACTTTGTAAGTAAGCCATCACAGTTTTCACACCTAGGCCAACAGGCAGTGCTGATACCTTGGCTGCTACCCATCAGCTTCCCCAGAGGCACAGAGAAGGAGTCAAGTGAGGCCTCTGTCCACAAAGATCCTGACTAGAGAAGAAGTTCAGTCCAATTGATTGACTGGGATGAATTATTTAAATAGGAAAGAAGCACAGGAAACAAGGCTGGACTCAGGGTTCTCCACTATTGTGCCCTCCCCCCCCACAAGGTGGTACTGAACCTGGATCCAAGTCTGCAGATTGACCAACAGTGGGGTGAGGTGGGACAGTGCTCAGCACTGGGGTCCAGCTGGCCCAGGGTCCACAGACCGGCCAGCTGTAGGCTGGGACGGCAGTGTGACATGTCATGTGCTGGCAGCACTCCAGCTGACTGGCAGAGATGCTCCAGGCCCGCAGGCTGGCACCCAACTTATTGCAGGGCAGCAGGTAGCAAAGCCCCCCTCTAGGCCAGGGCCCAGGCCTGTAGTCCCTAAAGTCCCTTTGTTAATCAAGCCCTGACAGGAAGTTGTCTGAACAACTAGATGAATGTTTGGCTGTTTTCTACTGGGAACTAGCGATGTAAAAGGTTAGTTCCTTAAATGTTTAAATGGTTATCAGCCATTTAAACATTGTAAACAGCTGATTACCATTTAAACCTGAGGATGGGAGAAGAGAGCAGCAGTTGGGTTGGCTGCCCACTAGTCACAGCAGTTAGGCAGCTCTTGCTGGCTAGGAAGTGTAGAGCCCAACATGGGATAGCCACAGCTGGGCTTGACTTCCCGAGCATGGGGGAAATGCAAAATACCGCATGTGGGCACTTTGCGAACTACAGCTGGACGTGCCTTAGGTGGATACTGGGTTTGAATCCAGTATGGCAATTCCTGTATATGCTGGCCCTTTATTTTTAGTACTAAGTGTGTATATGTGTGGTCCTCATTATGGTAGCATCTGAGTATTACCCTGGTATTGATGGATTTATCCCCACACTGTTGTCAGATAGAGGAGTGTTATTAACCCCAATAATTATGATTTTACATAAAGGAAGTGAGAAACAAAAAGGGGTGAAGAGGCTTGTCCAAGGTCATATAGGATATCTGTTACAAACCCAACAGCTAAACATATATCTCCTGTGTTAGAGTCTAGTGCCTAAAACTGAGGCTTGTTTCTCTCTCTCTCTCTCTCCATTTGCTTTTATAATACAAGAACAAATGTGTAACCTATTTTACTTACTCAGGAAAAGATTCTCATTTTATGATACAGAAAATGTTTAACATAAGTATGTAAGCATTATATTCTTTAGAAATACAGAGTTATAAATTAACACATAATATTTGGCCCCATGGAGTTAATATACATGGATTTTGAAACAAGTTTGGCAGAGGTGCCAAGGTCTAAAAATTGCCTTGTCTCCTAAAAGGTGCATGCTTTGCATCAGAAACACTTTTGAAAATATAGTCATTGGATTTTTTGTAAATCAGTGTTAATTGAAAACAAAACATTGTAATCAGTGCCACAACTATTTTATTTTATTTTATTTTATTTTATTTTTTTATAATATTAATGATTGTGTTTCTGTGTCTCTTAGCAGATGAAAAATTCTTGAGGTTGCAAAATTTCAGTTTTACTTATTTTTTTACAAGAACCACATGAAAGCCAAGGAGCAGTGGCAGGTGTAGGTCAAGAAAGCTCTGGTAATTCTGCAATTTACTTTAAAATTAGTGATAGATCCCCCAAAGTAGCAGGACACATTTATTGATTTAATTTTATTTATGTTAGAAAAGGGAGTGAAGCCACCAAGAGGCAAAATTACTATCTCATTTTTATTTCCTTCTAGGAGTAGGCAGAGGGGCTTCTGGAGAACACTCCATTTATGAACACTGGGATATCCTGTGGATCTGTACAGATGTTCTACAATTCTCAGCTGAAGGCTTCTGGAGGAGGCTACCTTATTTCTTCTACCAACTGCTATAGCAGGATATTTTTCCATACCATTCAACAATTATTTCAGCAGGCACCTTGGTAGTACACAGCTTTGCTTCAGAAGGACATAGGCAGCATCAGGATGCCAGTAGCAGAGGGCAGGGGTGATTTTGGACATCCAGATACAACATGCTCTTTCCATCTTTGTTATGCTCAGGGTGGAGATATAAGCTAAAACTAGCACTGTCTGTAAAAAATGGTGACAGTATTCAGTTTCACTGTCCTATACACATAATCATGACTGTGAGCTATCCCTCTCTTATTATTCAAATACTCGTCTCCCACAAGGGCCATACACAACATGTGTTTAGTGCTGTGAGTGGCACCAAGTTGTATCAGTCCTAAATAAAATGAGACTGTAGTAAGGATTAAAGAGAGTAAGTTCAAAATCCTAAATTTTGATTTCTGTTCTGAATACCAGAAGAATGATTCCTTGGTCTGTTGTATTTACAGCTGCTTGTACTGTGTGGCCCCTGACAGTCTCCACTTGAGCCAGATAAGAAGAAGGAAGAGAACTCAGTGTGACACATTTCTGGAGATGTTGCAAGCCTTTGCTGCATCAGAAAAAGAGAACAGGGCCTAGAAGATGACTTTTGAAGACATAGTGAAGAAGGAAAGAGAGGAGAGAAGAAAAGCCCAGGAACCCAAGCAGGACAAGGAGAAGAAAATACACCTGGACAACAATAGAGCTTCTCAGAAAGAAAGGAGAATTACTGGAGACTCTGGCTGGCTTGCGTGTCCAAAATTCCCATGCTCACCTCCCTCTGCAGTTCATAGACAACTCAATGTCAGGACTTCGTACATTCCCCTTCAACATTTCACATGGCATCAGAGTTACTGCACTACCGCCGCCACTCCATCACAGAAGAAGTCTACAGATCTACATAACCATTTTTTTCCCCTTTTAAGTTATTTTCTGTAATTTTCTGGGTTTTGTAAAGTGGTGTGGTGGGTTTTTTTTATTTATTTTTTTTGGTCATGGTTCATTTATAGAATAAAATTCTATTGTTGGACTGTAATTCTTCTCATCATGTCTGGACTGGTGCTTTTGAGGTCTGATACCCACCAATTTCCTGTTACTTCCTTTTGTCATAGAGCCCATACGTCATTGTCAGACAATATTAATAGGGTCATTGACAATGTTATATTTGTACATACACAGCTCTCATTACATTATTCATACTTCAGTATTAAAGAGCAAAGCCAGGTTAAGCACATTACCATAAAACAAACTATGGTGACTCACTATTAAAATATTTCAAAGCCTCCCTGAGATATATAGCTTCATGTTGAGCTCCTCTTATAGTCCTTGTATTTGGATCTTCAGAATCACCTCTGCTCTCCCTGCAAACAGAAACATTTTCCCCTTTGCTTCACAGATATTATGCAGGATACAATAGGCACCTATGACCATTGCAATATGTTTTTCACTGAAGTCCAATCTTTTATGCAGACGATTCCAGTGACCCTTCAAATGATCAAAGACACAGTCAACTGTCATTCTTCATCTACCAAGCCTGTATTTGAAGTGCTCCTTGGTGCTGTTGAGGTGGCCAGTATATGACTTCATAAGCCATGGGAGCAAGCTGTAGGCAGGGTCTCAAGGATCACTTCAAGCATTTCAATATTTCCATTGTTAATTTGTCAGTTATGAAAGAAAGTCCTTGTTTACATATTTCTGAACAGTTCTTTATTCTTAAAGATGAGCCTGTTATGCACCACCCTCCCAGACCAGCCTTCAATGATTTTGGTTAAACATCCACAGTGATACACTTTCATTACCATAGAAAAGTAATCCTTTACTGTTCATGTACTCTGTAGCTTAGTGATCTTGTGCTAAAGTAGTAACCTGTATGACCGATACAGTTCAAAAAGTCCAGTTTTTGAAAACCATCCACTATGTGTGAATTGGGATTATGATTGATTGTGTGTCTGAGGGCTGTTTGTGTCATTGTTCCCTGCTCACCCTTATTCAGACTCAATCATCCATATGATCACCCTTCCCTGTGTGCTTAAAGAGGGGGCAAGGGCTGACCTAGGAGGAGAAGGCCTCAAAATCCTTAAGTGACCAGGCAGAGCTCATGAACAGAGGACTGCAAGCAGGGGAGTTTGAGAAGGAGTTTGTGAGAAGGATTTTTTTGGTTTGAGAGGCCACTATGGTTAAGAAGAGTTGTATTGCTTCTTCAAGCACTGCTTCTGTCTCCTCCATCTGCACCTGTATCTAGAGAGACATCCTGACTATGGATGTCTCCAAGCAGATCCTGGTGTGGATTTGCAGGGATTGTCCCCTGCATTTTCCACTTAAAGAAAATTAGGCTCAGGGGATCATGCAGTGTGAAAGATGCATTCTGGTAGAATCTTTCAGAAAACTGGTGGGAGAACTTCATGGGGAAGTGGCTAGGCTTAGAAGAATCCTAATGCCCATGAAGAATTCCCCAAGAGTACTCATGAAAAGGCATCAAAGCTCAAGGAAACTTCCCAGATGAAGAGAACTGCTGCTGTTACACCATCGGGGGAGGAAGCTATGGCTCTGTCACAGGGAGGATACTGTCAGATGATATTTTTAAGGCAGCAGGTGGTGCTCTGCCCTTGCTACCAAACCCCTAATTGCAGTGATGAAGAGCAATTATGCAGTCATGGCAATGAGGGATGATGTAGAAAAGGAGAACTCATGCACCCTCAAGGCTGGGAGGGGCACAACCACCACACTCAGAAAGAAACATAGGGTAGTGGTGGTTGAGGACTCTCTTTTGAGGGGAGTTGAGGCACCCATCTGTCACCCTGACATGGCATCCCAGGACCTATGCTGCCTGCCAGGGGCCTGTATTTAAGATATTACAGGATTGTCAAGAACCATCTAGCCCTCTGACTACTACTACATGCTATTCATCTCTTTGGGCACTAATGAGACTGTGAGATGTGACCCTCAGCTAATCAAGAGTGACTACAGAACTCTGGGAGCATGAGTGAAGGAGTTTGGTAGACAGGTGATATTCTTTTTGACCCTTCAGGTCAAGGGCAGGGGCCTGAGCAGAGATAGGTGCATCCTGGAGATAAATGCCTGGCTAAGATGGTGTTACCAGGAGGACTTTGGCTTCCTCTACCATGGGGTGCTGTTCGAGAAAGAAGGACAGGTAGGCAGAGATGGACTCCACCAATCAAGGAGGGGGAAAAGCTTATTTGGATGTAGACAGGCTAACCTAGTGAGGAAGGTGTTAAACTAGGTTTGAAGGGGGAAGGTGACCAAAGCCCAAAGATAGGTAACAATGAGGGAGGCCTGAGGGAAGGTAAGGAACTTGGGAAGAACCAAGGCTATAACAGCAGGGATAATAGAGAGCCTAGTCAGAACTGGGGTGGGAGAGAGAGAATCAAATCAGTACCTTAGGTGTCCTAATGAAGCCTTAATATTTGAGGAGAATAGGGAAGGAGGACACCAGGAGAAAATACAAGGAGGAAGATGCAATGATAGAGACAATCAGCAGGAGAAAGTACAGCAATCGGTCTGGTATCTTAGGCTGTGTTCACACACAAGCATTATTTCAATACAAGTTGTGTCGAAACAACTTGTATCAAAATAATGCCTTATTCCGATATAACTTAATTCAAATTAACAGTTTGTTAATTTGAATTAAGGAAAAAAGCTCAAAGCAAAATAGCAGTTTCAGGCAACAGTTATTTTGAAACAAGTCACTGTTGTTTTGAAACAACATGTTCAGACTGCATTGTTTCGAAACAACGTTGTTTCATCCCCAAACGGGGTTTAAGTTGTTTCAAAACAACGCAGTTGTTTTGAAACAATGGATGCTACTGTTTCACAACAACCGTGTCTCGTGTGAACAGGGTATTTCTTATTTTGAAACAACCTCTGTTGTTTTGAAATAAGAGTACTGTGTGAACACAGCCTTAGATGCCTGTACAAAAATGCAAGTAGCCTGCAAAACAAGCAGGAAAAATTGGTACTACTGGCACAGACAAGGAACTATATGTAATTGAAATAACAGGATAGCTTGCATGACTGGAGCACTGCCATGGATGGACATACATTTTTCAGGATTGACAGGCAGGGAAGAAGAGGTGAAGGAGTAGCACTGTATGTAAAAGAACTTTATGACTGCTAAGGGCTCCACTATGAAAGTGGAGACAAGCCTGTTGAAAGTCCCTGGTTTCAGTTTAAAGGGGAGTGTAAAAAAGCTTGCTATAGACCCCAGACCAGAAGGAGGAGGTGGATGAGGAATTCTATGGACAACCAGCAGAAGTTTCCAGATCATGGGCCCTGGTTTTCATAGGGGACTTCAATTACCCTGACACCTGCTGGGGGGGGGGGAGCAATACAGCAATGCACAAAAAATCCAGGAATTTTTTGGAGAGTGCTAAGGACAACTTCCTGGTATAAATGCTGGAGGAACCAAGTAGGGGCCTTGCACCTCACGACCTACTGCTCACAAACAGAGAAGAATTGATCAGGGTAGTAGAAATGAATGGCAACCTGGGCAGCAATGACCATGAGCTGGTAGCTTTCAGGATTCTAATCAAAAGATGAAAGGAAAGAAGCAGAACACAGACCCTCAACTTCAGAAAAGCAGATTTTGTCTCCCTCAGAAAACTTATGGGAAGGATTCCTTGAGAGGCTAATCTGAAGGGGAAAGGCATCCAAGACAGCTGGTTGTATATTAAGGAAACACTACTAATAGCACAGGAAGATACCATTCTGATCAGCAGAAAGAACAGCAAATATGGAAGGTGCCCAATGTGGCTTAGCAGAGAACTCTACACTGAGCTGAAACACAAAAGGGAAACTTACAAGAAGTGGAAGCTTGGACTGATGACTAGGGAGGCATATAAATATATTGCTTGGGTCTACAGGGATAAAATCAGGAAGGCCAAAGGACAATTGGAGTTACAATTAGAAAGGGATGGGAAGGGTAATAGGATGTGCTTCTACAAGTATGTCAGTAACAAGAACATGATCAGGGATGGTTTAAAACCCATACTGAATGGAGCAGGTATTCTCATGACAGGTGATGCAGAAAAGGCTGAAATACTCTTTTTTTTTTACCTCAGTCTTCACAGACTAGGTCAGTCCCCAAGCTACTATATTGGGTAACACAGAAGGGAGAGAAAGAGAGCAACCATTGGTGATGGAAGGTCAGGTTAGGGACTACTTAGAGACATTGGATGTGCAGATGTCTTTGGGGCCAGATGAACTGTATCTGAGGGTTCTGAGGGAGTTGGCCGATGTGATTGCAGAGCTGCTAGCCACTATCTTTGAAAACTCATGGTGAATGGGGGAGTTTCCAGACAACTGGAAAAAAGCAAATATAATGCCTATCTGCAAGAAAGGGAAAAAGAAGGACCCAGGGAACTACAGATCAATCAGCCTCACCTCAATCCCTCGTAAAAACCATGCAACAGGTCCTCAGAGAATCCATTCTCAAAACAGTCAGTTTAGATTCACCAAGGGCAAATCATGCCTGACTAACCTGATTGCCTTCTATGATGAGATGACTGGCTATGTGCATGCAGGAATAGCCATTGATGTGATATACCTCAACTTTAGCAAAGTTTTAATACAGTTTCCCACAGCATTCTTGTCAGCAAGTTAAGCAAGTATGGTTTGGATGAATGGGCCATAAAGTGGATAGTAATCTGGCTAGATCATCAGGCTCAGTGGGTATGTCTAAATGGCTCAATGTCTACTTTGCAATCAGTAACTAGTGGAGTACCTGAGCAATGAGTCCTGAGGCTGGTTCTGTTAACCGTCTTCATTTATGATCTGGATGATGGGATTGATTGCACACTCAGTAAATTCTCAGATGACACCAAGCTGGGGGGAATTGTAAACACTCTGGAGGGCAGGGATACGATTCAGGGAGAGCTTGACAAATTGGAGCAATGGGCCAAATTAAATCTCATGAGGTTCAGTAAGGATGAGTATAAAGTCCTGCACTTGGGACAGAAAAATCCCATGTACTGCTACAGGCTGGGGACTGATAGGCTAAGTAGCAGCTCTGTAGAAAAGGACCTGAGGGTTATGGTGAATGGGAAACTGGCTATGGGTCAACAATATACTCTTGTTGCCAAAAAGGCCAATGGCATCAGTAGGAGTGTTACCAGCAGATCGAGGAATGTGACTATTCCCCTTTATTTGGCTCTGGTGAGGACACATCTGGAATACAGTGTCCAGTTTTGGGCTCCACATTACAGAAAGGATGTTGAGAAACTAGAAAGAGTTCAGTGGAGGTCAGCAAAAATAATTAGGGGGTTAGGGCACATGACTTACAAGGAGAGACTGAAGGAACTAGGCTTATTTAGTCTGCAAAAGAGAAGACTGAGGGGAGATTTGATAGCAACCTTCAAGTACTTGAAGGGGTGCTCCAAAGATGAGGGAGTTTGTCTGTTCTCAATAGTAACAGAGGACAGAACAAGAAGCAATGGTTTAAAGTTGCAGCTGGGGAAATTTAGGCTAGATACTAGAAATAACTTGCTCATAAGGAAGGTGGTGAAGCGTTGGAATGGGTTACCTAAGGAAGCCGTGGACTCTCCATCTTCGGAAACATTTTGGCCCAGTTAGACAAAACTCTGGCTGGGATGATTTAGTGGGAGTGGTTTTGCTTTTCACAAGGTGTTGGACTAGATGAACTCATGAGGTCCTTCCAACCCTATGACTCTAAGTCCCGTATTGCTCAGAGTCATCACCCTTTTTAGCAGGTGGTGATTAATGCCCTGGCACTCTTTCATGACAACCATCCTTGTTGTGGATTTTCTGTCTTCAAATTGATTCCGAGCTGACTAGTAACAATCTGGTGTTCCATGTTTCCACAGTTTAGTCTTCACTCACTGCTCAGCTGTCTCATTTTTGTGTCCTTGTAAGGGGGGTGGGAGGAGGGTCTCACATTCATTGGAGGGCTTCATAAGTGTTGCTTAGGAACTGTGCTCTAACTCATTGAGCACTGAATTCCAAATCATCATCATTTACTTCTCTTGTTCACAGGTCTTATGCCAAAGCTTGTGTTATGGTTGCTGACCTGATTTCTTATTGTCTCTTTTACTTTGAAGATTCTCTAAAAGTCAGACTACATATTTTAACTACCTAAATGTTTCTCTTATTCCTCATCTTATATCCAAATTATCAAAACACAGACCTTCATCTGCTATCCTTCCCTGACACTGTGCCCACTTCATAGTCACTGACAGGGGCAGACTAACACATAAGCCAACTGGGCCCATGCCCAGGGCCCACCTTGCTGGCACTAGAAGGTGGAGGGGAAGTGGGGCGGCTGGCCCAGAGGCTAGGCTTCACACTCCTGCCCAGCCCCTGGGCCAATTGGTCCACCTACAGAGATGGAGTAGGCTAGGTCAGAAGCGGGGCTCTCAGATTCTGCCCCACCCCACCCCTGGGCCAGTTCCTCTGCTGCCGGGGGGGGGTGTGTGAGGGCAGCCATAGCCTGCCCCGGTGGTCCAGAGGTGCGGTGGGTTCGACCATTGCATGCAGTATGGCCTCTAGCACGGCTTTTGGACCACACCGAAAGCCACAGAATGCTCATCAGTCCTGTCCCTGCCACCCCGTGGGGCCAAGTGCCCAGGTCACATCTGACCTCTGACCCCAAGCCTCCCTCCACACAGACAGTTAAATCGATTTAACTTAAATTGATTTAATAAAATTGCCATAAAATCATTAAATTGATTTAAGCTAAATCAATTTAGCAGGTCCACACTAGAAAGTCAGATCGAATTAACATGCCCAGAGACAGGACTTGCTAGTTCGATTTAGGAGAGGGACACCATGGGAAGTGTGGCAGGATGGCCCCTTAGAAGGGCCATGCCCCCACCCAATATATGAATAGAGAAAGGCACCCTGGGAAGGAGAAGGGCAAAACCATTAAATCAAAACAACCTTTAAATAGAAATAAAACATCCACACAGTGTTATTTCGATATAACATTTTTCATTTAAGTATCAGTGCAATTTAAAATGAGGTTTTATTGAATCGCTCTAACTTCCCTTCTTTCAAAATTATGGAGCTCATTATTTTTATTCAAGGAAACATCCTGTGGATCTACACTTTTTTAAGTGGAAATAACCAGTATTATTTTGATTTAAAAGCTGCATGTGGACATACCCTGACTTAAAACAATGAATTTAGCTGAAGCTTGTTTCTTTGTTCTTTCTTCTCCTACATGACAACCACTTTCCCTTTTTCTTTTAGAATGCAAACTTACCAATCTTCTTCCAGAAATAACATCTTTTGCAATGAACCATCTCACACTGTCATACTTCCTCCCCACCCTCCACTTGGCCCTTTTCTGTTCCAGAGGATGTACCGAGTTGTTCGTTGTTTTGCATGTTGAATATGATTAGCTATAGCTTAATTAACATGTGTCTTTTTTATTGTGCATGTACAAATGAACCTTTCACAGCCATGAATAATAGGTGAGGAAAAATATTGGTTTAGATAATTCAATATATGCTGGAGTCTGCACTTAAATGGCTATTAATTCGAATCCCTGCTGAGTAACCTATGGTTGAAACAAAGTCAATATGATTAAGTGAATGAGAGTAAACAATAAGGAACAAAGTAAGCAAAAAAAGCATGAACCACTGTAAGCTATCAGTCAGTCAGCAAAATATATATGCACATGCAACACTTAAGGAGGCAATCATATGACTAGTTAGCAATTAATGCAGTGTTTATTAATCATTCTGTCAGCATACGATTTGTAGTTGCACAGTAGAAATATATAGCAACTGACACTGTAGATCAAAAAAAATATTTCCAATTAAATCTAAATATTTAAAGCCAGAAAGGGAAACATTCTGGCAGATTCTGATAGTTTTACTTTATGTGAACTCAAGCCTTACTCCATGAATAGTTTCACTGATGCCAATGGAACCACTTGTTGTATGACTTACCACTAAATATGACTAAGATGCTCTGAATCTGTTCTTTAGCCAGTCCTAAAGGTGTGCTCAGTTACCCTTAATAAAGTTAGACCCATATTATAAGCTGCTGTCATTGGTGAGCTGTTACTCATTGACTTCACTGGAACGATAGTAAGGAATAGTCACCAACATGAGTAAAGGAGTCACGATAAGATTTTTGGTAAGAAAGGGAGGGTACATCAGTGGAATAATCACTTGCCTGGGAATTGAGAAACATGATATCTATTTGCAGATGTATTGCTGATCAGCAAAACTCTGGACAAATTATATTTGCTCTTTGGGATATAGAGTATCTCATACACGGTGTTTATGCAGTCTTAAACACAATGGGGGCCTAATCATTGATGCTGCTGCAGTACAAATGACAATGAAAACAAAGGAAAAAATGGTCCCAATTTTAAAATGAATATTTTGATTTTTAAGAAAGTAGAAAATCACTTTAAAATCATTTTAATCTATAATGCTATGTAATCTGACAATAAAGATTAGAATGTAATGGTCAAGTCCAAGCTGACCTTCTATCTCTATATAGTGATGAAGAAATTACATGCTAAATACCATGAATTTACATTGGTAGTGCCAGTGACAGGCCAAAGTTCTGAAAGTTGACCTGGTTTGTTTTGAGTTATATTTCTTTTTAACCTCTAAACAATTTGGGATGGGGATAGTGCTTCTGTAAATAAGTCTAACAAATCTTGAAGGCTAGAAATAATAATAATAATAATAATAATAATAATAATAATAATAATAATAA
>ML681989.1:20504714-20528735 GCA_007922195.1 Podocnemis expansa | reverse complement strand
TCCCACCTAAAATACATATCCCAAAACTATTACTGCTACAATACATAAAATGAGTATTGCCCACCTAAGATCTGTCAGGTAAGTGCTACATTATCAACATTCACATGAGAAATAGTCACATTCAATAGCAACTTAACTTTATTATAGGAATTTACAACTCACTGGTTTCAGAATGTTCATTTCAGCTGTGTTTCCTATTTAACAAGGGAAGAGCAAAGTGATTGTGAATTGGAAATAAACAACATAAATAAAGGATTCAACAGTAGCCAGAGGTAAGAAAAAAATTGGCTCCTGTTAAGAACCTATTATGTTGTTTTTCATTGTTGTGAATTGTAAAGTTCTTTCTTTTCTGTCAATTGTTTACTTGTAACTGCCTGTTCTGATAGCTAAATCACTAATCCTTCTTAAACTGTTCAAATTAGATATGTAAACAAAATCTAAGAGGTAATATTAAGACTAGTGAAAGCAGTTTACTCTGTGGTGCCATCAATTACTTATATTGGAAGATCTTGGCAGCTATATTTATGTACTGTAAACATAGTCATGTTCAATCATATGATTATTTTATGATGGCAAATAAATATGTATAGCATGCAAAAGGCTTCAGGATTCTTTTGATACCTCAAAGTATGCTATTTGATAAATTAATCCAGTAATAACACCTGGAGTTAAAATGGTACAACAGTTACCATAATAAACTTTGTTTTCTGTTTCTTATAACTTTGCTTATATCATCAGCTGTTTGTCCGATATTTTCCATGCTAAATCTCTTCTTCTACATTTTTTTTAAGTTTCAGCCAAAATGGTTCCTTTATTTTTGTGAATATGAATGGGGAGAAATGAATCATTTTACTGACATTAAAATATATGATTTAAGGGCGTGTGGGTAATATTAATATCACTGCTTCTTGACTTCAGAGTCCTTGATTTTGCAAACTTGATTTTTTTTTTAATATGAAGGGTTGTGGGGGTTTTGTTTGTTTGTTTGTTTGTTGTAAATAATAATATAATTTTTAAACCTTTTCTGATCTCCCTTCCTGTTGGATGCATTGCAATTCTTCATTTTGGCTAGCATATCCTGATTAAAAAGGGGCAACAGAATCTGTATATGAGTTAAACACATATGAATACCCAAGTAATTGTTAACAGTATGTGTCAGTGATGTATTGTAAACTACTAATTATTTTCCCAACCTTTCTTAGAATCAGAGAATCTAGATATGGAAAAGCTCTGTTTTGTCCGCTGGTTTATCTCCTTCCCAGTAGTGCTCATTTAACAATGTTTTGTACTTGCAATGATTGGGTTTTTGGTTGGGATTAAAATTGGAACAGCTGTATATACAAACAATATATTTTCCAAAGGGGTAGCCGTGTTTGTCTGTGTATAGCAAAAGCAGCAAGAGTCCTGTGGCATCTTAGGCTATGTTCACACACAGGGGGGTTATTTCGATACAAGTTGTTTTGACACAAGTTGTATCGAAATAAGGCATTATTTCAAAATAAGTTAATTCAAATTAACAATTTGTTAATTCGAATTAAGGAAAAAAGCTCAAAGCAAAATAGCAGGTTCAGACAACAGTTATTTCAAAACGGCTGTGTTCACACACGGGGTTATTTCGATATAAGTTGTTTTGAAACACCTTATATCGAAATAACACCTTATTTTGAAATAATTTAAGCCGAATTGGCAAAAAGTTACTTCGAAATAAGGAAAAAGGTGGGAAACAAAATAGCAAGTTCACAGTGTGAACATACTATTTCGCTTGGGGAGGGGGCTGCAGGCACCCCTGGGGTTCAGCGCAGCCCAGCTAAACCCCCGTGGCGGGTTTGGGGGCAGCCTGGGCTTTAAGCCGGCAGGGATCAGCGCTGAGCTGCGCTGAACCCCACGGGAGCCTGCAGCCCCCCTCTGCCGGCCAGGGGACACCCCTCAGCACCCTGGCTAGGGTCCTGAGGGGGCAGCCCTTCAAATGTTGTTTTGGAACACCTTGTTCTGAAACAACATGTTCACATGCATTGCTTTGAAATGATTTCGAAACAAGGTTGTTTTGCCCTCAAATGGGGTTTAACTTGTTTCAAAACAACACAGTTGTTTCAAAACAATGGGTTCCCCTTGTATCGAAACAACTATGCATTGTGTGAACATGCTTTCTTTTGTTTTGAAACAACCTCATTGTTTCAAAACAAAAATGCTGTGTGAACACAGACCACGAGTCACTGTTGTTTCAAAACAACATATTCAGACGGCATTGTTTCAAATCAATAGTTTCGAAACAACATTGTTTTGTCCCCACATGGGGTTTAAGCTGTTTCGAAACAACAGTGCATTGTGTGAACATGGCCTTTCTTATTTTGAAACAATAGTCTTGCAAGCAGTGTCGTTCTTCTCCATTTATTTGACCCGATCGTAATACTCCATTTACACTATACAGGCAATTTACAGACATTAAAGACTACTAAGGTAGAGAAGTCAGTGTAGGAAAAATAAAATTTATTCAGGTACTTCTTATCACAATAGTACTAAGCATGAAATGTACATTGCACAGTTGCAATCAATGATAATGTTCACATTTGTGTGAGAATCTACAGGTTTTGTGAGATACTTTATTTCCTGTAGATTTCAGTTACTTTCCTGGACAGTTTCTCATAATTCTCGAATCCCTCACTCTAGTCAACATAACTTTGCAAGGATCAGTGATGTATAAAAGAAGACTGGTAGGTGAATCCTTTCCAGTGTTAAGCATTAGTATAATCTGACTCCCAAAAGAGGGTGAATAGATTAAGTAAGTTATAAATTCCTTTTCCGATAGACCCAGTGTTCCAATTTATGAGTAATTGTCTGAATTACCAAAGAAAAGGAAACCACTCTTCCATTTTGAATTCTGTGTAGCTCCATTGGGGCTGCCTTTCTATGTTACTTATAAGTAATTAGGTTCAATAAGCCTGTGATCGTGTCTTTCTTATACTGAGTCAAGCAAATATCCAGTAATTACAGTCAGGGAACCCTCTTTATGTGATCTGCATGGTTTTTTTTTTTTTTTGTTTTGTTTTAAAGTAAGTTTCCATATTAACAACATAGGAACAACCACACTGGGTCAGGGCAATGACCCATCTAAACCAGTATCCCGTCTTCCAACAGTGGCTAATGCCAGGTATTTCAGAGGGAATGAATAAAACAGTTAATCATCAAGTGATTCATTCAGTCAGCCATTCTTAGCCTCTGTTGAACAGCAATCCCTGCCTCTCCTGGCTACTGATCACTGATGGATCTATCCTCCATGAATTTAGCTGGTTATTTTTATTTAAATATATCATACTTTTGGCCTTCTCAACATCCTCTGGCAAGGAGTTCCACAGCTTAACTGTGTATTTTATGAAGAAATATTTGCTTTTCTTCATTTTAAACCTGCTGCCTATTAATTTCATTTGGTAAGCCCTAGTTTTTGTGTGATGAGAAGTAAATAACACTTTATTTATTTTTTTCCAAACCTGTAATGATTTTAGAGGCCTCTATTTTATCCTCCTTTAGTTGTCTCTTTTCCAAACTGAAAAATTCCTGTCTTGTTAATCTCTCCTCATATGGAAGCTGTTCTCTACCCCTAATAGATTTTCTTCTTTGACCTTCTCTATATTTTTTCCAGTTCCATGTATCTATTTTGAAATGGAGCTACCAAACCTATATTTATTATTCAGCTTGTGGACATACCAGGGATTAATAGAGAGTCAAAACAATACTTTCTGTATTATCTTTTTCTTTTCTAAAGATTCTCAGCATTCTGCTACCTTTTTTTTTTAAAGTGCTACAGCATATTGAATGCATGTTATTCACTTGTACATTTTCAAATGCTAATTCCTTCACCACCATTTTTTGCTACAGATTAAGAGACTGTTTCCAGGACTGAGGCTGAAGAAAAGTGGAGCTCATTGAGCTGCTAGCTCTCCATTCAATTATTAAATTACCTTAGAAATACTGTCAATTAGAAAGCTAAGGAGGGACTATAGAATGTGAAGCAACATATTACTTCCAAGATAATCTGGTTGATGTTCTGTTTCCTTTATTATATTAACAATCTTTAATAACTAGACATGTCATATCTAATAACATTTATTAGTTCTTTTCACTAAAAGTGAAATCCTGGCCACAAGAAGATCAATAGGAGAGTTGCCTTTGATTTTGATGAGGCCAGAATTTTGCCAGAGGTATTCTTACTGGGTCATAGATTCCTTAGAACATTACATATGGTAAACCATATGTTGCAAGTGTTGTCAGTGACAGAGCATCTAATGTACAGAAACCTGAACCAAGCTGGATGCACTCTATAAAAACACTATTAGTTGATAAGATTGTTTGCTGTTACCAGTGTGTGATGCTCCTCTCCCAGAATCTGGCCTGATGTGCTACTGTGCTGTGCCTCCCCTATTACCACTCTTGAACTCTGAGTTACTCCACTTTGCTAGATGGCCATTCACTTCTGGGACAGTCCACAATAGCCTCCTTGTGTTACTAGTGCCAGGCAATTTGTGTGCACTCCCCAGACACTCAGGTGATGGTCTCTCAGAAAACATCACCAGCCCCCAGATGCTACACCAGGAATTTCCATCCTGCAGGGATCGGAGCCCCCCCTCAATCACTGTAGGCTCATAGACACTGTTTTGCCCATTCATAAAAATAAAATAAAAAAATGAACAACAACAACAAAAACAAGAATACCCCAACACTGTTCACCAACACTTTCTAAAATTCATATATCTTCAGATAAAACAAACACTCATTTATTGATAGCATTCTGAGGCTGACAACCCAACCCTCAACACCATTCTCTTGGTTTGGGAGAAGAAGAGGAAGAAGGCCCTGCTGCTGTTTGTTGGGCTCCTGGACCCTGCTTCACCTCCATCTTCTCTTGCTCCTGCTCCTGCTCCTGCCTTGCCTGCCCCAGCTCCAGCTTCTCCTGCTCCTGCCACCACCATCACCACCACCACCACCACCACCACCACCACTACCTGCTGCTGCTGTTCCTACACCCTCCACATTGCTGCTGCTGCTGCTGCTGCTGGCTAGCCTCCTCCCACCCACTCCCCTCCTCAGTGGGGAGTGGGGGGAGTGACAGAAGACTCCACAACACCATCATCTGAGAAGACCACCTTGCCAGCCAGCCAGTACCTGCTGCTCCTGTGTTTCCTGGGACCATCTGGAGCCTGCTGCCTCTACAACAGCAGAAAATAACAACCACCACCACCACTGAGGGGAGGCCTCCAAGGACAGAGACTTTGCAGTTTGCAGCTGGGGGTGAGCCACCAACAACTGTGACTTTTGCTACCATCACCCCCAGCTGCCACCTCCCTGGCCTCCCCTCCCTTCCAGAGGGCAGCAGGCTCTCCAGCCATTAGAGACTCTTTGGGACTGTTTGAGCAGCAGGGACCTGAATACATGCTCCAGTAGCAGTAGCTCCCCTTCCCCATTGCCCAGCCCCTGGTTCCCCACCCAGCAGTGGCTGGAGGGCCTCCCACCCTCTGTCCTGCCCTCCAGCCGGTTCAGTGTCCCCCTACTCCCACCAGACCCCACTCCCCAGGTTAGGAGTCCCCCCCAGCCCCACAGTTTGTTTAGTTCCCCTGCCCCACCCCAACCCCAAAGCTTGTTTGTTTGGTTTACTCACCCTCCCCTGCCCCACCCTTCAGCCTCACTGTTTGCCTCCTCTGCCTCTCCCTGCCCTGCCTGCGGTTCCCTCAGCCCCACCCCCAGCCAGGAGCTCAATTCTATGGTCCTCCAAACCTGACTGTTTTGTTTAGTTCCCCCCTGGTTCACTGCACCCCCCTCAACAACTGACTCCCCCCCCCAAGTGCAGCCGGAGGAGCCGGCTCCCCCACCCTATTTGAGCCCCTATTCCCCTCCCAAGCACCCTCCTCCTCAGCCTCCAGCCTAGCGGGGAGGAGTGGTCTGCCAACCCCTCCCTCACCCCCTACCACCGTCCCCTGCCCTCCCATTGTTCATCTCCTCTCCCCTGTCCCTGTTCCTGTCCACGCCCTCCTCACCTGTTTGCAAACTCAGCGGGGAGGAGTGGTCTTCCCCTCCCCTAGCCTTTGTCCTGAGTTACCCGCCCCAGCCTTTCCCACCCCCCACTACTGGTCTCCTTCCCAGACCCCTCCCACCCGAGGGGAGATGGAGACCTCCTCAGCCCCCTCTGCCCCTCTCCCTCCACCTGCTCCCCCATCCACCTCTGCGGCTATCCCTTCGACCGCCGCCGCTGCACCTGCCACCATCGGTGCCCCTAACCTAGGGGCGCCAGCGGTGGTGGCAGCGGGCACGGGAGGGGCCTCCAACTCTGCTGCTGCCCCGACCACCTCAGCTGGCCGCAAAAGCCGGCAGAAGGGGGCAGGCAAGGGCCATGCCGTCCCCGCAGCCGTGTCATCAGCCGCAGTCCCCTTTTCCCCTGCCGTTCCCTCCACCAGCTCTGGGGGTGTTCCCGCCCCCAGGGCGTACGCCCAGGTGGCTGCCATCCCTCCACCCACCGCCGCACCACCTGCCCGAGCCGCCTCCTTGCCTACCACCTCTGGCAGCCGGGGCCCCTTCTCCGCCTTAACCAGGAGGCATGGGGTCCGTTGCCTCCTGGTGGCCGCCTCCCCGCACGTGGAGACCTACGTGCGGGCGATGGTGAGGGTGGTGGGGCCCTCGGCGATCGTGGTGGCCTCCAAAATGTATGGTAAGGTCGTGTTCTTCCTGTCCACGGAGGCCGCCGTGCAGGAGGCGGTGGTCAAGGGCCTGGCGGTGGGGGGCGTCTATGTCCCTATAGAGCCCTTGGAGGACCTGGGCGTACGGGTGGTCCTCACCTCTGTCCCGCCCTTCCTCCCCAACTCTGCCTTGCTTCCCCTTCTCTCCACCCTGAGGAAGCCGATTTCTACCATCAGCCCTCTCCCGTTGGGCTGTAAGGACCCCACCCTCCGTCACGTCCTGTCCTTCCGCCGGCAAGTGCAATTCCAACTGCCGCCGGCGGGGGCGCATGACAGAGTGGCTCTGGAGGGGTCCTTTCTAGTGCCCCACCAAGGGGCACTGTATCGGATTCATTACGCCTCGGGAGAAGCCCGGTGCTTCCTGTGTAGGGCCACGGGGCACGTCCGGAGGCACTGACCCCTGGCCCACACTGGAGAAGGAGCAACCGGGCTCCCCAAGGCAGCAACAGGCACCGGCCACAACATCGCCGGTGACCCTGAGTCTCCGGCCACCGGACCAGCCCCTCCTCCTCCTGGCCCCACAACACCTGGGCCCTTGGAGGAGAGGGGGGAAGAGGTGGCCGGACCCCAGCAGGGAGAGGGCTCACCCCAGGGGGAGGGTTCCCATCCCCCTGCTGTCCCGCCCTCCTCCCTTCCCCCCATGGCATCCTCGTCCTTGCCGCCCGCTTCTGCCCCCTCCGCTGGCCAGCCCTCCACCACCACCTTGGAGGGCTGGGTTCTCATCGTGGGGAAAGGCGAAAAACGCCGGAAGGTCCAGGCCCTCCTGAGTGGGGGGGAGCCCCCCCAACAGCCATCACGGGGGGCCAGTAACAACAATGGACCTATGGACACCGATGGGCCTTCCGGTGTGACCCCCGACGAAGACCAGCAGGAGGCCCCAGCTGAGGCCATGGAAGCAGCAGCTCAGGGGGGCAGTGCTGCCCCCCTCCTGGAGGCCCTCCCAGATCCCTTCCCCGGGGAGGCCGAAGAGGGAGCCGCTCGCTTCACCACTGAGCCACCTGCGCCACCTCTGCCCGCCACTGCCACCGAGGTGATGCCCCCCCCCGGTGCCCGCTGTGGCGGCACCTGTCGTGGCGGGGAGCGTGCTCGGCTCCATCTACGCGGAGATCGAGGCCCTGGATCTGACCCCGGTTGTCTCGGGGGAGGACGATCCCCCCCCAGTGGGCCTCGATCTGGGTGGCGATTTGCTTCTGCCGCCTCCTCCCTTCCCCCAAGCCCATCCACCGCCTACTATCCCCACCCTTACCCCAGGGACGCCCCCGGAATGCTCCACCTGCCCGGCGGCGCTCGGGGTCCTGTTTCCGCTTGTGGACACCGAGCAGCCGGGCCCCAGGGGACTGTCCCTGGTTGAACAGCTGCTCCCTCTCCCCCCTGATAGTCCCGAACACTGTCCCCCCCAGTCCGGCGCTGAGGCGATGGACACCGCCCCCACCTGCAACCTGTGCCCAGCGCTGGCGGGGACCCCTTGCCTGACCCATCATCTCCTGCTCCTGTGCCCGGTCGAAGGGAGCCGCACCCCGGTGGTCAGACCACCAGGGACCCCATCCCCATTCCCTACCCCCTCCTTGATGCTGTTCCCGCCCCTCTCGTTACCCCGGTCCCTAACGTTGTCTTCACTGCCCCACCCACTCGCACCCCAAACCCTGCCCTAGACCCCTCCCCTGTTGCTGCCCCCCCCGGGGTCGTGTCACCTCTCCTTTCTCTCGATGACTCCCGGGGGTGGCGTTCGCGGCCCCCACCCTGACCGGGGCTGCAGTTCTCCCTCCGCCGCCCCTTCCCCTTGTGCCGGGGGTCGGACTGGACACCACGGCGCCTCTCCCATTGGCGCCGCGACGGGGCTCTGTGCCCTGTCTGTCCGTCCCGGCTGGTCGCGGGGCCGACACGGGGACCCAGCTGGAGGACGGCCGGTACCCCTTCACCCCGGGTCCCCTGGCGCTGCGGAACGAGCTCCGTGCCTTCCTGGCTGACACTCGTGGGGCCAGGAACCGGGTGGAGCTCGCCCTGCAGCGTTGGGGAAATTTCCACCTCGTCCTCCAGGCCGTGAGGGCCCTACTGAAAGAGGGAAAGGGGACCGGGAAGCGGGACAACGCGGCCTACCAGAGGGCTCACAGCTTCTGTGACTCCCTGATGGCCTTTGGGGTAGGTCACGGACTGTTGCGTGGCCCGACGGAGGCTTGTGTTGTTCCTGCCGCCCCTGTGGACCCCCCCCCCCAGCCCTCCTCATGGCCCCAATCACTCTCGCCACCTTGAATGCCAGGGGCTGTAGGATGGGTCTCCGCAGACCCAGGTGCTCTCCTTCCTTCGGGAGGGGGGCTACTCTGTGGTGTTCCTGCAGGAGACCCATATGGATCCAGCCACCGAGGCCAGCTGGCGGCTGGAATGGGGGAACGGGGTGTTTTTCAGTCACCTTACCACCCGCTCTGGCGGTGTGGCCACCCTGTTCTCCGCCGACCTACGGCCCGAGGTGCTGGGGGTTGCCGAGGTCGTGCCGGGCCGCCTGCTGCACCTCTGGGTCCGCATGGAGGGGCTGGCGTTGAACCTGATCAACATCTATGCCCCGACATCGGGCCCGGAGCGGATGCCCTTCTTTTAGCGGGCGGCCGCCTTCCTCGGCACCTTAGATCCGCAGGAGTGCCTGGTCCTGGGTGGGGATTTTAACATCACCCTTGAGGACCGGGACCGCTCAGGCACCGAGCAGTACCAGGTCGCCACAGACGTCCTCTGGGAGATGATCGACCATCACTCCCTGGTGGATGTCTGGCGTGACCACCACCCGGACGATGAGGTCACCTTCACCTTTGTCCGGGTGGGGGCGGCCCGGCTGCAGCACTCCCGGTTGGATCACATTTATCTATCCCGTCGCCACCTCGCACGAGCTCACTCCTCCAGCATTAGGCCGGCCCCCTTCTCGGATCACCACCTGGTGACCGTGACAGCCTCTCTCACGGCGGAGAGGCCGGGGCCGGCCTACTGGCACTTCAACAACAGCCTGCTAGAGGACGTGGGCTTCGTGGCATCCTTCTGGGAGTTCTGGCTAGCCTGGCAGGCGCAGAGGCACGCCTTTTCCTCGGCGCGGCGCTGGTGGGACATGGGGAAGGTGCGTGCACAGCTCTTCTGCCATGACTACACTCGGGGGGCCAGCCGGCGGAGGGATGCGGCGATAGAGCAGCTGGAACGGGAGGTCTTGGAGCTGGAGAGGCGCCTGGCCACCAGCCCCGAGGATCCGTCCCTCCGCAGAGCGTACCGGGAGAAGCGGGAGGAGCTCCGGGCCCTCGAGGACCTTCGGGCCCGGGGAGCCTTTGTTCGATCCCGCATCCACCTCCTCCGGGAGATGGACCACAGCTCCCGCTTCTTCTATGCCCTGGAGAAACGGAGGGGGGCTCGGAAGCATGTCACCTGCCTCCTCGCTGAGGATGGCACCCCCCTCACGGCCCCGGAGGAGATGCGTGGGAGGGCCAGGGCCTTCTACGCCAGCCTTTTCTCCCCGGATCCGACCGAAGCCGACACCCGTCGGGTGCTCTGGAAGGAACTCCCCGCGCTCAGCACGGGCGACCGGAACCGGCTGGAGCTTCCTCTCACTCTGGCCGAGTTCACGGAAGCCCTTCGTCGCATGCCCAATAACAAGTCCCCGGGCATGGACGGGCTGACCGTGGAGTTCTACCGTGCGTTCTGGGACGTCCTCGGCCCGGACCTGGCCGTCGTCTGGGCTGAATCCGAGGGAAGCGGGGAGCTCCCCCTCTCTTGCCGGCGGACCGTGCTAGCCCTGCTGCCCAAGAAGGGGGACCTCCGCGACCTTCGGAACTGGCGTCCCGTCTCGCTCCTCTGCATGGACTACAAGATCATGGCCAAGGCCATCTCGCTGCGGCTTGGGTCCGTGCTGCAGGACGTGGTCCATCCCGACCAGACCTACACCGTCCCGGGCCGGTCCATTTTCAACAACCTGTACCTGGTCCGGGATCTCCTGGAGCTCGCGTGTACGGACGGTCTGTCGTTCGCCCTCCTGGCCCTGGACCAGGAGAAGGCGTTCAACAGGGTGGACCACGGGTACCTCCTGGGCACCCTGCAGGCCTTCGGCTTCGGGCCACGTTTTGTGGGTTTTCTCCGGGTGCTGTACGCCTCCGCGGAGTGCCTGGTCAAGCTCAATTGGACCCTGACCGAGCCGGTCAGCTTCGGGCGAGGAGTGCGTCAAGGCTGCCCGCTGTCGGGCCAGCTGTACGCTCTGGCCATCGAGCCCTTCCTTTGTCTCCTCCGTCGGAGGTTGACGGGGTTGGTGCTTCGTGAGCCAGAGCTGCGGCTGGTCCTGTCAGCGTATGCCGACGACGTGCTCCTCGCGGTCCAGGACCTGGGTGACCTGGGCCGGTTGGAGGCATGCCAGGCCATCTACTTGGCGGCCTCCTCTGCCCGGGTCAACTGGGTCAAGAGCTCTGGCCTGACGGTGGGGGCCGGGTGGTCGGCGGGCCCCCTCCCGCCCGCGCTTCAAGCCATCCGGTGGAGCGCAGGTCTGCTGCTCTATCTCGGCATTTACCTTTCTGCCACCCATCCCTCCCCGGACGAGAACTGGCGCGATTTGGAGGACAGGGTCGTTGGGCGGCTGCGGAGATGGACGGGACTGCTGTGGTGCCTCTCCCTCCGTGGGAGGGCACTGGTGGTCAACCAGCTCGTCCTGTCCATGCTCTGGCACTGGCTCAACACCCTGGTCCCGCCCACGACATTCCTGGCCCACCTCCAGAAGACAGTTCTGGAGTTCTTCTGGCCAGGACTGCACTGGGTCTCTGCAGGGATTCTGAGCCTCCCCCTGGAGGAAGGTGGGCAGGGCCTGTGCTGTGTCCACAGCCAGGTCCACACCTTCTGCCTCCAGGCCCTGCAGAGACTCCTTTATGGTGTAGGTAGTCCGGCGTGGAGCCACCTGGCGCGCGCTCTCCTCCGCCGCTACCGAGGGCTCTGATACGACCGGCAGCTCTTTTATATCCAGCTGAGAGGTGGTCCGTGAGACCTCTCTGAGCTGCCGGCCTTCTACCAGGACCTCCTCCAGACCTGGAGGCTTCTTTTAGCCTCCAGGGCCCTTGTGCCCACCGAGGGGGAGGACGTCCTCGCGGAGCCCCTGCTACACAACCCCCATCTACGTGTGCAGGTGGCGGAGGCCCCCTCCGTGAGGCGGCAGTTGGTCCTGGCAGGTGTCACCAGGATCGGAGACCTCCTGGACTACGCCCGGGGGGACTGGGTGGATCCCCTCGCGCTTGCCCGGCGCATGGGGCTCTCCACCCTTCGCACCCGCCGGCGCCTACTCCAGGAGGTGAGGGCGGCTCTGCCCCCCTCTGCTCGGGCCTACCTCGAGCGGGTTCTGCGAGAGGGAACTCCTCACCCCCCTCTCAGTCCAGGCCCTCCGGAGCTTGCCATCGGGCCCCGGCCCTGCGAGCCCCCCCCCGGCAGTCCCCGTCCCATACGCCGAGCTGGCTGCTGGATTTGCAGCCGGTCCCCTTCCGAACCGCGCCCCGACAATATCTGTACACGCTCATGCTCCACACCATCCATTTCCTCGCCCTCGCGTCCTGCCCCGATACCAAATGGCGGGACCTCCTTCCACCTGCAGAGGGCGAGGACCCCCGGTGGGCCAGCCTTTACTCCGCTGTGACCCCACGGCCCGCCGGGGACATCAGTTGACGGCTCCTCCATGGAGCCGTGAGCACGGGCGTGTACTTGGCGCGGTTCACCGTCCACCCCGACGCCTGCCCCTTTTGCGGCGTGAGGGAGACCCTGGCGCACGCTTACTTAGAATGAGCCAGGTTGCAGCCCCTTTTCCGGCTCCTCCAGAACCTCTTTCTGAGGTTCTGGCTGCACTTTTCCCCACACATGTTCCTTTACGCACTCCCTATCCGAGGCCCCACAAAGTCGCGGGACCTCCTCGCCAACCTCCTCCTGGCCTCCGCGAAACAGGCCATCTATAAGACCAGAGAGAGGAGGTTGGCTGAGGGAGGGGCCTGCGACTGTGGGGCTTATTTCCAGTCCCTCGTTCGCGCACGTCTCCGGGCAGAGTTCCCTTGGGCGGCGTCCACTGGCTCCCTAGACAGTTTCCGGGAGCAGTGGGCGCTGTCCGGTGTTCTCTGCTCGGTGTCCCCTTCTGAGTCCCTCGTTGTATACCTGTGACCTCACACCCATCCCTGTTTTTTCATTAGTTGTCCCAAGGATTTATTTGAATGGGGGTCTAGTGCCACCTCCCCATAGGCTGGGGGAGGGGTTTTAGAAGTGGGTGGGCTGGCGCCCACCCACCACCGCCCGCGTTCAATAGGACACCATTCTCTTGGTTTGGGAGAAGAAGAGGAAGAAGGCCCTGCTGCTGTTTGTTGGGCTCCTGGACCCTGCTTCACCTCCATCTTCTCTTGCTCCTGCTCCTGCTCCTGCCTTGCCTGCCCCAGCTCCAGCTTCTCCTGCTCCTGTTCCTGCCACCACCATCACCACCACCACCACTACCTCCTGCTGCTGTTCCTACACCCTCCACATCGCTGCTGCTGCTGCTGCTGCTGGCTGGCCTCCTCCCACCCACTCCCCTCCTCAGTGGGGAGTGGGGGGAGTGACAGAAGACTCCACAACACCATTTGAGAAGACCACATTGCCAGCCAGCCAGTCCCTACTGCTCCTGTGTTACCTGAGACCATCTGGAGCCTACTGCCTCTACAACAGCATAACAACCACCACCACTGAGGGGAGGCCTCTACAGACAGAGACATTGCTGTTTGCAGCTGGGAGTGAGCCACCAAGAACTGTGACATTTGCTATTACCACCCCCAGCTGCCACCTCCCTGGCCTCCCCTGCCTTCAAGAGGGCAGCAGGCTCCCCAGCCATCAGAGACTTTTTGAGACTGTTTGAGCAGCAGGGACCTGCATACCTGCTCCAGTAGCAGTAGCTCCCCTTCCCCATTGCCCAGCCCCTGGTTCCCCACCCAGCAGTGGCTGGAGGGCCTCCCACCCTCTGTTCTGCCCTCCAGCTGGTTCAGTGTCCCCCTACTCCCACCAGACCCAACTCCCCAGGTTAGGAGTCCCCCCAAGCCCCGCAGTTTGTTTAGTTCCCCTGCCACACCTCAACCCCAAAGCTTGTTTGTTTGGTTTATTCACCCTCCCCTGCCCCACCCTTCAGCCTCACTGTTTGCCTCCTCTGCCTCTCCCTGCCCCACCCACGGTTCCCTCAGCCCACCCCCCAGCCAGGAGCTCAAGTCTATGCTCCTCCTTATCTGACTGTTTTGTTTAGTTTTCCCGCTGGTTCACTGCACCCCCTTCAACAACTGACTTCCCCTCCCCTAAGTGTAGCCGGAGGAGCCGGCCCCCCCACCCCATTTGAGCCCCTGTTCCCTTCCCAGGCGCCCTCCTCCCCAGCCTCCAGCCTAGCGGAGAGGAGTGGTCTGCCAGCCCCTCCCTCACCCCCTACCACGGTCCCCTGCCCTCCCATTGCTAATCTCCTCTCCCTTGTCCCTGTTCCTGTCCACGCCCTCCTCCCCTGCTTGCAAAATCAGTGGGGAGGAGTGGTATTCCCCTCCCCTAGCCTCTGTCCCGAGTCACCCGCCCCGGCCTTTCCCACCCCTACTACTGGTCTCCTTCCCAGACCCCTCCCACCCGAGGGGAGATGGAGACCTCCTCACCCCCCTCTGCCCATCTCCCTCCACCTGCTCCCCCGTCCACCTCTGCGGCTATCCCTTCGACCGCCACCGCTGCTCCTGCCACCATCGGTGCCCCCAACCTAGGGGCGCCAGTGGCACCGGCGGGCACGGGAAGGGCCTCCAACCCTGCTGCTGCCCCGACCACCTCAGCTGGCTGCAAAAGCCAGCAGAAGGGGGCAGGCAAGGGCCATGCAGTCACCGTGGCCACGTCATCGGCCGCGGCCCCCCCATCCCCTGCCATTCCCTCCACCAGCTTTGGGGGTGTTCCCACCCCCAGGGCGTACGGCCAGGTGGCTGCCATTCCTCCACCCACCTCCGCACCACCTGCCCGAGCCGCCTCCTTGCCTACCACCTCTGGTGGCCAGGGCCCCTTCTCCACCTTAACCAGGAGGCACGGGGTCCGTTGCCTCCTGGTGGCCGCCTCCCCGCACATGGAGACCTACATGGGGGCAATGTCGAGTGTGGTGGGGCCCTTGTCAATTGTGGCGGCCTCCAAAATGTATGGTAAGGTCGTGTTTTTCCTGTCCTCGGAGGCCACCGTGCAGGAGGCGGTGGGGAAGGGCCTGGCGGTGGCGTGCATCTACGTCCGTATAGAGACCCTGGAGGACCTGGGCGTACGGGTGGTCCTCACCTCTGTCCTGCCCTTCCTCCCCAACTCTGCCTTGCTTCCCCTTCTCTCCACCCTGGGGAAGCCGATTTCTACAATCAGCCCTCTCCCATTGGGCTGTAAGGACCTCACCCTCTGTCACGTCCTGTCCTTCCGCCGGCAAGTGCAAATCCAACTGCAGCTGGCAGGGGCACGTGACGGAGTGGCTCTGGAGGGGTCCTTCCTAGTGCCCCACCAAGGGGCACTGTATAGGATTCATTACTCCTCGGGAGAAGCCACACTGGAGAGGGAACAACCGGGCTCCCTGAGGCAGCAAAGGGCGCCGGCCACAACATCTCTGGCAACCCTGAGTCTCTGGCCACCGGAGCAGCCCCTCCTCCTCCTCCTCCTGGCCCTACGCCATCTGGGCCCTTGGAGGAGAGGGTGGAGGAGGTGGCCAGACCCCGGCAGGGAGAGGGATCACCCCAGGGGGAGGGTTCCCGTCCCCCTGCTGTCCTGCCCTCCTCCCTTCCCCCCCGGCATCTTTGCCCTTGCCGCCCGCTTCTGCCCCCTCCGCTGGCCAGCACTCCACCACTACCTCGGAGGGCTGGGTTCTCATTGTGGGGAAAGGTGGCAAACGCCGGAAGGTCCAGGCCCTCCCGAGTGGGGAGGAGGCCCCCCCAGTGGGCCTCGATCTGGGTGACGATTTGCTTCTGCCGCCCCCTTCCTTCCCCCAAACCCATCCACCGCCTGCTATCCCCACAATTACCCCAGGGACGCCCCCGGAATGCTCCACCTGCCCGGCGTCGCTCGGGGTCTTGTTTCCGCATGTGGACACAGAGCAGCCGGGCCCCGGGGGACTGTCCCTGGTTGAACAGCTGCCCTCTCTCCCCCCTGATAGTCCCGACCACTGCCCCCCCCCAGTCCGGCGCTGAGGCGATAGACACCGCCTTCCACCTGCAATCTGTGCCCAGCGTCGGCGGGGATCCTTTACCCGACCCATCATCTCCTGCTCCCGTGCCCGGTCGAAGGGAGCCGCACCTCGGTGGTCAGACCACCGGGGACCCCATCCCCATTCCCAGCGCTGCCCTTGACTCTGTTCCCGCGCCTCTCGTTACCCCGGTCCCTAACGTTGTCCTCACTGCCCCACCCACTCGCACCCCAAACCCTGCCCTAGACCCCTCAAAGGTTGCTGGCCCCCCCCAGGGTCATGTCACCTCTCCTTCCTACCGATGACTCCTGGGGGGTGGCATTCGCGGCCCCCACCCTGACCAGGGCTGCAGTTCTCCCTCCGCCGCCCCTTCCCCTTGTGGCGGGGGTCGGACTAGACACCGCGGCACCTCTGCCATCGGCGCCGTGACAGAGCTCTGTGCCCTGTCTGTCCATCCTGGCTGGTCGTGGGGCCGACACGGGGACCCAGCTGGAGGATGGCTGGGACCCCTTCGCCCTGGACCAATGGCACTGCGGGACGAGCTCCGTGCCTTCCTGGCTGACACTCGTGGGGCCAGGAACCGGGTGGAGCTCGCCCTGCAGCGTTGGGGAAATTTCCACCTCGTTCTCCAGGCCGTGAGGGCCCTGCTGAAAGAGGCAAAGGGGCCCGGGAAGCGGGACAACGTGGCCTACCAGAGGGCTCGCAGCTTCCGTGACTCCCTGATGGCCTTTGGGGTAGGTCACAGACTGTTGCGTGGCCCAGCGGAGGCTTGTGTTGTTCCCGCCGTCCCTGTGGACCCCCCTCAGCCCTCCTCATGGCCCCAATCACTCTCGCCAACTTGAACGCCAGGGGCTGTAGGATGGGTCTCCGCAGACCCAGGTGCTCTCCTTCCTTCGGGAGGGGGGCTACACTGAGGTGTTCCTGCAGGAGACCCATACGGATCCAGCCACCGAGGCCAGCTGGAGGCTGGAATGGGGGATCGGGGTGTTTTTCAGTCACCTTACCACCCGCTCCGGCGGTGTGGCCACCCTGTTCTTCCCCGACCTACAGCCCGAGGTGCTGGGGGTTGCCGAGGTCGTGCCGGGCCGCCTGCTGCACCTCCGGGTCCGCATGGAGGGGCTGGCGTTGAACCTGATCAATGTCTACGCCCCGACATTGGGCCCGGAGCAGACGCCCTTCTTTCAGCGGGCGGCCGCCTTCCTCAGCACCTTAGATCCGCAGGAGTGCCTGGTCCTGGGTGGGGATTTTAACATCACCCTTGAGGACCGGGACCGCTCAGGCACCGAGCAGTACCAGGTCACCGCAGACATCCTCCAGGAGATGATCGACCATCACTCCCTTGTGGACGTCTGGCGTGACCACCACCCGGACGATGAGGTCACCTTCACCTTTGTCCGGGTGGGGGCAGCCCGGCCGCAGCACTCCCGGTTAGATCGCATTTATCTATCCTGTCGCCACCTTGCACGAGCCCACTCCTCCAGCATTAGGCCGGCCCCCTTCTCGGATCACCATTTGGTGACCGTGACGGCGTCTCTCATGGCGGAGAGGCTGGGACCGGCCTACTGGCACTTCAACAACAGCCTGCTGGAGGACGTGGGCTTTGTGGCATCCTTCCGGGAGTTCTGGCTGGCCTGGCGGGCACAGAGGCACGCCTTTCCCTCGGCGTGGCGCTGGTGGGACACGGGGAAGGTGTGCGCCTGGCTCTTCTGCCGTGACTACACTCGGGGGGCCAGCTGGCGGAGAGATGCGGCGATAGAGCAGCTGGAACGGGAGGTCTTGGAGCTGGAGAGGTGCCTGGCCACCAGCCCCGAGGATCCGTCCCTCTGTGGAGCGTACCGGGAGAAGCGGGAGGAGCTCCGGGCCCTCGAGGACCTTCGGGCCCGGGGAGCCTTTGTTCGATCCCGCATCCACCTCTTCCGGGTGATGGACCGCGGCTCCTGCTTCTTCTATGCCATGGAGAAACGGAGGGGGGCTCGGAAGCATGTCACCTGCCTCCTCGCTGAGGATGGCACCCCCCTCACGGAGCTGGAGGAGATGCGTGGAAGGGCCAGGGCCTTCTATGCCAGCATTTTCTCCCCGGATCCGACCGAAGCCGATGCCCGTCGGGTGCTCTGGAATGAACTCCCCATGCTCAGCACAGGTGACCGGAACCGGCTGGATCTTCCTCTCACTCTGGCCGAGTTCACGGAAGCCCTCAGTCACATGCCCAATAACAAGTCCCCGGGCATGGATGGGCTGACCGTGGAGTTCTACCGCGCGTTCTAGGACGTCCTCGGCCTGGAGCTGGCCGTCGTCTCGGCCGAATCTGAGGGAAGCGGGAAGCTCCCCCTCTCTTGCCGGCAGGCCATGCTAGCCCTGCTGCCCAAATAGGGGGACCTCCACGACCTTCCGAACTGGTGTCCCGTCTCGCTCCTCTGCACAGACTACAAGATCGTGGCGAAGGCCATCTCGCTGTGGCTTGGGTCCATGCTGCAGGACATGATCCATCCTGACCAGACCTACACCATCCTGGGCCGGTCCATTTTCAACAACCTGTGCCTGGTCCGGGATCTCCTGGAGCTTGGGTGTAGGGACGGTCTGTCATTCGCCCTCCTGGCCCTGGACCAGGAGAAGGCGTTCAACAGGGTGGACCACGGGTACCTCCTGGGCACCCTGCAGGCCTTTGGCTTTGGGCCACGCTTTGTGGGTTTCGTCCGGGTGCTGTATGCCTCTGCAGAGTGCCTGGTCCAGCTCAACTGGACCCTGACTGAGCCGGTCAGCTTCGGGCAAGGAGTGCGTCAAGGCTGCCCGCTGTCGGGCCAGCTGTACGCTCTGGCCATCGAGCCCTTCCTTTGTCTCCTCCGTCGGAGGTTGATGAGGTCAGTGCTCTGTGAGCCGGAGCTGTGGCTGGTCCTGTCAGAGTACGCCGATGATGTGCTCCTCGTGGTCCAGCACCCGGGCGACCTGGGATGGTTGGAGGCTTGCCAAGCCGTCTACTCGGTGGCCTCCTCCGTCCTGGTCAACTGGGTCAAGATCTCTGGCCTGACGGTGGGTACCGGGTGGTTGGCGGGCCCCCTCCCGCCCGTGCTTCAAGCCATCCTGTGGAGCGTGGGTCCGCTGCTCTATCTCGGCGTTTACCTTTCTACCACCCATCCCTGCCCGGATGAGAACTGGCACGATTTGGAGGACAGGGTTGTTGGTCAGCTGCGGAGATGGACGGGACTGCTGCGGTGCCTCTCCCCCCGTGGGAGGGCACTGGTGGTCAACCAGCTCGTCCTGTCCATGCTCTGGCATCGGCTCAACACCCTGGTCCCGCCCCCGATGTTCCTGGCATACCTCCAGAAGACAGTTCTGGAGTTCTTCTGGCCAGGACTGCACTGGGTCTCTGCAGGGATTCTGAGCCTCCCCCTGGAGGAAGGAGGGCAGGGCCTGTGCTGTGTCCACAGCCAGGTCCACACCTTCCGCCTCCAGGCCCTGCAGAGACTCCTTTATGGTGCAGGTAGTCCGGCGTGGAGCCACCTGGCACGCGCTCTCCTCCGCCGCTACCGAGGGCTCCGATACGACCGGCAGCTCTTTTATGTCCAGCTGAGAGGTGGTCTGCGAGACTTCTCCGAGCTGCCAGCCTTCTACCAGGACCTCGTCCAGACGTGGAGGCTTCTTTTATCCTCCAGGGCCCTTGTGCCCACCGAGGGGGAGGACCTCCTCGCAGAGCCCCTGCTACACAACCCCCATCTACGTGTGCAGGTGGCGGAGTCCCCCTCCGTGAGGCGGCAGTTGGTCCTGGCAGGTGTCACCAGGATCGGAGACCTCCTGGACTACGCCCGGGGGGACTGGGTGGACCCCTCGTGCTTGCCCGGTGCATGGGGCCCTCCACCCTTCACACCCCCCGGCGCCTACTCCAGGAGGTGAGAGCGGCTCTGCCCCCCTCTGCTCGGGCCTACCTCGAGCGGGTTCTGCAAGAGGGTACTCCCCACGCCCCTCTCAGTCCTGGCCCTCCGGAGCTTGTCATTGGGCCCCGGCCCCGCGAGCCCCCCCCGGCAGTCCCCGTCCCCTACGCCGAGCCGGCTGCTGGACTTGCAGCCGGTCCCCTTCCGAACCGCGCCCTGACAATATCTGTACACGCTCGTGCTCCACACCATCCATTTCCTCGCCCTCGCGTCCCGCCCCGATACCAAATGGCGGGACCTCCTTCCACCTGCAGAGGGCGAGGACCCCCAGTGGTCCAGCCTTTACTCCACCTTGACCCCACGGCCCTCCGGGGACATCAGTTGGCGGCTCTTGCATGGAGCCGTGAGCATGGGCATGTACTTGGCGCGGTTCACCCCCACTCCAGACATCTGCCCCTTCTGCGGCGAGAGGGAGACCCTGGCGCACGCCTATCTTGAATGCGCCAGGTTGCAGCCCCTCTTCCAGCTCCTCCAGAACCTCTTCCTGAGGTTCTGGTTGCACTTCTCCCCACATACGTTCCTCTACTCACTTCCCATTCGCAGCCCCACGAGGTCGCGGGACCTCCTCGACAGTCTCCTCCTGGCCTACGCAAAACAGGCCATCTATAAGACCAGGGAGAGGAGGCTGGCTGAGGGAGGGGCCTGCGACTGTGGGGCCTGCTTCCGGTCCCTCGTCCATTCACGTCTATGGGCAGAGTTCCTCTGGGTGGCATCCTCTGGCTCCCTCAATACCTTCCGGGAGCAGTGGGCGCTGTCCGTGGTTCTCTGCTCAGTGTCCCCCTCTGGTTCCCTAGTTCTGAACCTCTGACCCCCTCACCCGTTCCTGTTTGTCATTATTTGTCCCCCGAGATCAGTTGGCTCCGGGCCTAGGACCACCTCCCCTTGAGCTGGGGGACGGGTGTTAGCGGTGGGTGGGCTTACGTCCACCCACCTCCCCGGTGACCAAATAGGCTCTCCCTGCCTCGCCTGCAGTTCCCTCAGGCTCACCCCCAGCCAGGAGCTGATAGCTATGCTCATCCCTGCTTGACTGTTTTGTTTAGTTTACCCCCTGGTTCACTGCACCCCCAACTATTGAATTACCCCTCCCCTAAGTGCAGCGGAGGAGCACCCCCCTGCCCCATCTAAGCCCTTTTCCTTTCCTGGGGACCCTCCTCCCTAACCTCCAGCCTAGCAGGGAGGAGTGGTCTGCCAGCCCCTACCCCACGCCTCACCATGGTCCCCTGCCCTCCCATTGTTCATCTCCTCTCCCCTGCCCCGGCCCCTGTACACACCCTCCTCCCCTGCTCGCAGCTCAGTGGGGAGGAGCGGTCTTCCCCACCCCTAGCCTCTGTCCCCACCTCATTGTCCTGAGTCACCCGCCTCAGCCTTTCCCACCCCTGCTACTGGTCTCCCTTCCAGGCCCCCACCCCAGGGGAAATGGAGACCTCCTCAGCGCCCTCTGCCCCTCTCCCTCAGCCTGCTTCCCCGTCCACTTCTGCGGCTATTCCTTTGACTGCCACCACTGCTCCTGCCATCATCGATGCCCCCAACCTAGAGGTGACAGTGGTGGCGGGCACAGGAGGGGCCTCCAATCCTATCGCTGCTGCGACCACCTCAGCTGGCCGCAAAAGCTGGCAGAAGAGGGCAGGCAAGGGCCATGCCATCACCCCTGCTGCATCATTGGCCGCGGCCCCCTTGTCCCCTGCTGTTCCCTCCACCAGCTCTGGGGATGTTCCCACCCCCTGGGCATACGCCCAGGTGGCTGCCATCCCTCCACCCACCGCCCCACCATCAGCCTGAGCCGCGTCCTTGCCTACCACTTCTGGCATCCGGGGACCCTTCTCCACCTTAACTAGGAGGCATGGGTTCTGTTGCCTCCTGCTGGCCACCTCCCCGCACGTGGAGAGCTACGTGTGGGCAATGGCGAGGGTGGTGGGGCCCTTGGCAATTGTGGCTGCCTCCAAAATGTATGGCAAGATAGTGTTCTTCCTGTCCTCGGAGGCTGCCGCGCAGGAGGCGGTTGTGAAGGATGTGGTGGTGGGGGGCGTCTATGTCCCTATTGAGCCCCTGGAGGACCTGGGCGTATGGGTGGTCCTCACCTCTGTCCCGCCCTGCCTCCCCAACTCTGCCTTGCTTCCCCTCCTCTCCACCCTGGGGAAGCCAATCTCTACAATCAGCCCTCTCCCACTGGGCTGTAAGGACCCCACCCTTTTTCACGTTCTGTCCTTCTGCTGGCAAGTGCAAATCCAACTGCCGCTGGTGGGGGCACGTGACGGAGCAGCTCTGGAGGGGTCCTTTCTAGTGCCCCATCAAGGGGTACTGTACAGGATTCCCTACTCCTCGGGGGAAGCCCAGTGCTTCCTCTGTAGGGCCACAGGGCATGTCCGGAGGGACTGCCCCCTGGCCCACACTGGAGAGGCCACCACTGCCTGTTTCAATAGGACCACCCTTCTATAACCATCAGCCCTGGTTTTGTTACACTACCCTATTGTCATGGGTACTTTCTTTGGATGAGTGCTTGCAGTGCTGACTGGGACATTGCTTTGACTACATGTCTCCTGAGCCATATGAAATACATGGGAAAACACTTCAAATATGTATATATATGATGCTGCAGGAAACATGATAGAATGCCAACGCTGCACAGCATGTTATGTGCATTTGTAAAGGAACCCCTTGCATGGCATAGTTGGCTTCATTCCATACAATTACATTGCAAAAGTGAACAGAAAAGTTATTCAGATCTTACCACAAGGGGAATCACATGAAACAGTGAACAACTAATGCTGTGTAGTGTCAGCTACTCAAACAGAAAATATAATTATTTGATTTCACAACATAGGTTGCTGCATTTTAATAGGATATTTTGACAGTTCTGTGTAGAGTTCACATTATATTAGTTTATTAAATCTATCAAAATTGTTTGAATTCCTTGAATGAAAAGTGCTGTCAAATCACCATATACCATCTTTTATTTTTTGGTATAGTCATCATGACTTTTCAACCAATTTTAAAACTTGGGGCAATAGACAAGCAAATGAGAAATATCAAGAACAATATCTGGGTCTTTTAAAAAGTTTAGGAAACAAAGACATAAATTAAAGAAAAAATCAATGCCATTTATATGTGCAAACCCATAGAGGATTCTAGTATCTCTGCTGTTGATTTTTAAGTTAAAATGTAAGTCTTTATATCTGGTATATGGAAATAGTTTCATTCCAAGAACTTTTAGAAATATCTGTGTTCATGTGTTGAGAAACACATCTTCTCTCTTAAGTTTACCAGATGTCAAGTCAGCAAATTCAAAGTTTTGGCAGAGTTTACTGACTAAGGGTTTAGCATTAATAACTATTTTATTAGGTCATTATCTGTGAAAGAGCAATGACTTGTACTGTCATTATTTGCAAACTATAGAAAAGTTGGTACTGAAATAATTGAGTGGATAGTCACTTCTTACCTCATTGTGGTAGTATAGACTTGTTTCCTATGTATTTACAATGTCTATATTCCTCATGACAATTTTGTGAGAGGGATATTTGCCTGAAATGGTTTCTGATTTTGTTTTAAACAATGACTCTGAATATCATCTAACTTTTTTTTAACTGTCAGGAAAATTAAAAACAAACAAACAAACAAACAAACAAAAACCCAAAAACAAACAAAAACAAAAAACAAAAACCAGAAATCCTACACTTAAAGACAGTTCCCAGTATAACCTTGAAAGCCAAACTCTCTCATTGTAATAGGTTAGCAAGTTTTGGAGCACACATTCAAAACCATTTCATACGTTTCTTCATTGTTTTATGTTTAAAACCTGTATAATGCCTCGCAAAACTAGTAATTGGAGGAGGTTTGTATGACCATCCCTGAATATTTTGTTTATCCTCTTCTCTTCTTCTATTTAATTGCCAGCAGTCAAATGAATGAGGATAATACTCATCAGATCTAGAAGTGGGAGTCAGTTGGCATGATCACAGATGAAGCGTCTGTCTACCTTTCCACGTTTCAGATGCTAATTCATATAGTTCATCACCATCATCATCATCCCAGAAAAGTTCCCAAGACAACATCAGTGAAAGCAGTTAGAGTAGAACAAGAATTCAACCTATAAACCTGAGAAATAATGAAGAAAACTTATTAAAACTATTCCTCACTGAAAGGTATCCTGGCGCGTGTGCGCGCACACACACACACACACACACACACACACACACACACACACACACAC
>ML681989.1:20408911-20504704 GCA_007922195.1 Podocnemis expansa | reverse complement strand
CACACACACACACACACACACACACACACACACACACACACACACACACACACACACACAATTATTTCCTTGCTTTCCTGCCTTGCTCCCACTTCTTAGTAATCTGCTCATGGTCTTAAATAGTACAAGTTACTTCTACCTCTGTGCACCAACTCAACTGTGGATACTGAAAACAATGAATTGCACCATCATGGTTCCTACCCACATCATTGTCTGAGGTGTGAATCCATTATGACATTTTGGGTCTCCATTTTCCTGATCCTGAAAGACATCCTGACTATACCAGGAGAGAAAGAGGCACCCAGATGACATTAAACCACCTCCACTTGCTTTACTTAAATGTGATATTGAACCCTTTCTTTTATCCACTCCCTTGTGCATCTTTTTCTTGTCATAATTTATTTTCCTCTCTCTCCCTCCCTGCCTCTCCTTTCTGTTGGAGAAAGTCTGGTTTAAAAAGTTGGATTACATCTTTTCCAGCAATGATATAAACCTGTTAGCAGTAAGGCAGGCAAAGGTTATGCCCTAAAGAGTCTGTCACTGATACAAGTTTGCCATATTGTAGTGGCTCTTATTATTTCCTAGTTTTTACATAGCACTTTCCATCAGTAGATCTCAAAAGAACTTAGCAAAGGGGGTCAGGGTCATGATCCCCTTTTAACAGACTGGGAGACTGACAAGACTGTATACTGCATTTTTCCAGCAGTGAGGAAGCAAATTAATGTCAGTATTTGAGGCAGAAGCTGAATTTCCTCTTTCTCCTGAACTTCTATTTCCCTTTCCATATGTGTGAATGTTCTTATTCATTTGGGGTTTTTTTTGTGTGTGTCTAAAGAAAATAAGATCGGATAATAAAGACGACAAAGGGCCAGTCCCCGTCTTATAACTTTTTCCTTCATTTCCCAGTAAACTACAGTTATAGCCATCTTTAATACCATGTAAAGGCTGGCCAACAAGGTTGGATGGTTTGCTTTTCCTTCTAAAGTCTCTTTATGGATGAAGTAAAAGGGAGTAAAAAATATCATTAAATTGAAAGACAGTACTTTACATGTCAAAAGCTTTAATTCTCACCCTTGTTATTGTAATTGTTTTTTTTTAATGTGGCCTAATTCATTGAATTAATTCTTCTACAATTATTTTTCAAGCATCTCTACTTCTGTCAAAAATTTTGAGTTCCATCAATTCATTACTATTACTTGCAGCATGGTGGTACCTAGAGACACGAATCTGGTTATGGTGAATGCATTACAAATGTAGTAAGAACACAGTCTCGCTGCAGAGTGCTCACAGTTTATAGTTCTTTAATCTCACTTTCTGGTAAGCTGTACTTGTACATAGAATGGCTATTTTATTCAACTCATTACTCTCAGTAACCCCATGCATTGTCCTGTTATATTTAACCTATTAAGACAATGGTTATACATTTGTGGTACTCTCTCATAAGTGTCTGAATATCTTGTTTAGTATAATATGCTTTGAAGCAGATTGCATTTTTCAACAGAGGTATTCTAGTATGATCTGTATGTAAAGATCACTGTCATCGCTGACCATTCCAGGATTCTGCTTTGCAAATTAAATGTGTTATTTAGGAACCAAATCAAAGATCACATAATTCAATGAGAGTCTTTTCCTTTACTTCATCAGGCGCTTGACCATGCTTATAAAAACACTGCCGAAAAATAAATACATATGGCCTTTGAAACTTTTAGCATTAAGTAATCAGTTCCAGAAATCTTTAATCATGTGAGCAGTCCTTGCTTTCTCAAGTAGCTCCATTAAAGTTAATGTGACTGCTTTCCCAGATCTCTTCATATAAGCCAAGTTTTGAAAGATTGGGCTTTATGTCATTAATGTATTCCAGTTTTAGATGAAAGAAACATCTAATCCACTGTACAGCAACAGCAAAAGCATAACAAAATATAATTGCTCTGTTACAAGCGGAAATATAGTGTATTTTGAACTAGTCAATGACTATAAAATGCAATAACAATTTTACTAGCTTCATTAACTTGTGTATGCCATTATAGTCATAACTAGTGACCCAAAAAGAGTTACTAATTGCTTTCTAATAAATAATAAAATTCCACGTAATAAAAATCAGTGATTTGCTTTATCAGTTTTTTCCATTTGAAAGTATTATTTATTTATTTATTTATTTATTTCTCCTTGATGGAGATTTGTGAGGTAGACGCAGTGTAATTCAAAATGGGAATCAATTTTGTACTTGAGATTCAGCAATTAATAAACTGATGGTCTCATATAGCCATTTTTTATATTAAAAACATAGATAGCTCTTTCCTGGAAATGACTGATTTCTTGGGACTTTACAGATAATGACATTTCTTAAATTCTTATCAGGGAACACAGTAAAATCACATTGCTTTCCATCACATCAAATGCAGGAGGTGGTATTTGGGGGGAGGGGAAGAAAGAACCCCAAAATGTCCTTTCTTCTCACAAAAAAGCCCCCTCCCCATTAGCTCCAGATTCCACTTTATTCCGAGCATGAAACTTGAATAATCTGGCTTTAAGAATAAAACGCTGCAAGAAATCTGGAACTGAGCTTTTTTTTTTGTCCATCGGACTTGGGCTGCAATATGCGCTTTCTCTGGCCACAACTCCAAACAGTATACTAAAATAACACTCATCTCTTTTAAGCAAAGGTTTTGGGTGATGGGGTATAAGTTAAATATCTGATTCAAGGTGCACTGAGGCCAGTGGGAGTTTTTCCATTGACTTCAGTAGGCTTTATACAAGTTCCTCAGTGTACTTCTCATGACACCTAACTGACCCATTTTCAACAGTCCTTGACCCCCTCCAGGGTGGACAAGAGTTGCAGAGTCCTATTAAGGTGTCCAGTTCATCTTCATCTCTCCTTCTATTTAGCCTCACCAAGGAAACTGTAGGAAATAGGGACTAATGTTTGTCTTGTCAAATGCACTTGACTGAATATCATCCCAGAGGAATCTCTCATCCTTATGATTCAACTAATAGTATTCTTAATTTAACCCAAATTAAAATTACTCTTAAAGAGGTAAGGCTGACCTCTTACAGGAAACATTGCAATTCTTCATACAGTCTATGCTAAATCATTTAGTAAAAACAAACAATAGTCAAACCCAAAGGATAAGTAAGAAAGATGGGGAACAAGGTGCATCCTAAATGTTATCCTAAATTGGATAGCTTGCTTCATTTCTGCCCCTTTCTGGTCCCTGTGACTTCACTCAGCTCAGTTCTTGAACCTCTTGCCCTTTACCTGATTTGGCATAGAATTTCACAATTATGTTACTTACTCTAAAATCTGGCTACGGTATCCTGTGCATAGCAATCACCTATCACTCTTAAGGGCTGAGGAGTTTGTGATAAGTGAACTGGTGACTCAGGCACTGAATTTTAAATAATGTGGGTGTCTAGAGATACGTATAGCCATCTAAGGAATTTCAAAAACATCCACATGCCTAATTCTATTGATTTCAGTGGGAATTAGGTGTTGAATTGCTTTTGATAGATGCCTATATACATCTTTGGGCCCCAGATTACTTTAAAATACTATCCCCAACAGCTATCTTAAAACAAAGCATGTTTGTTTAGTATTTGAAACAAAGCTTTAGAGAAAAAGCAAGAAATCATCTACATACATTTAGTCTCATCTAATTTTATACTTCATTACAAGCTGCTAAGGACCTCTCTACATGCTGAGGCAGAGTTTGAAACAAACAAGGCACTATTTACAGCACACCTGCAGAGTCTGGATGGGACAGTTAGAACACACCATGCTAGTGTGCTTTCCTGGCACTGCGTAGGCACACTCTAACTAGGATAGTCTTTTCTCTGAAGTTACAGGGATGAAACACAATTAATTTACATTATTTTAGCAAGACAAAAAAAGCTCTTTCAACCTGAGAGATCTTATTTTAATGCCAAAAGACTGCATCCCTATCTCAGGGAAACCAAGGAATTTGGAAAAGAATAAAACTTTTAAGGTTTTTGATGACTGATCTTGTCCCTTTATCTATCTGAGAGCCAGCATGTTGAAACTGTCCACTCTACTCTGATAATCTGACTCATCATTTAGAAGTCAAATGCATAAGTCACATTTTGGTTCTCTAATCAATTAATAATTCTTCCTCAATATTGTTGTGTTCATTACAGCAGTTAAATACATATTTTAGTAGAGCAATATGAAAGCACATCAAAGGTTACAAGTAGTAACAGTTAAATAAGCAACTTTCTAAGAACTACACAGGGAGCTCAGTAGACTTACACAGGGTAGGAAACATTTCAGTGAATAGGAAAAGTCTTAAATAGCTTCGGGGAGGTACTTAGGGAGTAACTGAAACTCTCTTTCACACACATGATTTTACACATCATCTAAAATGATGTCCAGATTTCACAGCTGGAAACCAGTTTGCCCTTTGGGTCAGTAACCCAGCACTACCTTTTCATTTCTGGTGCTTCCCATCAAATAGACACATGAACTAGTAAAATATTCAACACATATTCTCTTTTCTCCAAAGACTGCCTTACTTAAAACAAAGCATTGATTTTTGCCAACAGATATACAGAAAGACAATCAATCAATGACAGCCTTGCAAGCAAGTTATTAGTAAAATTACCCTTAGTTCCCTCTACTCTATTCCTTTAGGTCAAGCATTTATTTTAACATTTTTTCCATGTTTGTCTGGGGACTGCCATAACTGAGACCAGCCTCATACAATTTTCAGTTTGTTTAAACACGGTTATATGAATGAAATGAAAACATGTTAAGGAGAAATTACGTAAGATGGATCTCTTTAGGTTTAAGTTATTTACAGTTGTTTATTAAGTTGAATATACACCCTTATTTATTTGTCAGTCAGTACAATGCAGTTCATGCAACGTTTTGAATTAAATCTTATTTATTTATTTATTTATTTATTTATTTTAGCAATATGATGATACCAAACCCACACTCAGTCTATACAAAATGAATGTCCATGCCTCCATGAAATTTTACAAAGGAGGTTCACAAATTAAATTTTGAAATGAGCTCTGTCATAGGAAAGCAATTAATTTGAAAATATCATTGGTTTATTATTTATTATAATTCTATTTTATAATCCACTCTAGTACATTATGGTATCCACTACATTTATCACTTGACATTATCATCCTTGAGATATTTCTACCAGTCCTTGAATCTCCTATATAAAGGTTAGTTTGAAATTCACATTCCTAGTATTTTCATATGTAGGGGTTTTGGGTGACAGGTTTGTTTGTTTGTTTCTTTTATTTTAATTTCATACCACTGGAACTTGAATCTCCTCTTCATTCATTCATTCATTCATTTGCAAATATTAATTCAGACTTGTGAACTTGTTCATCTTGGCAAAATATTGAGTGAGCTTGTTTGTTAATAGAGACAGAGCCAAGTCAGAAATATTCTGGGAAGTAGAAGCATTAAGATGCTAATCTATCCGCAGGTGGATAAACTATTTGATTACCTCAAAATTCTTTCAATACCTGTACAACTGTCTTTTCTAATCATTTCACAATTTGAAGTAAATTTATTACATTTTGCAATTCCTAAGGTAATCTCTTTCTAATGGGGCCCTCAAATCAGTGAGATTATTTGTGGTATCTGGACATAAATCATAGAATATTAAAGTTGCTGGGATTGGTCTCATTGACTTTATTTGGCTGTGGATCAAGCACTTTGTATGTCTCAGTTATGTTACCAAATTGAGTGGATTTTTGTTTTTCTTGTCACCTGGTTCGTTTCTCCTAACATGTATACTTTTCCATTTGTGTTTTTGTTAATCATGATTTACTTAGTTGTGCTTTATTTTTGTAGTTCTAATTCATTTTTAATTCAAGTTCCATGGTACCAATATTGACTGTTCTCTGAATGAAGATATCACTATACCACAGTGACATTTTTGGGAACCTTGTTCAGCAAAACAAATGAGTCCTGTGGCACTTTTAAAGACTAACAAATGTATTTATCTCATGAACTTTTGTGGGTAGAATCTTACTTTGTCAGATGCTTGAAACGGAAAACTTACAGTATGGAAGGGAATAAATAAATGGAGTGAAGGGTGATTCTACCCATGAAACCTCATGCAAAAAATAAATTCAATAGTCTTTAAAGGTGCCATAGTGAAACTGTCAAATCTTTCACAAGATCATGTATGCCTGAGTTGGAGAAATTCTACCAGTGTCAATTATAGAATCATAGAAATATATGGCTGGAAATGATCTCAATAAGTCACTTAGTTCACTTCTTTTCAATAAGAGGACTAAGTATTATCCGGACTATCTCTGACAGAAATTTGCCAAAACTATTCTTAAAAATTACCAACGATGGAGATTCCACATTCTTTCTAGGTAATTTCTTCCATTTTTTTTCTTTACTACCCATATAGATAGGAAGGTTTTTGTTTGTTTGTTTGTTTGTTTCCTTATGTCTAACCCAATCTTCCTTGATTCCTTGACAAAGCTTAAGCCAGTCACTTCTTCCCCTGTCCTCAGTGGACAAGAAAAAACATTTATAGCCATCTTCTTTGTAACAAGCTTTAATGTACCTGGAAGCTATTATCATAAACCCCTCATTCTTTTTCTTCCTCAAACTAAGCAAACACTTTTTGAATCTTAAATTAACCTGATTAAATCAAACAGCTAATTGGTGAAGCCAGGTGGGGAGCAAGAAAAACTGCAGTCACAGTTTGTGGGTGAAATAGCTGATTGGTGGACTCCACCAGCAGCTAAACACTCCAACTGTCTGAGTGGGTGCTGAACACCCACAATTTTTTCTGTGGGGGTTGGTCCCTGGGTACCCCAAAATTTGTCTCCTATGTTGATAACTGTCCCTGAACATGGTTTTCTAATCAGTTGTGTAGCATCTAAGCTATATTGCCTTAGTTTTCTGAGATCATGACAGTATCAGAAACATTAGTAAAGCTAAGCTATACCACATCTACTTCCTCCCCCCCATCACCAGAAAGTCTGCTATCCTATCAGAAAAGGATATTAAGTTGGTTTTATTAATTTTTTTTCTTGAAACATCCATGTTGACTGCTATCACCTTATATTTTAGACACTTCTAAATAAACTGTTTCATTTGTTCATTATTTTTTCCATTATCTATTTGGGTTCTGAAGTTATGCTGAATATAGATCCCTGGGTTGTCTTTATTTCTTTTTTTATAATAGGAACCATATTTGCCCTTTTCCAGGGTTCTGAGTTTACTCCTTTATTGTACAAATTCTTCAAGATTATTAGTAAGACCTCTAACATTTCTTCAACCATTTTCTTTCATAATCTAGTATATATTTCATCAGGTCCTGACAATTTGAAGACATCTACATTGTTTAAGTCATTCTTAATGTGTGCTTTCCCTATTTAAGCTTCAGATTCCACATCATTTTCATCAGGTGTCTCAACCTCAAATCACCACGAGGACTTCATGAGGACTAGTACATTAGCCTGAGGGCTGCACCACTGAAACCTTTTCATACAACAATGCAAAGTCAAGTCAAAATGAAATAATGAAGAGTAACAGATGTATGTCAAGAAATAAGAAATAATTACATTCAAGATGGAAGTATCATTGGAAAGGCAAAGTGTAAGTAAGTAAATACACTTTAAATTTTGCATTATGAACTATTTGAGAAATTCTTAGTGTTGTTGTGGGCCACAGGAAATAACTTTAGGGGCTGCATGTGACCCGTGGGCCATGAGTTTGAGACACCTGATTTACGCTGATGTTAATCCTCTGATCACTGCTAACTTTTTGGTGAATGCTGAAATGGAGATGTATTTAGTGCTTTGGTCATTGCTACATGTTCTTGTACGTTCATGCACCCCCCACCCCTTTTTTTCCTCTCTTTCTCTCAAGCCATGGTTTACTACTAGATCAAAACTAATGTTGTTATTTTTCAAATGAGAGTTCTTATAAAGGAAAAATGTTAGATATTATTTTAATAGGCATTCTGCCCCCAAAGTAATACATAATTCCTGCAATAAAAGGGACTTACCTTTATTCAAAATATTTGAGGTCATTAAAGTGCTTTTACATTAGGCACACAACATTCATTACCAAAAAAAGCCTTACAAATACAAAAACATGGCATCTGAGTGAAATTGCTGAATGACTTGGACGGACACAGGCTACATGTGAAGGTTTGGGATCAAGCATACAAACTATATATGGTGCACAAGAAATAAGCTAAAAATGTATATAGGTATCTTTGGCAACACGGCATATCATATGATTCCTGGCAAAGATTCTATGTTATATAAGACTAGCACTTAAACAAAAATCAACTATGCAGGATTAAATAATCACTGCATATATCACACAATTTAATGGCAGTTAAAACTAGACAGCACTATGATCCAAAAAATTCTGTTCCATTAATATAAAGTACTGTATCAAGAAAGCTAATCTTGTCTCATCAAAGTCAATGATAAACTTCCTACTGAGTTTAAAAGTGCCCAATATAGATGTGTATTCTCCTCTGTTTAGTAATACTGATATTTATCTGTGTTAAATACTTGTGAATATGACTATATATGATTTTACAAAAAATACACACTATTGAGACAAACATACAGACAGATGTTTCAGAATTTAAAACAAGGCAGAATGATATTTTAAAACTTAGTATCCACAATTTCTTGAGCACCATTTCTCAAAATCTCATCATTATTGCATGGACTTATGCTGAATGAGAAGTATTTTGCCTGGGCCCTTCTCAGCTAAACATGGCGAAAATACAGCATATTTAATTATTGACTACCAAAGTCACAAGGCTATTAAAGAATTCCCTTCTGGGAACAGTGCACAGAAGGTTGATAAGAGTGGAACCTTAATTATAGCTTTATCAGTTATGAGACACTAGAGACTAGAAAATGATTTAGAAAAGGAGGAATGCATTTCCTTTGTGGGGTCCAAAATATATTATTTTCTGAATCTCAGCTCAATCACATAGAGGGGGAAAAAAAGATAAAGATGAAAGCCAATACGAAAGACGTCAATAGCAATCAGAAAAATAACTAAGGTCCTATATTCAACCAGCAACTCAGACAGATAAAAAGTCCTATTCATAGAATCATAGAATCCTAGGGTTGGAAGGGACCTCATAGGTCATCTAGTCCAACCCCCTGCCAGAGGCAGGACCACTCCCACTAAACCATCCCATTCATGGTTTTGTCCAGCCGGGCATTAAACACCTCAAAGATGGAGACTCCACCACCTCCCTTGGCAGCTCATTCCAATGCTTCACCACTCACCTAGTAAAAAAGTTTTTTCTAATATCCAGCCTCGACCTCCCTAACTGCAACTTGAGACCATTGTTCCTTGTTCTCTCCTCTCTTACCACCGAGAACAGTCGAGCTCCATCTTCCTGAGAGCATCCCTTCAAGTAGTTGAAGGTTGCTATCAAATCCCCCCTCAATCTTCTCTTCTGCAGACTAAAGAAGCCTAATGCTGTCAGTCTATCCTCATAGGGCTTGTGCTCCAGCCCTTTAATCATGGTTGCCCTCCTGTGAACTCTCTCGAGCATGTCCCTGTCCTTTTTGTAGTGGGGAGCCCAAAACTGAACAGAGTATTCTAGATGTGGCCTCACCAGTGCAGAATAGAGGGGAATGATCACATCCCTTGATCTGCTGGTAATACTTCTTTTGATGCAGCCCAGTAGGCCATTGGCCTTTTTGGCAGCAAGAGCACACTGCTGACTCATATCTAGCTTCCCATCCACCATGACCCCCAGGTCCTTTTCTACACTGCTACTACTCAGCTGAATGTTTCCCAGCTTGTAGCAGTGCATGGGGTTTTTCCGTCCCACATGCAGGATTTTATACTTGTCCTTATTGAACTTCATAAGATTTCTATTGGCCCACTGTTCCAATTTATCTAGGTCTCCCTGACTCCTGTCCTTGCCCTCCAACGTGTCCACTGTTCCCCCCAGCTTGGTGTCATCCACAAACTTACTGAGAGTGCAGTCTATTCCATCATCCAGATCATTGATGAAAATGTTGAACAGAACCGGCCCCAGGACCGACCCCTGGGGCACACCACTCGTGACTGGTTGCCAGCTAGACATGGAACCATTGATTCCTACACGCTGAAACTGTTGATCTAGCCAATTTTCTATCCACCTTATAGTCCACCTATCCAACCCCTACTTCCTTAATTTGCCAATGAGAATGCTGTGGGAAACTGTATCAAAAGCCTTGCTAAAATCAAGGTATATCACATCAACGGTTCTTCCTGCATCCAGAAAACCAGTCATCTGCTCATAGAAGGAAATGAGATTGGTCAGATATGATTTACCCTTGGTAAATGCATGCTGACTGTTCCTGATCACTTTATTTCCTTCTAAGTGTTTGAGGATGGATTCTTTAAGAATCTGCTCCATAATTTTGCCAGGGATTGAGGTGAGGCTGACTGGTCTATAATTCCCTGGATCCTCCTTTTTCCCTTTCTTGAAAATAGGCACTACATTTGCTTTTTTCCAATCTTCTGGCACCTCCCCTGTTCTCCATGAGTTTTGAAAGATAACGGCCAGCGGTGCTGCTATCTCATCAGCCAATTCCCTCAGCACCCTTGGATGCAGTTTGTCCAGCCCCATGGACTTGTGCACATCCAGCTTCTTTAAGCAGTCCCTAACCTGACCTTCCGTCACCAAGGATATTGTATTTATACTCTACCCCTCATTAAAGGTGATCATATAAATTAAACTATTTTGAGTGAAACTCTATGGCTATGTCCATACCAGAAAAAGTTAGGGTGGATTTGTTAATTTGAACTAATAAGTTTGAGTTTAATTCAAACTAAACTCAACCTTACTAAGACAAATTAAAAAAGTGGACTAAGTCATCTTAACTTTAATTTTAATTTAAAGTTAAGTCGCCTAGTCCACCTTGTTAATTTGACCTAAATGCCCTTAATTTGAATTTAATAAAATCAAATTAAGGGTTAATACAGGTCTACACCATCATTAGTTTGAACTAAGGAGTAGAAGTAAGGCTCAGTTTGAACTAACTGGTGGTCAGGAGCATCATTGCCCTGAGGAAAGACCTGGGGCTGAGGCCGAGAGCATCCCAGATATTCAGGGCACTGGCACCAGGACTTGGGGTATGTGCCCTGTGTTCTAGGAGCCAGTGATGCTCCTGCAGGTGGCTCTTATTTATTTGAACTAAGCTTTCATTAAGTCCAATTAAGTCATTTTTTAATTTGATTTAATGAAAGTCCAATGTAGAAAGAGACTAATTTAGTTCAAATTAAGTCTCCTTAATTCAAACTAAATTGCCGTTGTAGACATAGCCTACCCTCCATGCTGAGTGTGTCAACATGGAGTCTGATGAGATCAGGGACCCCAACGTCCCCCAGCAACATGTCAGCACAGCACTCGACACCCTCCCTGCATTGCCTAGACTCCTCTAGCTCTGGACCAGGCAGCAAAGGGAACTCACCCCAGTTCTGCAGCACACCAACATGCAGCTCCAACTTTCCTTGCCCATGGGCAAGCAAGTGGCCATTGACTTCTGGAATATGACAACCCTGGACCCCTGCCACTCCATTGCCCACCAGTTTGGGATCAGTAAGGCCATTGTGGGGGCCATTCTGAGGCTGAGCCTCCTAAGCACTGTCACCAGCTCCACCAGCCCATTCCTGATACCCCATCCCTCCCACCCATCTCCCTCCATCCCCAACACAATTAAAGAAATCACAGGACACTGAATAACAGAGTGCATGGATTTTATTTACAAAAGGTATATGCGAGGGAGCTGAGTGGAGTGGGGGGTGGGAGCTGCAAGGATTTGTGGGGTTGGGGAAACTGAGAGGAGCTGATGGGGTAAGAAGGATTGGGATCAAGTGGAGAGGGAGAGAGGGGCTTTGAATGAGGGGTTGAGGGGAATGAGGCGAGTGGAGGTAGGGGGCAGGTTCCTAACAGCATCAGGCCAGTTGGTCCAGAGCTTACATCTGGCCACCCCAAATCCTGGGAATGTGGCAACAGGGGCTGCTTTTGTCCCACATAGAGGATACTCAGCCCACAAAGAGCCTTGGGCTCATGTCGCCAGGGTCTCCAGTGTGCAGGACTGGCTCTTTATTGGGTCAAGCTGGTGGTCCATCTGGGCCTGCTTGACCTTGCAGTGAGTGTCCTTGTGCTCCCATCAGGCTTGGAGGGCTGCCTCAGCCTGCTCCACCAGGTGCAGGTGGTCCTCCAGTATTTGGTCCCTGGAGTGATGCCATGTCCTCCTCCTGGTTGGGGATGGAAACCCCTCTGGTGTGACTGGTCTCACAGGTGCAGAGTCCACAGGGTAGATACAAGGAACAAGAGTTCCTCCCATAAGGTAGTTCAGAGTGCAGGCACCTGCTGTCCCACAGCCATCCTCCTGCTTCTCACTCCTCTTTTCCTTTGGGATGGGGCCCCTTAGTACATGCCACCATGCTCTGCTGCATGGTTACCCTCAGGCAGCCCTACCCTGGTGATCTCTCCATGTGTCAGTGGTGCTGGGCACATGCTGTCTGGCCCTGGAGCTTCCACCTATAGTGCCCCAATCACATCTCCCCACCCCTCTCAGTTCTGGCTCCTGCCTGCCACATGGTCCCCTGCCCCTGTGCACTCACAGAAGGGCCTCTGTGCCCAGCTAGGACCTTGCCTGTCCCCAAGACCTGATCTCCGCAGTTTATGTCACAGCTGCTTTCAGCACCATGGCCCCAGAGCAGGAGCACTCACTGGCAGCTGCTCTTTGTGTCTAGCATGATGTTCCATTGCCTGGGACTTCCTCAGTGGAAGGAGCCTCCCCCTGTGTCCCTGGAATTGGTGTCAGGGCAGGGAACAACTCTGGGCTGGCACTGCCCAGGACCAGCACTGTGCCATAGTGCTGAGAAATACATCCTCATCCACTGAGCCCTCTTCCTAGTCATCATCCTGGGAGGGGTGGCTCAGCTGCATTGATGGTGTGGGTTGAGCTGGCCCAGGAAGGTGAACAGCTCATTGTAGTAAGGGCACTTGGTGGTGGCTGCCCCAGAAGGCCACATGGCCTTCTGGTTCCTGTAATAGCCTTGACAAAGGTCCTTAATTTGGACCAGACAGAGATCCTGCTGGGTGTTGCATATATGGCCCTTCCCTGCCAGGGCCTCAGAGATGGTCCTATACACCACCCAGTTCCTCTGGCTGCCCAGGAGCTGAGAGTAAATGGATTCATCCCCCCATACAGCCAGGAGATCTAGGATCTCCTGGTGGGTTCATGATGCATGCTGCCTCTTGGCCTGCCTGCCTCTGGCCTCTAACATTGGCTGCAACACAGCCAGAGTCCTGGCTAGTTTGGGCTGGGAAGCAGGGTGAATTGAGCTTTATCTTGCCCTGGGATTGGGCAGGGCAGGAACTTCCTGGTTGCCTGGAAGGTTTCATATGGCCTTGAGGCCAATTAAGTCAATTTAACCCTAATCCCAGGATACATTGGTTTAAATTAGCTTAATAAAGTTGACTTAATCATTAAGTCAACTTTAAAAATGAGACTTATTAAGTCAACTTAGGCAAACACTTAAGTGAATTTAACACATTCTAAATATAGCCTTGGGTTTGCTTAAGTAGACTTAAGGGGGCTTAAATTGTTTTAAGCCCCTGCTGTAGACATAGCCATTCCCTATTTCCTCACAACTGTTGTGCAATTAATGTATTTGAGCATCTTCTCACATAATATATATTAAGATGTAAAACTCTTCCCAGCATTCATCCATACTGACCACATTTGAGGAACATAAGACATCCAGAAGATAGATAACTTTAAAAATGAGAAATGAAGAAAGGTCTGTTGAATGACCTTTTTTGGTGCTCAGTTTCTACTGATGGACTTGTATGAGATAGTTTATCCTTCTGCCTATGCAGGATTATTCCTTGCTGCCTGTTTTGTTTTTTCAGTGCTTGATCCAATATATTCCAGCTTTAAATGTCACAAGCACCAATTCTTCCACTACTTTTATTAGAAAGTTATTCTATGGGTGTGTTCACACGGCAGTCTTATTTCGAAACAACAAAGGTTGTTTTGAAATAAGAAACGCCATGTTCACATGACGTACCGTTGTTTCGAAACAATGGGTTCCATTGTTTTGAAACAACGGCATTGTTTCAAAACAACTTAAACCCCATTTGGTGACAAAACAACGTTGTTTTGAAATGATTATTTCAAAACAATCCCGTCAGAACATGTTATTTCGAAACGACGGTGACTCGTTTTGAAATAACTGTTGTCCGAACTTGCTATTTTGCTTTGAGCTTTTTTCCTTAATTCAAATTAACATTTTCTTAATTCAAATTAACTTATTTTGAAATAATGCCTTATTTCAATACAAATTGTTTTCAAACAACTTGTATCGAAATAACCCCCTGTGTGTGAACATAGCCTATAATTAGATTAAGAGATGATCTGTTCTCTTCAATACCAAGTGACAACACTTGCAGTTAGAACATTCCCCCTCCTGCCCAACTCTGAGAACTGAAACAATTTCTACAGGAAGTTAGCTGAGGTTGAATGATAACTTAAATGTAATTCTTGATGATCAAGTGTCTAAAGGTATTGAGAAGTTGGAAATTTAAGATTTTGCTATGCAGTTGATTTTACATTATATGCTTCAGATTGATCTTAGTTTGGTAAACCTCAGTCATACTTATTCTTTCCTATCTAAGCTTTGGAATTCATGTGCTTAAAAGTGCAGTAAATATTTGATCAACAGAGTAGTTCAGAAATAGCAATTTGAATGTATGTTATTGGGAACCAATAGTTTTTAGTAGAGTTGCCAGTGTAATGAAACAGAATCACAATTGTTCACATGCTTTGAAGTAGCATGAAATTGCTGGCCATGTCTGTGCTTGTGTCACATGAGCTCTGAAGCAGATTGTAGCTAGCTGCTTGTCTTCCTTTCACAGTGGTGTAAATGGGATTGGGTCTTGTAATTCCTGCTCATATGACCATACCAAATCAGATACTTTCCCACGTAAGCATTATTAATAAGTGTAAATATTTCCTGGACTGGACCAATGGTCGGTAAACAACAATTCTCCATCTCTCAGTTATTGACAGTGAACATATTATTAGTATTTTAGTGGTTTTATTTACAAAAAGAATCTTTATAGGTTATTTGTAAAAGTTATCTTTTGCTAGGTTTCTAATAATGAACAATGGCTGTTCTTAGAAGTTATGCATTAACTTCTTGTGATGATTGAAATAAAATCTCAAGATAGCATTTACTTCTTCAATTTAAAATTTCAGTCTTTATGACCTGTATATCTGGCAGCTGTTTGGACATAGTAAATCTCCAGGTGACATCAAGATCTTTTTTTTTTGTGAAAGACTTAAAGTTACTGCTGAATGTTTTATATATGCTTAGGAAAACTTTTTTGCATTTTTTATGATAATGTTCTGTTCATTAAGAGGGAAATCCACTGTGGCATTTTAGGCATGCACAAGGTCTTTTACCCCATTTATGTGCCAATGACAGACACTCTGGGAAATCTGTGAACATCATCTATGAAGTGCAAAGAGTTTTTCAAGACTGGAAGTTTGCAATTGGGTGAGCCAGCTGAAGAGCTAGAGAATCATTCTGTGATCATTATCATTATTTCAACACCAGCAGTGTATAGGACATTATGCAAATATATAAGGAGGCATGGACTTCACTCCATGAAAATAACAAGCTTCATGGAAGAGATTGGTGGGGGGGGGTGGAGAGGAGTTTAACATGAGAAAAAGTAACTCAAAGTGCTCAAATTTTCTTCAGTTACCTGCCTAACATGTTATTTGCTACAGAATTATTTGGTCAAATCAACCAGAATGAGTAAGATTACAAATTATTTAGACTATTTCTAGCCCAAACGGTAATGCGATTTTTTTTCAGAAGTTTCTGTTTAACCCAGAGGAAAATACTAGAATGTTAAGCGTGTTCTTCTGCCCCTCTTATGTCAGTCAAGATTTGTTGTGACTTCATAGGACAAATTTATTTGGCACTGTCAATTTTATATTCTTTATCTACTGCTGATATAAGCAATGTTCATTACACCTTATGTTTCCTATTATAAGCACAATATATTGCCTGTAGTGTCCTTTCCTTCTGTCAATTTGCTTAAATTTTCAATTGACAGCTTAATTGACCAGAAAATATTGCTTTCTATTTAACATGTCCATCAGTGCAAAGCTATATTTATTCAAATATTCATTAATAGGTCAATAGATGTTTCCTTTTTAAAGCATGTTCATATTTGATAAAAAAACCATGACCCAGTCAAGCTATAACCTTGAAAAACTTATTTTATCCAATCCTGTTATCACCAAAGGAAACCCTTTGGCTATGTTCACACACAAAATGCTTGTTTTGAAACAAGCTGTTTCGAAATAAAGCCTTATTTTGAAACACCTTATTTCGAAATAACAAAAAAGTGTTTTCGAAATAAGGGAAAAGGAGGGAACTGAAATAGCATGTCCAGTGTGACATGCTATTTTGAAATAGGAGAGGGGAGGAGGAGGGAGGCCCTGTGCTGCGCCAGGGAAGCCCCGCCCCTGGGATTCCCCTAACCCCCTGCAGCTCCGGCCAGGGGTGGGGGGGCTTCCGCTGCCCCCCCCGCTGTGTCTTCCTAGAGCAGGGGTGCTCCCCCTGCCCCCCTGCAGGTCCAGCCTTGGGCAGGGGGGCTTCCTCCTCCCCCCTGTGGCTGCTGCTCGGAATGAGGGGACTTCCTCCTCCCCCCTGTGGCTGTTGCTCAGTGCAGGGGGACAGAGGAAGCCCCCCCGTGCCAGGCAGCAGCTGCAGGGGGGTGGAGGAAGCACCCCTGCACCGGGCAGAGGACATGGGAGGCAGAGGAAAGCCCAGGGGCGGGGTCCCCCAGGCTTGGGGGCAGCCCTAGCCAGCTTCCCCCCTTCCTCTTGCTGGGGGTAGGTGGGCGAATGGGGCTGAGGTTCCTGTCCACCCTGCTCCCAGCAAGGGGAAGTGGGGGGAAGCCAGCTGAGGCACCTTCTGCCCCCCTGCACACCACTCAGCACCCTGGCCAGGGTGCTGATCCCTGGCCAGGGTGCTGGGGAGGGGAACCTTCCCCACAGGGTGCTATGCACCCTGGAAGGAAGGTCCTTGTTATTTCAAAATACTCTTTGTTTCAAAATAACATGTCTAAATGGCTTATTTCAAAACCACTGGTTTCAAAATTACCCTCCTTTCGAAAGCAAAGTGGGTTTATGCTGTTTCAAAAGGAGGGCTCTTGTTTTGAAATGAGGAGCTCCCTCCTTTCGAAACAAGAACATATCTTTTGGACATAGGGACTTTTATTTTGAAACAACTAGTGTTGTTTCAAAATAAAAGCCCTGTGTGAAAATACCCTTTAAGAAATTTTTGTTTTGTTCGTCTTGTCATGCTATATGTCTCATCTTTAATGACTGGAAGAACTATAAAGTAATTTTTTTCCAGTTTTTATGTTAATGGGTAAGTTCCATTGGAGCTAAGTCCACCAATCACCAACTAGATATTCAATAACTATAAAGAAAACTACTATAACTTAAATGAAAAGATGGTTTGTTAAAAAACAGGTACCTTTAAATCTGTTTCTAAATACTCACACATTAAGTCACTTCTTCTCTATGTGTAAATTATAGGGTTGAAATGACTAATGGTTCAAAGTTAATGATTCTACAGTGCACACATTATGAACTCTTCATTAAACACTGGCAATTACTTTTCTATTGCTAGTCCTAAAATTTTGATTAAAACTAAATGTGAATTGAAAAGATATCCTTTTTAAAAAAATAAAATAAAAAAAATCATGATTCCCACCCCTTCCATAATCTCCTAAATAATTCTATGGCAGATATTGAAATTCATTCTCTACAAAAATATGCTTGTTGACTTACCTGGTAATTTTTATTGCTCAAGTGAGTAAAAAATAAGTGAACTCAAAAGAAGCATACAAATGGTTTTGGTATATCCACATAACATTCAAATAAATATTCACTTTTTTGTTTCCATTTGTTTAACCAGTTCAATTCACAGGGTATGAATGACACTGATAAGGGAATAACATAAGGAATCTTGTCTTTTCCATAGAGATGTAAAGATTAGGAAGCAGTTATAATTGAGGCAAATGCAGTGTGCAGTAATTCATTATAATGAATCAAGAATTTCATTATAAATCACATTATAAATGATGTTATTAACCTCTTTGATTTTCTGTGTTAGAGGAATGATTTGTAGAGTAGATTGTTCTTGTGACTTCTTGTTCTTTTACTTTAGTAGGGTATTTATGCAATTAATTAGTGTGAACAACCTAGAGTGTGTGTGTGTGTGTGTGTGTGTGTGTGTGTGTGTGTGTGTATTAAAAAATGAAAATACTTTACATTATTCATAAACATTTTTTCTCAGCAATAACTTTGCTGATATGCATTCTTGGTGCATATTAAATGTGCCTATAGATTATCAGTTCTTTATTAATTAACTATAGTCCACTCCATCCAGTCCCATCCCTATTCTTCCTCCCCCAGAAACCATAAAAATAGTACCAATAATGTAACATCTGTAACCTGGTGTATTAGAAAAGTAAAGCGCCAATCAGAAAGACTGTGAGCACCAACATACCTAGCCCTACCATATCTTTTATGTTTAAAACTAGCTAGAACCCATCAAAAATGATGGGGGAAAATCAAAAGGGAATTTATGAAATGCTTATTTAGTTTAATCAATTAACAGCTCTTTAATTACAACATTTTTTGCAAAAATTCTATGGTCAGCTAAAACTTTTCATTGATGCTTCATATTCTTCACATAAGCATTCAGATTTTCATGGTTTCTGCCCTGAGTGAGCACCACATTCAATTGGGTGAAGAGTCAGTATGAAACATTGGAAACATCTGAAAGCATAACTGAGAGCTTTATAATTTTCACAAGTTCCAAAGGGGCAGTCATGTCACCAAAATGAACCATCTCTGGGTTTCACTGGCAGTTACTGTCCAATTTTTAAATCCACAGTCATTTTGCCTTTACAGATTTCAATGAATTACACAGCTACTATAAGATATATATCTGTGCCATGCCAAGAATCCTAGGCCATTGTGATGTCAGAGGTGACTCAACCAATTGCTCCCAAGTTGCTCCTTGGGGAGCAATTTGTTGAGTCACCTCTGACATAACAATGGCCTGTTGCATGGTACGCTTTATATCATGCACACACACACACGTAGTGAATTTGTGTAGTAGATGGCAACCTGATGAAGTACCTTTTGATGAATCTGTGATCAGCCAACTGAAACAGTTGTATTAAGAGGAGGATGATATACTGTGATTGGAATGTTAATACTAATGTGTAATTGTGCCCATTTCATTGATGATAATTCTAGGAGCATCCACCTAATGCCATTGCTGTCCTTGGCTTGACTTCCCAGCTCAAGAAGCAAAAGATGTTGTTTCACAGCTACATTATGGAGAATCCTGTCAGATATTGCAACATTGTCTTATGTAAATTTCCTTACGTGAATCCAAGTCAGGTCAGGTGTAAAAGAAAGTTATCATCTGATCTCTGTTGACTATTGTTAATGAGACACACTGCTGATTTTTTTCTCAATCATCATTTGTTTTGTTAATCTTGTCCATTGCCAGAAAAAATATCATTTAGCTTTTTTTTGGGGGGGGGGTCTCCTTTGGTAACTATTTAAAAATAAAAACAAAGAAAAAACAAGTGGCCCTATGGTACTTTTAAAGACTAACAATGTTATTCATCCCATGAGCTTTTGTGAAGTGTGATCCACCCACCAAAGTTTATGCAATTAATAAAAATGTTAGTCTTTAAAAGTGTCATAGGGCTCCTTATTTGTTTGTTTTGGAGCTACATGTCCTGAAATAGCTACCTGTGCTGAAAATGAAACAAGGAAGCTGAAAACTGAATTGAACAGGTGTAACAAATATTTTGTTAATGCAAGCTGCTTCACATTTATCACTTTTCTTCTTTTCCTCCATCAGTTTGCCTCTGTCATAACCTTATTAAACAGCTGACTACTTCTCAAGATAAGAAGGTAGGTTTTACATTCTTTGTGACTGACAATATATGCTTTGTTTATGATAAGTCTTGGTTGATACATTAGTGAGTATGAATATTAGTTTGAACTATTGTAATAGTATGTATTTCATGCAATATGTATTTGATAATAAAGCAAAAGGGCTACACACATATAGAACTAAATCAACCATTTACTAAGTGAACTATTTACTGAGTTGCCACAGATACGACTAACTTTCTAGGCATGTGCACACAGACTAGTTTTGCGGTTCTTCATCTGAACCTTTTTTTCCTGAAATCTTTCCTATTCCACCCAAATTCCTCACAGTTTCTCAGAGGCTGGGACCATTTATTAATTATTAATTAGATGTATGCCATATAAACTTCTAACCATTGATCTAGAATTTTTTTTTCCTTTTGCATACAAACTCAAGGAAAGGTGATATATTCACAGATAAACCACTCCTTTTGAGGTAGCAGGAATATCTATATCTATATCTATATCTATATCTATATCTATATCTATATATTGATCGTCAGTGAGAGGAGCTGTAGAGCCCTTAAGTAGGCATAAATTCCATTACATTTTGATGATAAATATACTTGAGTAAGTCTAGTAAGCAAGTCTATCTCCGTAAAGAGGCTTTGCTTAATTTCTATTAAATATGAATGAATATCACATTGAGAACCAATAAAAAATGAAACCTTATTTGAAAAAAAAAAAAAAACTTGTATCTTAATATATCTTAATTTTTCCCTTGCTGCAATTCAGCCTCCTACTATTTATCAAAATGCAGGTGAGAGTCAGCTCATCTAGTAATCATTGTTAAAGTGGCTGCTGACTTCAGATATGGGAAACTGGGAAATGAGTCCTCTGATACCTGTTGCCAAAGTAACCCATAATCTGGAGTAGAATAACTAGCCAGGGAGAAGACTTCTCCAAAGATCTCAAAGATGATGCATATCTGGGAAGGGAAGGGCATATCAAATTGTAGGGGATAGGACTGGAGACAGTTCAGCATATTGAGCCGCAATGCATGGAGCCTCCTGGTGCAGGGACTGGGAAATGGGCCAGGGTGCCTGCTGCAAGGTCCCCTTGCTTGGGTGAGGTGGGGTTTGGGAGCTTGGAACCTGGAACAGGCCCTCTGCAGAGTCAACTAGTGGGGAGCCTTGTGCAAGATGTAGGCAAATTAGAGAGAGTCTCCCCCCTTAGAGGTCTTTTAGGACTGGCTTTCTAAAGCTCTGACTTACTGATTTAGTTGGGGGTGGCCTTGTTTGAACAGGGGATTGGACTAGATGACCTATTGAGGTCCCTTCCAGCCCTAATTGTCTGTGATTCTGTGATATCAGGAAACTGTCAGAAGAAAGGATGAATACTCTGAATCTACCCAGAGGCTAGGGAAATTTACCTAATCACTCTATGTGTGGGAAAATACTGCTGTTCTGCAAGGGAATGCAATGTGCTTTGCTCTGAGCTATTCGTATTTCTTGTTGTATTTTTTTTCTTACATGTTAATGAGCATAACTAGGGAGAGTAAGTCATTAAACATGATACTAATGCATTGGGCATTGCAATATAAAACAGTAGTGTGGGGCTGAGAACAATCTCATGTACTGCTTGCAGCACTGAAGTCCTCAATTAAAATGCTAATTAACACTTTTATTTATAGGAAACAAGGCTATTTGGTTATAATCCCATTTCCTGTCTTCCTTTTAGCAATATAGATTGATCAACCAGGGTACCAATTGCCCATCACAGTTGCTAAAAGAATGTTTTTGTTTTGCTCTCTCCATAGACAGATCTAACATATAGCACAAAACAGGCATTAGCAAAATTAGGTCAACATAATTTATAAGATTTTTCCCCCTCAGCAGCCACCTATTCAGGGCAATAGAAGTAGAAATTATCTTTATCTTATTTTAGTACAATCAAGTAAGAGTTTAGTAGTGAGTCACTCCCTGCAATGAGCCTTGCAAAATGAAAGGCTTCCCTTACAGAGCAGTGATAAAATATATGTTAACTCACAATATGAGATGATATCTTAATAAGAAATAAATACAATATATCTCAGGACTTGAGTCATAGCAACTCACACACTGTAGAATACACGTCATGCTGATTTACACTCCATGCCAGCCAGTTCAATTTAATGAGGTGGTATGAGTGTAAATCAGTGCAGGCAGGCTTGTGATTGGCCTGCCCCTGTGTGACTAGCAAGGGGCAAGGGCTGACCTAGGCAGAGAAGGCCTTTAAAAGCCACTGCTAGAGTGACCAGAGGACAGCAAACAGGGGAGTTTGCGAGAGAGTCTGAGGAGGAGTTTGGTGAGGCCAAGATGGTGAAGAGGAGCCGTACTGCTGGTGCCAGTGCCCCTGCTATTTCCTTTAGCTCTGTTTCTACCCAGACAGACTGTCTGTCCATGGATATCTCCACCCAGATCCTGGTGTGGATTTGCAAGGACTGTAGCCTTCATTTTCCTGCCACTGATGATCAGGCTAGGGAAATGAGCCTATGTGATAGGTGCCTTCTGGTGGCATCTCTCCAGAAACAGGTAGGAGAGTTACAGGAGGAGGTGTCACAACTCAGGGGTAGCTATGCCCTGGAAAAGTTCCTTGACAGTGTCCACGATGAGACCTGCAAGGAGGAGGTCCCTATCCCGGTGCCAAAGGCTACTGCCACAGCTCTGGAAATGGATGGGATGCCTATGGCAGAGGGAGGACACTGGCAGCTGGTCACCTCTGGCATCAGACAGTGCTCCACGCCTGCTCACATCCCACCATCCATTGTGGTGAGGAACCGTTATGCGGTGCTGGACACGATGAAGGAGGTAGAGGAGAGACCATCCACCCCAGAGGCTGGGGAGATCAGAACCACCTCACCTAAGAGGAAACGTAGGGTTGTGGTGACTGGGGACTCGCTCCTGAGAGGAACGGAAGCACCCATCTGTCGCCCTGACAAGGCCTCTAGGGAGGTATGCTGCCTGCCAGGTGCCCGTATCAGAGATGTTACGGAGGGACTGTCAAAAATCATCCGCCCCTCAGACTACTACCGCATGCTTCTTATCCATGTGCGTACCAATGATACTGCGAGAGGTGATCCTCAGCAGATCAAAGGTGACTTCAGGGCTCTGGGAGCGAGGGTGAAGGAGTTTGGAGCACAGGTGATGTTCTCATCAATCCTTCCAGTCAAGGCTAGAGGCCTGAGGAGAAACAGATGCATTCTAGAGGTGAATGCCTGGCTGAGAAGATGTTGTGGTCAGGAGGGATTCGGCTTCCTTGACCATGGAGTTCTGTTTCAGGACAGAGGATTGATAGGCAGAGATGGCCTTCACCTGTCCAGGAAGGGGAAGAGTGTGTTTGGGCACAGACTGGCTGACCTAGTGAGCAGGGCTTTAAACTAGGTTCAAGGGGGGAAGGAGACCAAAGCCCACAGGTAAGTGGCAATGTGGGAGATCTGGGGGAAGGGATGGAACTTGGAGGTGTTGGGACTGTAGTACCAGGACTAAAAGAGAAGGTAGTTGGAACATGGGGGGGAATCAAATAATTGTCTTAAATGTTCCACTGAAGCGCCAACACATGAGGAGAGTTGGGGAGGAAGACTCCAAGAAAAAATGCAAGGAGGTATATGTAATAGAACTGAAAACCAAACTGACAAAGTAGGGCAAGTGACCGGGTATCTTAGATGCCTATACACTAATGCAAGGAGCCTGGGAAATAAACAGGAAGAATTGGAAGTGCTAGTGCAGGCAAGGAACTATGATATCATAGGAATAACGGAGACGTGGTGGGATAGTCTGCATGAATGGAGCTCTGCCATGGATGGGTATAAACTGTTCAGGAAAGACAGGCAGGGAAGAAGAGGGGGAGGAGTAGCACTATATGTAAAAGAGCTCTATGACTGCTCAGAGCTCCATTATGGAAGTGGAAGCGTTCCTGTAGAAAGTCTGTGGGTTACATTGAGAGGGGAAAGCAACAACGGGGATGTTGCAGTGGGGGTCTGCTATAGACCACCAGACCAGAAGTAGAAGGTGGATGAGTTGTTCAATGAACAACTAGCGGAAGCTTGTAGATCACAGGCCTTGGTGCTCATGGGGGACTTCAATTACCCTGACATCTGCTGGGAGGCCAATACAGCAGTGCATGGGCAATCCAGGAAATTTTTAGAGTGTGTTAGGGACAACTTTCTAGTACAAATGCTGGAGGAACCAACTAGGGGCCTTGCACCTCTTGACCTGCTGCTCACAAACAGGGAAGAATTGATCAGGGAGGTAGAGGTAAATGGCAAGCTAGGCAGTAGTGACCATGACATGGTTGAGTTCAGGATGCTGATTAAAGAAAGGAAGGAAAGAAGCAAAACAAAAACCCTGGACTTCAAAAAAGCAGATTTTGGGTCCCTCAGGGAACTGATGGGCAGGATCCCTTGGGAAGCTAATCTGAAGGGGAAAGGAGTCCAAGAAAGCTTGTTATATTTTAAAGAAACCCTGCTAAGGGCACAGGAAGTTGCCATTCCAATTAGGAGAAAGAATAAACATGTGAGGCAGCCAGAATGGCTTAGCAGAGAACTCTGCTCTGAGCTTAAATATAAAAAGGGAGCTTACAGGAAGTGGAAGGTTGGTCAGATGACCAAGGAGGCATATAAAGATATTGCTAGGGACTGCAGGGATAAAATCAGAAAGGCCAAAGGACAAATGGAGCTGCGGCTAGCGAGGTATGTAAAGGATAACAAGAAGGGGTTCTACAAGTATGTTAATGACAAGAAGAGGATCAGGGATGGTGTAGGTCCCTTTCTGAATGGGGCAGGCATCCTCGTGACAGAGGATTAAGAAAAAGCTGAAGTGCTCAATGCTTTTTTTGCTTCAGTTTTCAAAGGCAGGGTCAGCACCCAGCCAACTACCATGGGTATGGCAGATTGGAGAGAAGAAGAGAGGCCCTTGGTGACAAAAGGTCAAGTTAGGGACTGCTTAAAGAAGCTGGATGTGCACAAGTCCATGGGGCCGGATGAACTGCATCCAAGGGTGCTGAGAGAATTGGCCGATGAGATAGCAGCACCGCTGGCCGTTATCTTTCAAAACTCGTGGAGAACAGGGGAGGTGCCAGAGGATTGGAAAAAAAGCAAATGTAGTGCCTATTTTCAAGAAAGGGAAAAAGGAGGATCCGGGGAATTATAGACCAGTCAGCCTCACCTCAATCCCTGGCAAAATTATGGAGCAGATTCTTAAAGAATCCATCCTCAAACACTTAGAAGGAAATAAAGTGATCAGGAACAGTCAGCATGCATTTACCAAGGATAAATCATATCTGACCAATCTCATTTCCTTCTATGAGCAGATGACTGGTTTTCTGGATGCAGGAAGAACCATTGATGTGATATACCTTGATTTTAGCAAGGCTTTTGATACAGTTTCCCACAGCATTCTCATTGGCAAATTAAGGAAGTAGGGGTTGGATAGGTGGACTATAAGGTGGATAGAAAACTGGCTAGATCAACGGTTTCAGTGTGTAGGAATCAATGGTTCCATGTCTAGCTGGCAACCAGTCATGAGTGGGGTTCCCCAGGGGTTGGTCTTGGGGCTGGTTCTGTTCAACATTTTCATCAATGATCTGGATGATAGAATAGACTGCACTCTCAGTAAGTTTGCGGATGACACCAAGCTGGGGGGAACAGTAGACACATTGGAGGGCAAGGACAGGATTCAGGGAGACCTAGATAAATTGGAACAGTGGGCCAATAGAAATCTTATGAAGTTCAATAAGGACAAGTGTAAAATCCTGCATGTGGGACGGAAAAACCCCATGCGCTGCTAAAGGCTGGGAAACATTCAGTTAAGTAGCAGCAGTGTAGAAAAGGACCTGGGGGTCATGGTGGATGGGAAGCTAGATATGAGTCAGCAGTGTGCTCTTGCTGCCAAAAAGGCCAATGGCATACTGGGCTGCATCAAAAGAAGTATTACCAGCAGATCAAGGGATGTGATCATTCCCCTCTATTCTGCATTGGTGAGGCCACATCTAGAATACTCTGTTCAGTTTTGGGCTCCCCACTACAAAAAGGACAGGGACATGCTCGAGAGAGTTCACAGGAGGGCAACCAAAATGATTAAAGGGCTGGAGCACAAGCCCTATGAGGATAGACTGACAGCATTAGGCTTCTTTAGTCTGTAGAAGAGAAGATTGAGGGAGGATTTGATAGCAACCTTCAACTACTTGAAGGGATGCTCTCAGGAAGATGGTGCTCGACTGTTCTCTGTGGTAAGAGAGGACAGAACAAGGAGCAATCGTCTCAAGTTGCAGTTAGGGAGGTCGAGGCTGCATATTAGAAAAAACTTTTTTACTAGGTGAGTGGTGAAGCATTGGAATGAGCTGCCAAGGGAGGTGGTGGAGTCTCCATCTTTGGAGGTGTTTAAGGCCCGGCTGGACAAAACCATGACTGGGATTATTTAGTGGGAATGGTCCTGCCTCTGGCAGGGGGTTGGACTAGATGACCTACGAGGTCCCTTCCTACCCTAGGATTCTATGATTCTATGAACTGACTACAGCTGTGACTGGTAGACTCATAGAAACTGGGAGGGACCATGAGAGGTCATCAAGTCCAGTCACCTGCACTCATGGCAGGATAACATACCCTCTTAAACGATTCCTGACAGGTGCTTGTGTAACCTGTTCTTAAAAATGTCAAATGATGGAGATTCTACAGCCTTCCTAGGCAACTTGTGGTTAATCACACTGACAATTAGGAATTTTTTCCTAATGTCCAGCCTAAACCTCCCTTCCTTTAATTTAAGCCTGTTGCTTCTTGTCTTATCATGAGTGTTTAAGGAGAATAGTTATTCTTCTTCCTCCTTGTAACAACTTTTTAGATACTTGAAAACTGTTATTGTACCTCCTATCAGTTTTCTCTTTTCCATACTAATGAAACCCAGCTTTTTAGTCTTCCATCATAAGTCTTCCACACCTCTAATCATTTATGTTGCTCTTCTCTGTCCTTTCTCAAATTTTGCCACATCTTTCCTGAAATGAGGCACCCAAAACTGGACACAGTACTCCAGTTGAGACCCAGTGAAAGTTGAGTAGAATGGAAAAATTACTTTTTGTGTCTTATTTACAACACTCCTGTTAATACACCCAAAATTATACTCCTCCCCGCATCAGTGTTACACTGTTAACTCATATTTAGTTTGCGGTCCACTGTGACACCCAGATCCCTTTCCACAGGACTTCTTTCTAGGCAGTCATTGCCTATTTTGTACATGTGCAATGGATTATTCTTTCCTAAGTGGACTACCTTGCACCTGTCTTTATTGAATTGCATTCTGTTTACCTCAGACCGTTTCACTAGTTTGTCCAAATCACCTTGAATTGTGATTCTGTTCTCCAAAGCACCTGCAGCTCCTCACAATTTAGTATCATCGGCAAACTTTGTAAGTGTACTCTCTATACCATCATCTAAATCATTGACAGTACAGTATACATGAGTTTGTGTGTGCTATCAGTGATGAAACACTGATCTTATAACAAACAAACAAACAAAAAATGGTACCTTTCTAACTCTCTGAATGGTCACAAATGATGGGGAGGTAACAGTGACTATAGCAGCCAGAGACACTGGCAGGATCAGTGAGAACAGGGAATATGTCAGACTCCTGCCCCCACACTAAAACATCCCCTATTTTGGGGATGGAAGCAGGGGATCAGAGAGTGTTGGGTTATTTCTTTTGATTCATCTACCTGACTTTTCTTCAGGAGCTCTTCAAACAGAGGCCCAACACCTTAGTTTGTTCTCAGCTCCTCCACCATCACACTATACATGGGTTTTCAGTGAAGTGTGATGAAGAAAGGAGGCCACCAACACACATATCAGTAATCCTGAATTGTCTGGAAAAATCGTGAATTTTGAAAACTTTTCTCTGAAAACTGTATATACCCTTGTTGCATGCAAATGGTTCACTTTAAAGTATGTTTTACTGTCCATATTGATTGTCTACATCCAACAGTGAGAGGAGTGAGAGGTAGATAACAGCATTGAGACTTATTCTGATCTTAATTATGACAGTTTAACATGTAACTCAACTGACAATAAGGGAGTTGTCCCCTGATTTACACATGTCTGAGTACAGAATTGGGTCCAATATCTTTTAGTATAAATCACTACAGTACAGATTTTTATTAAACCTGTTGCCTGATTTTTGGATGTTTAGTAATTTGAGTTCAGGTTATAGGCTCTCCAATGGATCTGATCAGAAGACAGTGAGGTTCTAGTCCTGGCAACAGGCTTCACAAAGTTTTACAAGGACCCCTTGGGTGAATGACAGGCATGATTACAATGATGATTGCACATAGTTTTACAGACTTTTATTGAGATAGCATAGAACGATAGTGTGATATGCTGTACTCCTTGTCCACCCTCATGGTTAGGTCTGTGTAACACTCATGTTTATTTTTATACAGTAACTGAGTGTTTCCTGATGCAAGGTATGTAATTTAAGTTGTTTTGGGAATGCTCATGACACAATGAACATTACTGTTATGGTAACATGTTTTCTGCAGTGTCATGTGTATGTACAGATATGAAACTCTGCCATGTCCTGTCCCCAAAATGTGTGTCTCACATGGCTTGACTAGATGTAGATAAATGCAGAACTGTTATTTCCACGCACAACAGAGATAAGTGTACAGTAACAAAGGACTGTCCTAAGGATCTGTGAACACTTTGGCTAAAAGTGGAAAGAATCACACCCATTGATGGACAGGGTCAATCACCTGACCTCCGGGGGTGTCAGGGAAACTTGTTAAAAGCTGAGGTGTCTGTGTCTCATGGCTCTTCCTTGCAATTTTGCTCCCAAGCAACATCAGGGACTGGCACCTACACACGGGGGGTGGGGGGGGGGGAGTTCAGTTTCAAGATGTCTTCCAACCAACCCTGTGTGGTAAGCTGCTGTAGAAGTTAGCATGGACTGAAAGAGATTGGAATATTAATGTTAATTTAGAATATGGGTTATCTTATAATTAATTATGATTACCTGCTTGACTTATTAATAATATGACTTACATTCACTTAAAATCTCACTTCAGTCAATAAATTTAAGGGTTTTTTGTTTTTGTTTTTGTTTTTTTTTCTTAAATATATAACAGTGCATGTAGATTCAGCATGTGCAGAGACTTTATGTCAAGTAACAGAGCTGGAGTATATCAATGTCTTTGAGAAACTGATGGGCCCATGTAAATCATCTTCCAAGGAGCAATGTGAAGTGTTTAATTCTGCAAGATGGTAATTCCGAGGGTTGTATCTGGGGCTGGGGAAGTTTGCTGGGGATCTATTTCATAAGTGGCTGGCCAGAGCACAGCTTCACTAAATGAGGGACTGCTTATATGTAGGAGGGTAGGCATGAGCTAACCCAGGTGTGGATGGTTCACAAAGCAAAGTGGACTACATTGGAATCCAGGAATGGAGTATTGGGTTGACATAGCTAAATATCAGTCTAGATTGCAGGAGGGAAATGTCCCAGATAGACAAATTGATAATCAATAATGATCAGAATTATTGTCTTGTTCTAAAGATACCTGTGGTGGGTGGGTGTGTGCGTGCATACGCATCCTTCATGACCTGGTAGAAATATGTCCAGGCTCCTTGCTTCTTGAGTGAGAGGTACAGAACTAGGCAGTGCTAAAAAGTTAAAACCTATAAGACTAAGATTAATATTATGAATAATACTAAGTACCCACACAACCAAACACCAAGCCATGCACTGTTGAATGTGGTTTTCCCCTTTTTATAGAAGGAAATACAGGTCTTGCTTCTCAGTAAAACTTGATTTCCTTACCCACGACTTATCAATGTAAATTTATCCTATAGCCTGACAGGTTTGTGTGTATTTATGATATATCCATATTCTTTTGAGATGGTTCACCCCTCACTTTTGTTATTTCTGGCCATTTCTATGAGTTTTATGGTGTACTTGTGAAATTAGTTTGAGGCATAAACTAGGACAGTCCCCCTTTCTTGATGACTCATGATTTTTCTAGGGTAAGAGTTATAACCAAATTTGCATCCTATTCTTTAACACATCGTTACTTATCTTGTCCAAAGGTCCTGAACATATGTATGCCAATTGCCTTACATATTCATCCTTTCATAAAGGATATGGGTTGTAGGTGTCTTGCATTACAGATTTATTACTATCACATGAATCTATTACTGTTTTATATAAACAAATTCTTAAATTTATAAGGAAAAGTATATATGTGCAAGCAATTCAGTCTTATAAGTTACAAATCCTTGTGTTAAAATAAATGTCAGAGAAATTGTTCCCAAGTTATGTCAGAGTTTTGCCAATATCCTTTTTTTTTCCGTATTTGATTTCCTACTAGATATTAATTAAAGAGGAAACCTGCCTCCCTGACAAGGGGTTTCCTCTTTTTGACTCTTTTCATTTTTACAGTATGCTTTTTTCAGTGTCATTTGGCGTGGCTCAGGTTTTTTTTTTTTTTTTTTGTTAAGGGAAAAGATATTTCATCTTTGTGGTTTTTAAAGTAACTTTCAAAGCATTCAAAGTAACTTTGAAGGGCACAGTTCCTTGTTTCAGGTTTAATGTCTTTGTCCCTGCAGAAGACATCATAAATCTAGCAAGACACCAAGAGAAGTAAAGAAACAGAAATGGGAATAGTGAGAAGGAGAGAGAAAATTTTTGGAATGAAAAGTAAAATAAACTACCAGCCTCTGGCAAAGCCTCTAAAATATAGAACAAAACTGATAGCTTCAAAAAAGATAAGATCGTAAAAGAGAATGATTTAAATCTCACAGGCTTCATGATGACAGTAATTAGATTATTTTACTTTGAGTCAGAATAGAGAGACATCTGAACAAATGTGTGCGATGCAACAGTATTAAGTAAAGCTGAATGAGTAATTGTTTTTTGAGGTTGGAGGCCCAATTAAAAAAATATCTAAGGAAAAAAATATGCCATGTTGACCTAAAATATTTTTGTTCATTTTGTTTTTGAACAACAACAACAACAATAATAATAATATAATAATAAATAATTCATTTCGGGTGAAATGAAACATGACATGAAGCTGGGCTGTGGGCTTGCATGGGGTACATATCAGAGAGAATTTTGCCTCTGAAAGTTAATATAATAAAAAAGTTTAACTTCTAAAAATTCAGGTTACCAGAAGGGACTGAATCCTGAACTTTTTGGTAAGTGTTTACTTAGGCAAACTTTCAAAGAAATCAATTGTTGTTTGCCTAAAAAGGAACTAAGTAAAAGCTTAGGGTATAGATTTGGCATTTGGCCTAATAAGACTTAATATTTGCATAGCACTTTGCATATTCAAAGTACTTTGCAACTAGCTAATTCCTGTAGTTTTTAGTTTTAAAAGACATTAAATCTTTTGCTTTTAACATTTTGCTCAAGCCTTATTGGTAATAATTTCAAAAATGTCATATTTTGTAATTTCTTTCCATTCAGTATTTTGAATTGTTAGGTATAACTTTTCCTAGACCAGTGGTTCCCAACCTGTGGTCCCTGGAGTGAGAGTAATGAATTATTAGAAATAACTATGCTTTTAATAATCCTTGAAGTTTGTCTCCTTTCAGCCATAAACTATCTTAAAAAATGTTTAAAACTGTTTGTTTACATGGTGGTCCACAAACGCTTTTGATGATGATATAGTGGTCCACATAAAGGGAAAGGTTAGGAACCGCTGTCCTAGACTACTGCAGTTGGGGCAGAGGTCAAACTGAAGCAGAAGAAAAGAGAAGTGATACTCTGAAATGTCTACCCAGTTTACACAGAATCCAAAACGAGACAAATGTTCCCCTAGGATTCTATATGGTTGTTTCACTCTCGGTGAGGCTTGTCATCTAACTTGGGGTTATAGAATCATAGAATCATATCTATATTATCTGCATTTAACTTCTCTTTTGTGAAACTCGACTTAAGCAAAGCCCTGGCCACATTTGGAGTTCATTAAGTAGACTTAAGGGCTGCCTTATTTATATATGTATGGCGACTGGATAGCGTAGTGGTTAAGAGCGCTGTAGTGCTTAATACTGGCGCCCTTTGATACGGGAGACTGGGGTTCAAATCCTGGTGGGTACCTGCCTACCTTCCCAGTAGGGGTCCTTGGGCAAAAGACCCCCTAACGCCTCACTTGCCTACCTCGAATATGAGAGTGACATGAACTAGGAGAGTCATGCCGGCTTGGACGTTGCCCGGATTAACAAGGTCTGTGCCAGATGTTGGGGAACCAGGACAATCTGATGATAAGTGGGCTACTGGAACAAACCATGCATGGATGAGACAAGAGAACCTGGAATTGATGGAATGCTACTACAACAGCAGACCTAATGAGAGGGGATATATGAAACGTATGAGGGAACTATGGATGGACAAAAGACCTACATCCGCACTAACTGAAAAACAGCTAGTTACCCAATGCTTCAACATAGTAAAGAGGCAGCTGCTCTCACAACTGGAGATAAAGCAACTCCACACTACCTCCGAGGCTCAAGAAAAAGACCCAGAAGAACAACTTGATGTTCAGCCAACACCTGAAGCTGGAACTTCACTGCCACCCCCTCCATTACAGAACACAGCAGCTGATATGAGGCATAAGATCACGGATAAACTAGCTACAGTCAACCCTGGAGACTGATTACCAAGGCTCGTGGGAGAAGTACCATCAGATAGTATGCTAGAAGATGCCAATAGAGCTCTAATGACAATTCCTACTAACACCATCACTGAAACCAATGAACTGGTATATGCGACAGCCTCTGTAATCCTGGAGATGCTTGGCTACACAATCAAGAAGAACAGAAATACATACCCTCCCTGGAAAATGAGGTTGGAGGATAAGATCAAGGCAACCCGGAGAGAAGTTAGCCGGCTGGTGGAACTACAGAAGGGTGTAGAGATTAAGGATAAGACTTGGCTACTGAGAAAATACAAGGGCCTGACTCCATCTGAAGCCCTAGAGACTGCTAAGCAAAGGCTCACAGCACTGGCCACCAGGCTAAGGAGATACACTAGAGAAGCAGAGGCGAAAAAGATAAATGTCCTGTTCTCCAAAGAACCATCCAAGGTGTACTCCCAACTGCAGTGCAACAACACAATAACAGCAGAGCCACCAACAGCAGAAACTGAACAGTACTGGAAGAACATCTGGGAGGAAGAGAAGACTCATAACACCAGTGCAAAGTGGCTTCAGGACCTGAGAAGAGACCACAGCAATCTCCCAGAACAGGAACCAGTCACCATCACAATAGCTGACATCCAACAGCGGGTCAAGAACATGAAGAGCTGGACAGCACCTGGCCCGGACATGATCCACACCTACTGGCTAAAGAAACTAACAGCAGTGCATGAACGCCTAGCAGCACAGATGAACCAGCTGCTAGCAGCAGGCTCCCACCCAGACTGGCTAACACAAGGAAGGACAGTGCTGATCATGAAAGACCCCCACAAAGGAACAGCACCATCCAACTACCGGCCAATAACCTGCCTCCCCACAACATGGAAAGTCCTATCAGGCATCATAGCCGCCAAGCTACAGGACCATGTGGGCCAGTACATGAGCACAGCTCAGAAGGGCATTGGGAACAACACCAGAGGCTCAAAACACCAGTTGCTCATAGACAGAGCAGTCGCCCAAGACTCAAGGTCTAGACAGACCAATCTGAGCACAGCCTGGATTGACTACAGGAAAGCCTACGACTCAATGCCGCACACATGGATCTGTGAATGTCTGGTGCTATACAAAGTCAACAGGACACTAAGGACCTTCCTCAAGAACTCAATGGGACTGTGGAAGACAACACTGGAAGTCGATTCAAGACAGCTTGCAGAAGTGGCCATCAAGTGCGGCATATACCAAGGTGATGCGCTGTCCCCGCTGCTGTTCTGCATTGGCTTGAACCCCCTCAGCCAGATAATCACAAGGACTGGCTATGGATACAAGTTCAAGAGTGGCATTACCATCAGCCACCTCCTCTACATGGATGACATCAAGCTGTATGCTAAGAATGAACGAGACATCGACTCGCTAATCCACCTGACACGGATCTACAGTGAGGATATTGGGATGTCATTCGGACTGGAGAAGTGTGGTCGGATGGTAGTAAAGAGAGGAAAGGTAGTCAAGACTGATGGGGTGGAACTACCAGCAGGCCACATAGCAGACATACAGACCAGCTACAAGTACCTTGGCATCCCACAGTCACATGGGACTCACGATGAGGAGGCAAGGAAGACAGCAACATCCAAGTACCACCAAAGGATAAGACAGGTCCTGAAGAGCCAGCTCAATGGGAAGAACAAGATCCACGCCATCAACAGGTACGCCCTGCCAGTCATCAGATACCCTGCCGGTATAGTGAGCTGGCCAAAGGAGGACATGGAGGCTGCCGATGTGAAGACCCGGAAGCTCCTCACAATGTACGGAGGTTTCCACCCCAAGTCCAACACCCAGAGACTGTACTCCAGCCGGAAAGAAGGCGGGCGGGGTTTGGTGAGTGTCAAAGCCACTGTCCTGGATGAAACCCAGAGCATCCAGGAGTACATCAGTAAGATGGCACCCAAAGATGAGCTGCTGAGAGAATGCCTGAGGCAGCAGCAGACATGGGAGGAAGATCAAGCAGAAGAAGTGCCATGGCAAGACAAGACCCTGCATGGAATGTACCATCGACAGATAGCTGAGGTGGCTGACATTGGGAAATCCTACCAGTGGCTGGAATGGGCTGGACTAAAAGACAGCACTGAGGCACTGATCATAGCAGCACAAGAACAGGCACTGAGCACCAGATCCATTGAAGCAGGGGTCTACCACACTAGACAGGACCCAAGGTGCAGACTGTGCAGAGAGGCCTCAGAGACAGTCCAACACATAGTGGCAGGATGTAAGATGCAGGCAGGAACAGCATACACTGAACGGCATAACCAAGTAGCTGGCATTGTGTACAGGAACATCTGCACAGTGTATGGGCTAGACCCTCCCAAGACCAGATGGGAGATCCCACAGAAGGTCGTGGAGAATAACAGGGCTAAGATCCTGTGGGACTTCCAGATCCAGACAGACAGGCAGGTACTGGCTAATCAACCAGACATCGTGCTAATAGACAAGGACCAGAAGACAGCGGTGGTGATAGATGTAGCAGTGCCAAGTGACAGCAACATCAGGAAGAAGGAGTATGAGAAGCTGGAGAAGTACCAGGGCCTGAAAGAGGAACTAGAGCGGATGTGGAAAGTGAAGGCCAAAGTGGTCCCGGTGGTGGTAGGAGCACTCGGGGCTGTGACTCCGAAGCTGGGAGAGTGGCTCCAACAGATCCCAGGAACAACATCAGAGCTCTCTGTCCAGAAGAGTGCAGTGCTAGGAACAGCTAAGATACTGCGCAGAACCCTCAAACTCCCAGGCCTCTGGTAGACGACCCGAGGTTGAGGATGACACATACCACCTATAAGGGTGAGAAGGGAATTTATATATATATATATATATATATATATATATATATATATATATATATCACGTTGATGGGTGAGCAGGTGAATGAGCCTTTGATGCGGTAGCTGGCTTTATTAGGTCTTGTAATATGGCCTTCTGTGTAGATATGTGTGCAAAGGTGGCAGGGTGGTTCGTTCCAGGGATATGTCCCTGCTTTAATGGTTCTGTCGTTACATCTGTATTTTCTGGTAAGTATCTGTTTAAGGTTTGGGGGCTTTCAGTAAGTGATGAGAGGTCTGTCTCCTGAGGTTTGACAGAGTGAGGGATCATCTGATAGAATAGGCTGTAGATCTTTGATGACGTGATGTAGAGATTTGACTTGGGGGTTGTAGGTGATGACTAGTGGCATTCTGTTTTCTTTTTTGGGCTTCTCCTGCAGTAGTTGACTTTGGGGTATGTACCTGCCTCTGCCAATCTGGTTCTTCTCTTCTTAAGGTGGGTACTGTAGTTTTACGTATGCTTGATAGAGATCCTGAAGGTGTCTGAGGCGTGGAAGCAAATGCGGTTATATCTTAGGGCTTGGCTATAGGCAATGGATTCTGTGGTGAGAGTAGGGGTCCTACTTCCATCTGCAACATTGAGCTTATCCCTTCAGACTCTTCATGCCCATTTTCCATCATGTTTTGGAACCCCCTTCTAAACTCAAAAAGTTTCCATCTACCTCTTTGCTCTTTGGATCTTTTCTCCCATCTGTCTACCAGGCTACATGGCAACCCTCCCCACAGGGCTGGTCTACACTGAAGGGAGATTTTGGCAGCAAGTGAAGAGATATTTGAAAAGTACTTAAAATACCTTGCATATCTATGCAAACTCAATGCAGTGTCCTCATAACACTAATTCAAGCCGAAGTGCCTTCCTGTGGAATCAGGGCTACCCTACTTGCTGGGTAGGTCTTAACTAATCAACTTCTGGCTAACCCTGAGTTTGATTGAGCATGTCGTTACAGACACTAAATCAAACCCACACTCTCAATGCTATACTGGCAAGTGTCACTGACAGTGTAGCCTAGCCCTCAAAGTCCCCTATTTAGAGTTCTGTATATGGCTGTTGTGCTGCTGCAGCTATAACACTGCCTGACATATGGACCTTGCCCATGTCATCTATACTAGGTTGATCTATGGATTCTACTGATTTTGCATCCTCTTTGGTGAGCCTTGAGCTTTTTCCTGGTTTCCTCCGGATTTAGGTCATCCTTGGTGGGATTTCATGCCCACTGAACTAAGTGAGCTTTTCCATGTCCCCTAGATGGGGCTTTATATGCAATTTGCTCTACCTGTGCTGATGGAGGCATATTTACAGTTCTTCCAGTTTTCTGTCCACAATGGAAATACATTTTAGTGTTTTTTGACAAAACCATATTTAAATGTCGTTTTCCTCTTTAATGCCTGCTCAGTGACTTTGTAGTAGCTGGGTCCTGTGGGAGCTGCCAAACTCAAGAGATTTTAATGCATGCCAGAAAGAACCATCAGGTAGCAGACATTGTCAGTAGAGTCACAATAGTGCTCATTATTTTCCCTTTTTTCTGGCACCTCAGATTACTAAGCCTCTGACTGGCTTGTAACATTGATGATAACACAAAATGACTACTGAACATGGTGACATGAATGAAACTTAGAGCAAAATCAAAATGGAGGCAAGCCCAAAAATGAAGGTATCAGATTGTCAAATGGATATAGGGCAGCCCAGTCTGAGTCTGAGTGAATACATTTTAAGAGCTGCTTATCAGTAATATACTAACTTAGTTAATAATAATAATAATAATAATAATAATAATAATAATAATACCTAAGGTTCCTGACAATCACCAAAATGGAGTAAATCTTCTATTTATTTAGCAATGAGTAGATAATATATTTTCATTACTATTTGTCATTTGCATGTGTCTTTTTGTTTCCATCTTGAACTGAAAGGAGAAGTGCCAAAAATACTATGAGAGGGGCTTTTCCAGTGAAATTTGTCTCTCCTGTTTTTGGACACTTGATGTGTGTGTGTGGGGGGGCAATCTCTTATATAAGTCGTGTTCATGGACTTGGAGTAACTTCTAATAACAATCAGCATAGTCCAAAATGTCACTGGTGTGAGACCAGAGTGGTCCTCAGGTTTTGATGATTTGGTGATGTTTGGTAAGCGTCTAAATGTTGGTTACTAATCAGACTCTCCAATCTTCTTTAGCTTCACTCAAGAGTAGAAGAACTGTGATGAGCTTTATCAATGCCATTTCATTGTTGGCCTTATTTCAGCTAGGGAAGCAGTCTTATGTATCAACTCTGTGTGTTATATAAATGTCAAGTTTTTTTTTTTTTAATATTTGCTTTGTATTTAGATATGGGAAATACAAATTGTTATCCCATTTGGAAACTTCTTCTATAATTTATGAGCAGTATGAGAAATGGACATGATTACATCTCAGACTGCATGGATCAGTTCTGCTTATTATTTCTCCAAATTAAACAAGGAAACAAAAATCTTTGTGCATTATACCGACAGTCATTTCTGATTTAATTAACCATATTAACTGTTATTATTGAATTATGGAACAGGTCTCAGAAAAGAGTATGCTAACATACTAATTTATTTTTGTCTATATGTAGCTATTGACTTAGGTGTATGTTGCTGCTTACCTTACCAGATTGTTTGGTTTTGTTTGTTTGTTTGTTTTGTTTGTTTTGTTTGTTTTGTTTTGTTTTATCTTCCTTAAATTATGAAGCCTAGATCCTTATTCATTTCAATGCTGGAAATGATTTGAACATTTTGTTGCAGTTTGAAACAAAAGTTTTATTTTTTTTGATCTTGATGAATATTAACTCAGCTTTATTATTTAGGAGACCAAAAAAAAAAAAAAAAAAAAAAAAAAAAAGGAAACCTCAGAGAGATCTGTGAAAAATGGCACCCATACATTATCCAGTGACATAAATTTTTGTCATGCTATGGGTGACTCTCTTCCTTTTGCAGGATTGTGCTTCATCCTATATGTCAGACAACTTGATCAGCCAGCAAATCATATTATTGCTTGGCTTTGCAAACAATAAGAACCTACTCAGTTAGCCCTCCTCGGTCAAAACTCTCATTGATTTCAGATATGACCTTAAGGTGCAGCTTTACTTGAATGGTGACTGGAAGGATTGTTAGTCCTTAATCTGAAATTATTTTGCTACAAATTCATATCACTGCTGCATTGGAGATAGAGGGAATATGGCAAAGCAGCAAGCACAATGAGTGGTCTTCCAGTGGAAAGGTCTTGTTCATGCTATCAAAGCTATTACAGAAGCCTACTACTTTGAAAAAAAATGTTCTATTTCTGCCAACAATATTACTCTACTAATGCATATATGGCAATCTAGTGCCAAACACAGGTTTCTGCAACCCCCAGAAAATTGTCAATGTTTTCCAACATAGAGGTATCAACGTCCTTTATTAAACTTACTGTCACTTCAAGCTTGAGTAACTAGCTCACATAAATTTCAACAACTCTGTTGACATGAGCTAACTGCCCTGCTTTGTAGCTACAAATTAAACTATAAAGAGTTTCCCAATGAACACAGTGAAAAAAAAATCAAGAGTGCTGGCTGGTTTCTATGCTCTGTAGTCTTTCACAAATGAACTGCTGCTTTCCACTCTGGAGTTAGAACAAATGGGACATGACAGCAGGGAGGACTCTTCATTACTCTAAGTCAGTGACACAACAACTTGTGGAATACTTTCTTTATAGGGCAGATATACAGAGGTTTATTGTTCTCCTTCTGACCCCGTGAAGAAAAACATAGAAGTGTTTCAAGGAAAGTTTTGACATCATTATTTTCCTTGAAAAATGTAGAAGGATCAAAATTTTTCAGACAGCCAATTCACTCATTGCACTATTTTCTACTTTTTAGTCTGAAAATAAACTGGTCTTTTGATTATGATCCTCCTCACAGTTCACTGCATGACAGATATCCAATGACAGTCTCCAGCACTTCATTTATAATGAAAGAGATGATTGGTCTCAAGCAATTAGGAGCCAGGGCTTAAGCAATTCTTTTACATCCATAACTGATGTACCGACAATATGAACAGCCAACCCTAAAGGTTCTAGGCTTAGACCTGGCAAGCCCTGGCTCATATTATGTACTGACAGTCTCCAAACTTGACATGGTAGTCAAGCACAGTTACTTTGTTAATGATCAGAGTTTGTTACAGCAAAGCTTAGAACAAACTAACTTTTTTTTTTTAAATTCTGTGTCAGAAATTCTCAGCCTCTGTGTCTCATCCCAATCCTTAATCCAACAGTCCTTCACAGCTCTAAATTTCCAGTTTGGGAGATGGCTATTAACATAAAGTACCGTAAGTACATCCAGAAAGTGTGATGGCTTTAGTTTCAGTACTACTGAACTGTACAAATAATTCAGCATGCACACAGCATAGGTGACGCCTGAGTAGTCTGGGTGTGATGGGCCTAAATATCTTTGAGGATCTTGGCCTCAATTCCCCTCAGAGAAATCTGCTGGGTATTACTACGATGTACCTTCCCTCAGCCTCTAGACATTATCTACAATCCCCAAGTGAGACCTCTACAACACATCCTCAGGGATCTACGGCCTATTCTACAAGATGATCCCTCTCTTTTTCAAGCCCTGGGAAACAGACCTCTCCACACTTACAGACAACCCCCAAACCTTAAACAGATACTTACCAGCAACTACAGATCTAATTACAGAATCCTTAAAACAAGCACATATTCCTGCAACAAACCACACTGCCAACTCTGCCCATATATCTGCACTAAAGACTCTATTACAAGACCTAATAAAACCATCTACTCCATCAAAGGCTCATTCACTTGCTCATCCACCAATTTTATTTATGCCATTATGTGTAAGAGATGCCAGTTTCTGTGCAAAAGAACAAATGGACACAAATCTGACATCAGAAATCTCAACACTCTAAAACCAGTGGGTCAGCACTTCAATCTTTGTGATCACTCCATTAATTATTTGCTAATTGCTGTACTCAGACAGATGAATACAAAATCAAGACTTCAAAGAAAAGCTATTGAAATTGAATTCATTTGTAAATTTGATTGCATTGCTTCAGGACTTAAGAGGGGCATTGGATTTTTCTCTTATTACAACAGGTGATCTGACTGCATCTTTATAACTATTTTGATTTAATGTCACAGTGTGACCTGTTCCCATTACTTCCACTTCCCTGCATTTATTTTCTCCCATTCTATAAGTTCCCCCATCTTTAAAGCATCTGACATAGTGGGATTTTCTCCAATGAAAACTCAAGCAAAAAATAAATTTGTTAGTCTTTAAGTGCCATAGGACTCCATTTTTTTTTCTTTTACTGAACTAGACTAACATGGCCACCTCTTCAGATTGATGTACCAGATTGAGACCAGCAGATAATTTTGAAGGCCATTAGTTTTTGTGTTCCCTATTTTTTTGTTTTTTCTGTAAACAGTGGGGAGAGGAATAGAACCAGCAGAGACCTAGCAGGAGGGCTAGGCCATGCACACTGAAAGACCATAGAGTCATTGTAAAAAGACAGATTCTTCTTGGAGGCATAGGAGGTGAGAATCATGACAACAGACAGTATACAAGTTAAATATACAATTATCTTCACATACTGTAGGGGAAACAGAAGATTTTGTGATGGCCTAACAATATTGGGCAATGGAGGTTCCCCCCACAACACATTTCCACTCTGACAGACTATGTAGTAAACAACTAGTTATCTAAGTGTTAGACTGTAGGAGAAAGGTGGTGGGAATCAACACCCCAGCAGACAGTCTACATGACCAGGAGAGCACCTGATCATCCCTCCTTGTGAGTAATGGGCTATAACAATGGCCTGTTTCCCTAGCTTCACTGGACTTCACCGCAGGACCTTGAAGGGCACCTCAGAGGACATCACTCCCCAGCTGAAGCCCACTGTCTGAAAGGGGTTCCTGTCTGCTGATTGGGTTGTAAGCCTATCTATGTTACTTTGTTTTTAACTCAGGATATATCATATTTTCTGGGTATTAGTGAAGTAATTTGTTAGTTAATAAAACAAGTTCTACCTGCTATTTGCATCTGGGTGATTGTTGCTACTGGAATCCTGGACCTGAATCTCACTTGGGATTGGGAAACACTTGGCATAGTTGGGAGGATTTCAGAGCAACAAGCGGACAATATGTTTCATAAACGTAATAAGGGGAGTGATGGGGAGATCTGGCTCCTAAGTTGGCCCACCACATCAGTCTGAAGCTGGGTGGCACAAAAGTGGAACCAGGTGACCACAATGGTGTCTGTTAATGCAAAGGTTGGGGGTGGGTCACTCCAAAATTTAGAGAAAATGTTGGATCCCCTCCCACTGGTCATGGGTAGATGTGTCCAACAGGTTGGATGGCTTTTTCTGACTGCTGTTTGGGACAGCCACCAGCAAGAGTGTTGTTTAGAGGAGAAGACAGTGAGTTGGCAAAGAAATTTAACAAAGAAATTTTGGAGCCCAGCCTTTGAAGTGCTAACAAGGATTGCTGATGCCTCCAGTTTCACCTTGGCGAATGTGGCAGCAACTTTCCTTTTGGAGCCAGAATAGAGGGTAGGAGTGTGGGTTTACAAAGAGCCTTCCTTCCAGATGTGTTATTGCTTTCGGTACCTTTATTTAACCTCAGGTTTTTCTTCTTCCTAAGTCACTTTCTTCTCCTCTTCCCCCTCCTCTGTGACTGTTTCTATTGTTTGGAAAGTTTAGGGTTAAAGCCACAGTTGAAATGCTGCTGTTAACTGATATTCTAAACAGGGTTAATCCATTGCTTTTCACCTCACTCCCCCCTTGCAGTTTTATTTTTCTAAAATTTTCATGGAGAAAACTTTGAATATACCTAGAATGTACAAAGGTGTTATGGAAGAAAAAAGTCTTGATTTCTATGCAGTCATCCTGAAAAAAGGATGGGCCTTTTTTCTCAAGGTCTGTAAATCATAACTAACATTACTTAAATGTGGATGGTTTGGTTGGAATCACTGGAGGAAAAGGGGGGTTATTTCTCTTAAAATTTAGCTGTGTCCAAATGTAGAAAAGGAAATAATTTGTTTGTGTAGCTGTGTAAAAATAATCAGAGCAGTGCGAAAAAGAAGTGTGTGCAAATATATTGTGTAAATCTGTAAGGTTTTGAAAACCTAAACCAACACTCCTGGTTTTAAAATCTTTCAGTTTGTCAAATGCATTTGCTTTGTTAGCATTTAGCCCTTTGGGTACTTGTATGCTTTATGAATTCAACATCTTTTAAAACCCCAAAATCTGGCTGTAAGAAAGGCAGCCAGAACCAACAAAATTGGGGAGAAAGTCTGTTTTTCATTTAAGTGATTGCTTTTGAGCAATACACCACCCCCCTTCCCAAGGGATAGGAAAATTTTCTTTTTGTCTTTCAGAACTTCAAAAAAACCTGGTGCCAGCATAACACCTAAAGAAAAATCCATGAACCTGCTGTTACAACAAAATTGTGGTTTATGTTTTGTGTTGTATGGTGTTTGTCTTGTTATTATGCTTAGCGTGTATTATATATTTTTGTTTTGTTTTGTTTTAAAATATGGTAAGGTAAATGTTTGTATAATTTGGTACAGTCACATTGTGTGAAACCCTAATAGTTAAATTATACAATGGGGTTAGGTAGCAGCTCCTAGCACGTTTTTGTCCCCAGAAGTCTTTACAACTATTCAGAGGGAAAATGGGCCCTTTTCCCAAAGGAAGTTTGTAAACAATTAATTGTAATTAACTGCTGTAAACAGCAAATGATGAAAATCAAATTCAGTATTTGGACAAATGTAGCTCAAAACTGAGTGTGTACCACAAAACTAGGATCAACCATGTATCAAAGAACTAAGGAAAGGTATTTGGTAAGCTCTAACAATTTAAAAAGCAGCAATGTTGTACCTCAGGGCGAAAACTAAAGATGATGGCTAAACAAAAATTTGTGTGGTTACCAGGAGTGTCCCCCCAGTACACACCTGGGAGGGGGTGCCCAAGAGGGAGTGGTTGGCTCAGGGTCTCTGCACCCAAATACTGAACCTGCAGTTCAGATTTCAGGAGGAGATTGTACTTCTCTTGATGTGATGAAAAGTAACTGTGCTTCTTTAAACAGGAAGAAACCAGCTTGTGAATATTCCATCCTGCCTGCTGACAGAGGAGAGGGGCAGTTCCACCGTACAGGTAACACTCCATCCTTTGTGCTAACTACACCAGCTACAGAGGACAGCAGCCCAAAGAGAACACATGTTAACCCCTTAAAAAAGTGAGGAGGGAAAGAGTGCACTGTGGTTCAGGGGAATCCTCAAGTGACCCCAAGGAGGGAGAAAAAACTTCTTACACATGTAAAGTCCTAAAAATAGGGAATGAATCCACAAGGGGCCAACTGGCATGCAGGAGTCTTCCCAGATGCTTGTTACCCCTGACCCTGAAATTACAACACCACAAGGGTCCAGGAAAAAGTGGTAAAGGCAAAGGATTAAACTAACCAACCAATCCTGGAACCAAACTGCTTAAACAAAGGTGCAGAATGGACACATACTTGTAAGCACCCATCTATTAGAAGAATTTAATACTAATGTTATATTAAGTGGTAGTGATTTACATATGCATTTAACCTTTGTTGTTATATGTACTGTGTGTAAATTTTTGGTAAAGTTGTGTGCATGTATTAAGAAAAGTAAATGGAAAAACTGAAGCAGGCAGCCTCATTATTTAATGCAAAATTTTACAAAATTTTTAATAGTTTTGCCTCTGGATTAGACAGCATCTAGTCCTCCAATAGTGTTTTTGTTTTTTTTTTTTTTAATGGGGAAAGTAAAAGCAAATGTACGAAACTGGCAAAGCAAGTAGCCCAGTGGAGTAGCAGGTATCGGTTACCCAGGTGGCAGCATGGTGCCTGTGGCAAACTTGTGATCAGTGCCGAACCCACTTGGGTTCTGCAGCAAAATCCTACAGGGTGCAGCCGCAAATTATACCCCAATTAAGCAAATGGTTTTAGCATGTTATTGGGCATTACAGGAAACAGAACAAATTACAGAAGGACGGGAGGCTGTGCTGAGACCAGATCTTCCTATTACGGCATGGATCCAAAACCCACTGGGGCCCAAAACAGGACGAGACCTTCCTAGCACAGTGCTAAAGTGGAAATAGTACATACAGAAGCAAGCAAAACCACACCCAGGGGGTGTTTCAACTTTGCATGAGGAGGTTGCCCACTGGCCTGATGCAGATGACACCCCACTGCCTTTACCAGTTACTACTGGTAAAGGCTACCTGGGCCCCATCCTATGGGACTTTAAATCCTTTGCAAAAAACATTATGCCTGGTTCACTAACAGCAGTGCTAGATAACAATGTCTGAACCGGGTGTGACAAGCAGCAGTTTTACAAAGCACACAGCTCACCCAGGAAAGGGACAATAAATCCAGCCAATATGCTAAACTAAAAGCTGTCCAGTTGGCAATAAACAAGGCAATAGAATTGGAAGACATTGAGTGCTACATCTATGTTGACTCATGAACAGTTGCTAATGGTCTAACCTTATGGGCAAGTAAATGCAAACGAGATAATTGGTGCATTCAGGAGAAGGCAGTCTGGGGTCAGGATATATGAAAAAACATCAGTGCATGGGCTAAACACACAAATCTTAAAGTCAGGCATACCAACCTCATACCAAAAAAAAAAACCCCAAAAACAAAAAAACCCCCACTGATTTGGCAAAATTTAATGCAGCTGCAGATGCTCTAGCAGCTGTTCATAAGGTCTCACAGAAGCCACAGAAGGGGTTCACCTTTTAACACAGTGGGCTCATAAAAGAGCTGGGCACCTGGGGGTGGACCACACAGCCCAATGAGCTAAAGCTCATGTAATTCCTGTAGCAATGTCTGCTGCTCATAGTATCATTAAGCAGTTTCCTCTCTGCCAAAATGTAAAAGACACATAAAACCTAGTAGACCTGCTGGTTATATGGCAAAGGAAACCAGCACCCTAGTCTGCTCCCACCACGCAGGCAAGGTGTAAATGCACCTGCCTAAAGAAATACCTGCAAATAATTTAATTGGGTAAAAATAGTGCCTGTCCCCCCCGGGGGGGGGGGTGAGGCACCACTTACAGGATTTTACCAAGGGGAAAAAACTCACCTATCTGTTATCCCTCTTCATGTTTACAGATGCATGAATGAGCATATGGCGTCTTCTATGTGTATTTTGTTGTGTCAGACATGAGTGCTAAGCAACAGCTATGTTATCTGCCCTATGAATAACCAACATGAGTACAATCTAGGATGGAGATCAACAGAAAGAACTTCACCACTGGTAATATTATCTGCACTCATGGACACAACAGCTTATGTAATGTATTATTGCCTGACAAAATGTTACTCACTGTATACCTCTCAAATTGGGTCCAAACTCTGGGTTATAAAACCAAATAGTACTCTTACTTTCAGTGTAAGCTGGGCAAGTAACACCTCATGGGTGAGAACCAGTATTACTAATACAACATATGTGTAAAATACTAATGTAACTGTATGTGTGATATCCCAATTAGCAGCCATACCACAAGTAGATACTTTTGTTTTGGGGTTATCTATAGGTCACCCAGTGAGGATCTGTAAATTGTTTAATATCAGCTAATATGTCTGGATTCAACCTTACTCAGCCCTAGTACACACGTGCCCAAAACTTGACAGCAGTTGACCGCTGTTTACATAAGGAATGTAAAACTCCTTGCATAAATGATGGTGACTTTTTAAGCCGCCGTTACACACTAGCGGAAAGCCAACCACACGTTGCTTGCAGTCAGCTTTCCCCTACTCGTCCTGACCCTCAGGACTTCCAGGGTCAGCTTCCAGAAGTTGTATGGTGAGTTCACACTCACCACAATCTGCTCCCAGAAGCCCAAACTGACGGCAGAGAATTTGCCACTGTCAGTATAGACATACCCTCAGACACATTGCAGTTCAACCAATCCTGTATTTCTTTTAGCTTTCTGTTAGCTTATAACAAATTGCCCTCTGCAGGGTCCCCACTCACCGCTCCCTGGCACTAGGGGTCAGGGCTGCCTGGCCCGGGCCAGGCCCCTGCACTGGCCATCCCATGCTAGGGAAGCAGGCAAGCCAGGCAAGAGGGTGGCCCACTTCAGCACTGCCAGTCCACCCCACCCCAGGCCACGTGCGCTGCTCTCAGCTCTGTGCCAGAGTATCTGGGAACGGGTGGGAGGCAGCATGGCCAGGGCAGGGATTAATGATACCGGCTCCATGCTGTCTCCCATCTCCTGTCTGCTGCTCTGGCACAGAGCCAAGAGCAGTATGCGGGGGGGGGGGGGGGGGCAGGCCAGCAGCCTGAACCTGGACACACTTTTGGCCAGGTCTTCCAATCCCTAGCATGGTGGGGACAGCTGTATGGGCCCTGCGGGCCCCCCCAAATCTCAGAGCCCTGGGCAGCTGTCCCACTCACCCTACCCTAGGGACGGCCCTGCTTGTATGTTAAAGTAAGATTTAACCTTACTTTACTGTTTGAAATAATCTTGTGCAAGGAAGATCAAGTCTTTTCATATATGCTCTCTCTCTTCTTGCATTCAGCTAAAGTGCATAGTAACTGCAGACAGGGAGAAAGCCAAAACCATAAATCCTCAAGAGATGCAAAGTATATTTTTTCTTTTTCTTTTCTCCCTTCCAAACTATTAATATTTCAAGGTTCTCCCGTCCTTATTTCTTTGCTTCCTATTTTAATCAGCCTTTTTAGGCCTAAGAATAAATCTCTTCATGATTTAAGAATCATGAAATGTGGAACCACAGATGCTAGATTATTTACACAGGCAACTCCAGCTTCATGCTGTCACTTGGGTTGAAGGAATGTCACTCACATGGGTTCACTGTTCATCCTGTTATTTTATTTTTTTTCCCTGAATATATGTGTCATATAATGTAATTGCATTCTTCCTGAACAGTTTTCAATGAATAGGCAAAGGTGCTGTAAAAGGTTAAGATATTTGGTTTATTTGCCTTCTCTGATATAATAAAAGATGCACAATTATAGATCATGATTTTCTTTCTCTGATATTTTTCAGCACTCTAGGGGTTCTATTTGATGATGATTTTTTTCATTCTCCATTACTTTAAAGGGAGTTGAAAAGGCTCAGCATCTTATCCTTTCTATTCCTAGTATTACTAATCTGCAGCTATGTAAATATCATTAACTACTACTAATAATGCATGCTATTTTAATTTCTGCTGTCTGCTTTAGCATTCTCATTTCCTCAAATAAAAATATTAAAACAATTAAAATATATATATATATATTTGATACAGAATTTATACTATGGTAAAAGTTCTTCACACCTCTTAATCTAAACTAAATGCTTGGCATTTCCCACATCCATAAAACAACTGATTAAAAGGAAAAACTTGAGTTCTACCTACTCAGATTAATGCATATCCCAAGGTAAAGGAAAGGTAGTGGAGTAAATGAATAGAATGAGAGAGAGATCCTTTAACTGTCCTCTAAACTTCAACTTTAAAGGGATCTGAACCACAGGGAAGAAGTGATAATACTCAAACCAATTTAAAACATAGAGTTCTATCTCTATGAATTAGTTTCCTGTCTTTGTTTTACTCTATATGGCTATGTCTACACTATGTGCTTAAGCTGACTTAAGGAGGCTTAAGTTGATTCAAACCAGTGGTTCCCACCCTGTAGTCCGGGAACCCCTGGGAGTTCATGGAGTTATTACAAAGGATCCGTGAATACATCCAGCCCCAGCAGGCAAGTGGCCTGGGCCCAGTCCATCCCCAGCTGTTGCTGGTCAATGATCAGTGTTGGAGGGCTCTAAAATTTATTGAATAAATGAACTGTATTTGCCTGCTATGAGCAGACTCACCCTAGATATGTCCCCACACCTTGGGAGCAGGCAGGAGCCAAGTCCTTCACTGCCCTTCTGTAGCACTGCTGTCTACAGTCAGTCCCCAATAACAACTATTTCATTTGGGGGTCCACAAAATTTTTTTGAAGTTAAAAAGTGGCCTTTGTACTCAAAAAGGTTAGGAACCACTGACTTAAGCAAAGCCCTGGCCACATTTGGAGTTCATTAAGTTGACAAGGGCTTCCTTAAATCAACTTAATAACTCTCACTCTTTAAGTCGACTTAGGCATTAAATTGACTTTATTAAGTTGAGTTAATGCAATGTGGCCAGTTAAGTAGAGTTTCCTGGCCTCCAGCCCATCTTCCATCCCCCACTGGTCACCGGGAAGAGTCTGCCCTGTCTGCTGGCCACAGCTGGCCAGAACTGGCATCTGCAAACATGCAGAGCCAGAGCCAGAGCCAAGGCTAGGGCAGAAGGTGGGCCATTTCCCATCTTGCCCAAAATCTAAGGAAATTTATCCATATACAGTGGAATTATGCCAAGTACTTAAAAGTACCAATGAAGATGCAAAGCCCAAGCAAATAAGATATCCCTTTCAGCTCACTGAGCAGAAGAATGCCTTCTGACACTGAGATCTTGGTTACACTTCTCCTGGTCTCCCTCTGCCCTCTGGCTCCTACCCCCCAATTACTCACCCCATCCTTTGCCAACCTGATGCCCAACTCTTCCCTCACTCCCCTCTACCCTCCTGGTGCCAGTCCATCCTTTCACTTGTTTTGCCCCTTTTCTTACCCCACCTTTAGCTGCCTAGTACTCCTCCCTCCTATCCCCCCCCACTCTACCACCTGGCACCTGCCCCTCTCTTCCCCCTGCCCTGCCCTCTAGTGACCTCCTCACCTTTAACCACTTCCTCTGTCCACAGGTGCCTGCCTCACTTTCTCCTTCTGGTGACTACCCCACACCTCATACACCTACACCTTGAACCTCACCTTTCCAATGACCCTCTGCCACTGGAGCTCAGCTCTCAACTCCTCCCTCCTCTGTCCCTTGGAGTCCCTTTGTTCTCTCACCCCTCTCTGTGCTGTGGTGCCCATCCCTTCTCTTTGCTCCTGAATCTTTTCCCTTCTTCCCCAGAACCCATCCCTCCCGTCACCCTCCAGAGCCCAGTGGAACCTGCTCCTCCCGTCACCCCCTATGTCCTGGTGCCTGCTCCTTCCCTTGTCTCCCATTGCTCTTGTGCCTGCCCCTCCTCTCTGCTCCTCCTCTTTCTCTCCAGTATCAGCCTGCCCCATCCCCTGATTCATTCAACCCCCCCGCTTCCCCAACTCCCCTTCATTCCACCTAAACTCCCTCACTCCCCCCAAACCCCACAGCTCCCACCCCTCACCTCCTCACCAGTTCCCCCCTGTAAATAAAACATATTCACACCATCATTCTGTGTGAAGTGCATCCTTTTATTTTGTTGGGGATTGGGGGGATTTGGGGGGGGGGAGGAATTGGTGGGTGAGTGTGGTGACAGCGGCTGGAGGCAGGTGCTTTTTCTCATCTGCAGGTCCAGAGACAGTGGTCATCATCCCAGGTGATAAGAATGATCCAATGCCACCAGTCACTGGCAGTTTCCCATGCCCAGGTGCACGGAGTGCACCCTGTCTGCACCAGTTCCCAAGCAGCGCAAGGGGGTTGGCCTGCTGTGACTTGCCCCTGTGCTGGTAGTTGCCCTGCAATGCCTGGTCTAGGGCCAGAGTGTTCTGGCTACTGCATGGGGGATGTGGAGTGCTGTGCTGGCACATTGCTTGGGCACATCAGGGTCCCATAACTCCTCTGACTCCCTGTTGCCACACACACTATGGAGGGTGGTGTGGTCACTCACCTCCTGTAGTAAAGGAGTGGCCGGGAGAGGGGCACTTCTGCTGTGGTACACTGTGGGCCAGCAACCCACAATGCACCACTTCTAGGACAACCTAGCATCTGCCAGTGTGGACATGTGCAGTCTCCTGGCATTTTGAGCGTGGCCACTTTAAGCCGGCTTAAAGTATACCTTATTAAGCCAGTTTAATAAAGCCTTGTAGTGTAGACTTAGTCAGCTTAGCACTGAGGACAGGAAAGAAGGGGAAGCTCTTATTTCTTTCATTAGCATTATCTTTGTCTGTTGGACATGACATAATTGTAATCTCCTGTGTTTCTAGAGAGTTCTGAAAATAACTTGACATTTTACTTCACCGATAATGTGTGCACATGTCTCTAGCAATAAATCCTATGAACTTTTACCCATGCAAGTAGGCCCATCTAGTCAATTGTTACTAGGATTTGACTTAAATTAAGATGGAAAAAATTCTGTTGTAAGTTGATAAATATGCCTTAGCATAATACTTAAGCAGAATGTAACCTGGAGCTTACCCCATGAGCAATCCTGCTTCTACGCTCCTTAGGACACTAATACAGGAGGCTGTGATTCAATAGAATTTGGTTAATTTTCTCTCTGCTGCTCAGTGCGTGAATATGTCCAAGTTAAGATTGAGAGTAGCAGTCCAAATAATGACACAGCATTTTTTAAAAATATAGTATATTTTAGGGGCATCACTCACACTGAGCCCACAGTGCAACACATGCATCAGGAAGTAGCACGTCTCGTTAAGGCAGCTTGGCTTTCAGATTTTATTTGAGATATTTGGATGCTTATCTGAGTCAAATGTGAATTCAGAACTTCTTGAAATTTACTTTTTACTAACTATAAAACTTTATTAATTAATGTTATACCACTATTATACCAAACAGGAAAAAATTAAGAATATTTTTTGTTATTAAGGGGCCATCTACATTTGAGCTGGAAGATATGATTCCCAAGTCATGTGAGAATACTGTGCTAGCTCTGCTGCAGCAAGCAGCTAATAACAGCAGTGTGTCCACACAGGGACTGGTTTGTGCTAGCTGCTCAAATAGGTACTCGGAGAGGTCAGGTCGCACCACTGTCAGGGTGCCCAGCCCCAGCACCCATCCATAGTGCTGTAGACACATTGCTATTTTTAAGCAACCTGGAATCACACTTCACTGCTCAAATATAGATGTATCCTCAGAGTGACATTTGCACTAATGAGTTTTAGTTCAAGACAGGGACTTGAGAGAATATGGAATCATTGTGGGAAACAAAGAATTTAATGAAATTATATTTCTTTTTCTTTTCAAGGTTTTACAATATGTTATTGATTTGTTAATTGTGCTTCAGGGCATTCAATAATGTGCTATGATACTTGAAAACTGCTTTCATATAAATTTATTCTGAATGTATATAATATAAGATGAAGCAAAGAGAGTTCCAAATGGCTGGTAATATTGCCCTGTTACAAAAGCTGTTGGTGAAGCATGGTTAGACCCTTTTATTAGAGTTTTATAGTACCCTTTTATGTAAATGAAAACATAGAAACTACTGTGGAAAGAATAATTAATTAAATTTTATTTTTTGTTTTAATTCTCAAATATTCTATTAAAAAACCCTTGAAGGAAAAAACACGTTAGTGATTACATTTTCATGCTTGAAATGTACATTAGTCCAGGTTAAAGGATAATGTTTTATGGTATTTTCAAAAACAATAGCTTGACTAAACTTAGAGACAGAGGCTAGATCCTGATTGCTCTGATATCTTCTTGATTCCATTACAGTGATGTAACATACACTTAAAACTTCTTTAACTGGCTAAGATGTGACCGGCTATAAAAAGACTACTAAATTCTTTCACTTAAATTCCCATTATACCTAATAAAATAATAATGTTCTTTCTGTCATCTATGTGAACACATTTGCTGACACCTTTTTTTTTTTTTTTTTGTAATCATCATGCATCAAGTCACATCTTAGATTAGGGTCTGTTGAAAAAGTCCACAAGAGAAGACCAAAATTAAAAGAAAAACAGCAAAATTCACCCACACAGTTCCCTTCACACTGGCTTTCGAAGGGCTGGATCTGAGGCAACCAGCAACAGTTTTGGCTTCCAGTTTCCCATGATTTCAGGGAAGCATTGGAATTCAGAATTATTAACTTGGAAAATTTGTGCTTTGGCATCTGCCCTCCAGCAGCCCTCAGCTCCCTGGCTACATATCTCTAATTAAATCAAGGAGTCCTGTGGCACTTAAAGACTAAAAGTTTTATTTATTACATGAGTTTTTGTGGGACAAAATTCCACTTTGTCAGACACTTTGAAGATGGGGGAACTTACAGAATGGGATGAAAATAAATGCAAGGGAGTGTAAGACATGGGATCAGCTCATACAGTAACAGCAAATCAGAGCAGTTGTTAAGAGTCAAACACTGGGAAACATCCCATACAGGAAGGTGAAGTCAAATTACCTGTTGTAATGAGAAAAGAAGCCACAGTCATGATTCAATCCTGCATTCACACAATCTAATCTGTATAGAAAATTTAATTCAGCTGTTTCTTTTTGGAGTCTTTATGTCCCACTTACTTTCTTCAGCATGGTCATTAACAATCATCAATAGTGTGATTAGAAAGATGAAAGTGCTCAGCAACTAGTTTTTGTGTGTTGTGATTTCTGATGTCAGTTTTGTGCCTTTATGCTTTTGCACAGGGATTGTCCTGTTTTTACAATGTACAATGTGGGGACATTTCTGGCATATGATGACATACATCACAATAGTGGATGAGCAGGTGAATGGGCCTTTGATGGAGTAGCTGGCTTGATTAGGACCTATGATGGTGTCTTTTGTGCAGATATGTGGGCAAAGTTGGCTACATGGTTTGTTGCAGAGATGTGTGCCTGCTTTAGTGTTTCTGTTGTTAGGTCTGTAGTTGCTGGTGAGTATCTGTTTATGGTTAGGCGGCTGTCTGTAGCCGTGGAGAGGTCTGTATCCCAAGGCTTCAGAGAGTGAGGGATCATTTTTTAGAATAGGTTGTCGGTTCTTAATGATTTGTTGCAGAGGTCTGACTTGGGGGTTGTATGTGGTGACCAGTGTTTTTTCCCATGAAAGCTCATGTGATAAATAAATCTCTTCGTCTTTAAGTGCCACAGGACTCCCTGCTCTTTTGCTGGACTAGACTAACATGGCTGCCCCTTTGGAATATGTCTCCAATTGTTACTCACACTGTTCTTTGAAATCTCACCATCAGCTATATTAATATTTTGAAGAATTCCTGTAGAAGTAGTAGCGAAAGAAGATAAATTTAGTAGATCTACCCTCACTTCCTATTTTCATATCCCCATATAAGGAGGACTTCCTGTGGAATTTATGGACAACATAAATGGGATGTGTCTGAATCTTCTTTTATGTAAAAAACACCATGTGAAGAATCCACTCTATGATACATGATGAACCCGAATCTAGAATGTAAGCACCCACTGGAATGGACCCTTCATTTTGTAATCATAATATCCTTTTCCATCTCTCTTTTTATTCTCTGATGTAATATTGTTTGCTTTCATTGTAAGCAGAAAGCAGTTTTCACTAGTGAAGATTCTTTTTCATGCAGTAGAAATAAAAAAAACGGCAGGTCACAGGGAATGGTTGTTGGGAATAGGCAAAAAGGGTAAAGCATAAGGTAATACATGAGTTATTTTCAGAAGTATGTTTGTGTGACCTGTATCATTGCCAGATATTTACTTGCCCACTGGGGGGAGCTGAAGAAGCCATGAAAAGCATATGGTATTTATATTGACATGTGTTTGGCTGATCTGGAAGAGAACAGAATACGATACTACAACCTCAATGACCCTATCTGCAAATTTACTTTCCAAATAATCCCTGTAGGAATAAACTGAATGAACACTGGCATATCAAAAAACCTTTATTGATGTGCCCTGGCCCAGTTTATATAATGCACACAAACTCAGCCCCCCACTCTTCATTCAGGTACAGAATGCTCCATTTAATGGTGATCCTGTGGTCTTGAGGGTTCATGTAGCATATTCTATTCTATATCTCTTTTCAAAGAATATTGCTAATCAAGACAAATGGTCAGTTTTAATCTAGATGAAATATATTATAAAGTTTCAATTTCAAGATACAGAGCAAAAATCTGAAGATTACCATCAGAAAACAGAGATTTCAGATTCCTTTTGTTAATAAATTAATCAAAAAGTCCATCTGGTTAAAGCTTTTCCCTACAAGATTATACAATCCACAGTTTTTTTTGCCTTTACAGTGACTTTGATGTATATTCTCTATGGAGTTAATTATTAAACTCATCATATGTAACAGAACTTGGATATATGGCATTCAACAAGTTAGATTTCTGATTTGATCTCTTTTTCAGCACTGACAATAATTTGCTCTGGTCAACTCAGGGAAAAAAAAATATGTAGTATAAGGTCAACCTAATTTTGTTCAAATATGGATCACTGCTTATTTTAAGTGTGTTGAGTGTCCCAGAAGATATTGTTTTCTATGGAAATGAGAATCTAGGTCAAAGAAAAAGAAGGCTTCTGAAAGGAAAGATGAAGAAATTCACAATAACATTAGTGTTAAGAAAAATCTCAATTCTATTATATACGACACCTCATAAATTAGAAGACTAATTAAAATTTATAAAAGTGAAGGATTTGGATAAGTGTTCTGGACTAAGATAAGGTTAGAGTTCATAAAACTAATCATACTTTATTTTGGGATTCAATAAAGTCTCCGTTTCTCTGATACTTCATACTGAAAAAAAAATGGGGACAATGGGATACAAGATATAGGGTTGAAAAGAACCCTGCAGGCTCTCCCCCTGCCCCAAAGGTGATCTGGAAAAATATGTTGTCACTTTGGGAAAGCTGTGTTAGTCGAATCCAGCAAATAAATAAATAAATAAATAAATAAATATAAAATAAAGGAGTCATGTGGCACTTAAAGACTAACAGATTTAGTCTTTAAGTGCCACACAATTCCTTGTTCTTTTGATTTTTTTTTTATTGAAAAAATATATCTTAGTTATCAGAAGTATATCAACTGGCAATTGCTGCAGATACGTTTAACTGATTGTTGAGGTTCTGGATCTCCATGTTCTGACATAAATGTAAGTTTCCTGGCTGACTCTTAAAGAGTTGATTGAAATTCTCTTTTCACATTAAACAAACAAGGAGTCCTACGTCACTTAAGACTAACAAACTTATTTATTGCATGAGCTTTCATGGGAGAAAATCCCACTGTGTCGGATGCTTTGAAGATGGTGGAACTTACTAAATAGAAGGAAATAAGTCATGAAATCACATTGATTTGTTGTTTCAGTATGATCTGATTCCATGGCTTACACTCCCCTGACCTTATCTCCTTCTGTATGCTGTTTTCCAGTGTTTGAATGTTTACAGCTGTTTTGATTTGCTGTTAATGTGACCAGTTTCCATGACTTACACACCCCCACATTTATTTCCTCCCATTCTGTAAGTTCCCCCATCTGCAAAGCATCTGACAAAGTGGGATTTTCTCCCAGGAAAGCTCATGCAATCAATATATTTGTTAGTCTTTTAGTGCCACAGTATTCCTTGTTAAAAAAAAAAAATCCAGTATCCTTTGAAGGGTGGATGTTTCACATGAGATGGATATTTTGGAAACACGGAGAGATGTTTCTGAAAGGAAATTTGCTCCGTGGGACCATGACAGTGTTACCAACTTAGCCCACCAACTAGGAGAATCCTCATTTATTAGGGTTACTCACTTTGAGGGGAGAGAGAAAGGTTGCATTTCTATTAGTGTACTGCTTGTGTCACTTGTGTTCCTATATGGAGCTCACTTCTTCCTTCTGCAAGCTGCCTCCCAATGAACCACTCTTACAGGACCTCAGTTCCCCAGGACTGGATTTTTCCAACCCCAGATTCAAATAACCACCCACATTTTATTGCTAAGAACCTAAAACTTACAATAATAGTAATAATTACAAAAGGAGAGGAAAACACCCAAACAGTTACAGCATCAATAACCATACAAGGAAACAAAAATCACTCAGTTACAATATTACATAGATTTTATTGTATCATGCCTAGACAGAGTGAGACAAGAGTTATATTTGAACAAAGAGATGAAGAAAGAGAGAGACAGTGTGTTGGGGTGGGGGCAGAGTCTCATCACTGTAGCAGAAAGGTTCTCACTGGATGGAGGCAAGCAGTCAGAGTTTCTGTAGGGAAGAAACAATTGTTCAAGGCAGAACACTAGGGTTGTTTTTAGGGTAAATAATAAGTTCTTTAAGTGGACAATGCACATTCCTGGAGTGGCTGGCTGGCATGGTAATGATTCAGGGAAGCTCACAATGCAGTTAGGCAGATTCACTGTTTTGGGTATCAGTTAGCATGCCAATGACAGAATGGTCTGATTACAGCTCATGGCATGGACAGGGGGAATTCATACATCAAGACAGTAGTTCAAAAACACACAGCAATTTCTTGCAGTCACTCTCCCCACCCCCTGCTTAATTACAAACAAAGAGGGTAGAGACTCTGTCTCTCACAGCATGGAAGCTGATGAGATTGCATACATGACAAAAATAATGTACATAACAAAAGAAAAAATCTGGAAAGGGGGGAAGAGTCTTACACTTGGAACAGTGAGATTCCACCTCCCCCCCCTTTAAAAATGTGTGTTGACAAGGTCCAAAGAAAACAAGGAGTCCTGTGGCACTTAAAAACTAAAGGGGCAGCCGTGTTAGTCTAGTTCAGTAAAACAAACAAGGAGTCCTGCTTAAAAAAAAAAAGAAAGAAAGAAAAAAAAAAAAGAAAGAAAGAAAAAAAAAGCAAGGAGTCCATTGGTACTTCAAGACTAACAAAGTCCTTGTTTTTTTATTTCTCTCTTTTTTTTCTTTTGCTGAACTAGACTAACATGGCTGCCCTTTTGGAATTTGAAGAAGTCCTGTGGCACTTAAAGACTAAGAAATATATTAATGGCATAAGTGCCTGCAGGAGGGGGCCAGTCCCCCCTTGCCACCCTGGAGGGGAGAGCACTCCTTAATCTATAACTGCTCTGGGCTGGCCTCTAAATCAATGACCCATGGGGCATGGGATGATGCCCAGCCTGCCCCCCAGACCCAGCCAACTAACCTGGCAATGGATTTCCCTGCTCCCAATGCCTTCAGCCCTGCAAGCTTCCTCGAAAAAAGCACGAGAGAGCCTGTGCAGCAGTGGAGAGACAGGGGTGTCACTGCCCCAGGGAGGGACCCAGGACACTAGCCCAGGTCCCACCGCTGCCCTGCAAGCCATGCCCCCAGCTCACAGGCCACGCCCCTTGGCCTGGGACAGGGTCAGAAGCCACCACGTGCCGCTGCACACGGCTGAGCCCTGCATTCCCAGCGAGTCAGTTAATGTTGCAGATTTTACCATCTTTTTCTCCTCACTTTGACACTGACACATTAAAAAAGCAGGAGCAAGCTATTGTGGCACCTGTGGACACAGAACAATTAACAACCCACAGGTCTAACTTAGGTGATAATTAAACTCACAGAGAGCCCAGTGGAGCTTTGGAAGTTTCAGGGTATCATTTAAGGCTACATAGGCTGCTACAAATAATGTATACAAATACCCCATAACAAAAACCTACTGATTGCTCTCGTTACCTGTATCCCTCAAGCTTTCATTCAAAACACACCACACAATCCATTGTCTACAGTCAAACCCTAAGATATAACTGCTTCTGCTCCGATCCCTCAGACAGAGACAGACGCATTCAGGGTCTCTATCAAGCATTCTTAAAATTACAGTATCCACCTGTGAAAGTATTAAAAACAAACAAACAAGAAAACCTACTAAGAGAGTCAGGTGGGTACCCAGAAGTCAGCTACTACAGGTGAGACTCAGGAAAGAAAATGACAGAATACCACTAGTCATTACATACAAACCCCAAGTCAGGCCTCTACAACAGATCATTAAGGACCTAGGCACATACTCCTACAAAAAACTACATTGCCAGCTATGCCCACATATCTGCACAAAAGACAACATCATGGGGCCTAATCAAGCCAGCTACTCCATCAAGGGCTCATTCACCTGCTCATCCACAAATGTAATTTATGCCCTCATGTGTCAGAAATGATCCCGAATCTTACACATTGGAGAAACAGGACAATCTCCATGCAAAAGAATAAATGGGCACACAACTGACATTGGAAATCACAACATTCAAAAACCTGTCACAGAGGACTTCAATCTTCCTAATCACTCTGTTGATCGTTTGTTAACAACTGTGCTCAAGCAAACAGGTAACAAACACATCAAGACGTCAGCAACAAACTACAGAATTGGAACTGATACACAGATTAGATTGTGTGAAAGCAGGATTAAATTGTCACTACAACCCCCTTCCCATACCAACTCAGTTCTTGCCTTTTGAAGTGCATATAGGCTGCAGTTCATGCTGGGAGGAGCATGGGGAGGGTAGGTAGGGGTGAGGGAAGGAAAGAGTAGGAGTAATTCAACCAGAGACCATGCAGCAGCTGTGTTGGGAGGCCTCAGCTGGGGTTTGGAAATGGTGCGGGGCCTAGAAGAGAGCAAGCGCAGGGTCTGGCGAAGAAGAGGCAGATCAGGAAGCTTGCCTTCCCCAAACATCTATGATGTGCTTGAAATTTTCACTATGGTAGCAAAAAGGAATGTTCAACAAGAAGACTGAAATGCCTATGTGCAGGAGACACAGCTCTCTCCAGGGCAATCTGAGACTGTGGATTGAATTCCCCCAGGAACAAAGAACTATCACAGATCTCTGCCTGCTTCACATGCATTGTAAATTGTTTTTCCTTACCTGCTCCAAAAGAAACACATAACAAGTGTGTGTGTGTGTGCGTGTGTGCGCGCGCGCGTGTTTTCATAATTTAAATAAATAAATAAATAAATAAAAGGCACACCCAACTGCAAGAAGACACTTCGTATGCTTCACAACCTAAGCAGAGGTTGAGAGAAGACAAACATGTGACAATCATGTAGTCACAGGGTTTAATAAACTACTGAAGTGGCTCAAATGCTACATTGATGAGTGTGGTAGAAAACCATCTATAGAATAGAATGAATCAAACTTTTCGCTTACACAAATAGAGTTTTCCAAGAAAAAAAGCCCCTAATCCTTCCAAGTGCCTCTCTTTGTTTCCATCACCCCCATGCCCCCCCCCCAATTGTCTCTGTCACTATGGGATTCTCTTTACTTCTACCTGAGCCAGAGAGGGCATTTACATTTCCTTTGTCATGTAACCTTCCAACCTCTGTACTACAGACAGTCCTGAGAGGCTGTGCAATGTAACCTGCCTCACCTCTGTACACATATGTGTTGCTGTACGAAATCTGATGCCATATTAATCCTGTAGAATAAGTTATGAGTATTCAAAAATAAACCTTGCAAGGTGTAAGTAGCATCAAATCATAGACTCACAATACACACATGAACAGAAAAAGCATAGGCTGTGTTCACACAGCAATCTTATTTTGAAACAACAGAGGTTGTTTTGAAATAAGAAAGGCCATGTTCACACGACGCACCATTGTTTCGAAACAACGGGTTCCATTGTTTCGAAACAGCGGGTTCCGTTGTTTCAAAACAACGGTGTTGTTTCGAAACAACTTAAACCCCATGTGGGGATGAAACAATGTTGTTTCAAAATGATTGTTTTGAAACAATGCTGTCTGAACATGTTGTTTCGAAACAACAGTGACTCATTTCGAAATAACTGTTGTCTGAACATGCTTTTTCCTTAATCCAAATTAACAAACTGTTAATTTGAATTAACTTATTTTGAAATAAGGCATTATTTTGATACAACTTGTATCGAAACAGCTTGTATCGAAATAACCCCCTGTGTGTGAACATAGCCATATAGATCATAACCCAGGAGTGCAATTATCTTTCAAGAAATTTTTTGATTCATTAGCAACACCAATAAAATTCAGCAATGCTTCAGAAACCTCAGCATTATTTCAAATGCTACCTAGCAAAAGATATTAGTGAGCTCTATACATAAATTGTATCATGCCTTTGTTACAGTCAGGGTAACATGTTATGTTGCTTATAACTGAAGGGAGGTCTTGTGAATTTTAGGGTGGGGGCTTCATTTTAATTCTTCAAAGACTATTATGAAGAAAATGCAGAAAGACATCTTATAGCAAGACTCAAGTGTTAAAGCATGGGGAATGACCTATTTTTAGGGAGCCAGCATCCCAGGCCCCCTAAAAATAGCGGAACCCTTCAGAATGCTGTGTTCTACCCCCTCCCCCCAAAATGGGGGGATGTGCCGGAATGCTGAGTTCCAGGTCCTCCTAAAAAATAGAAGGGTGTGCTGGAACCAACATTCTGGCTCATCCTCTCTAGGCCGGAGGAAGGGAGGGGCTGCAGGCCAGGCCCCAGCCTCCAGCCCAGTCTCCTTTCTGCCAGCCAAGTGTCTGGCCAGTGCCACAGCCTCCTGCCCCCTGCCCAGCTCTTCAGCCTGGAAAGGGGTTTGGGGACGGATTGGGGGAGTTGGGCAGCTGGCAGGGAAAGTGTGGGGGCAGGGAGGGTGCATGGGGAGGAGGGAGAAGAGTTAGGGATGGTGGGCTGGAGAGGGCTTGAGGGACTGAAGAGGGTGGTGGTTAGAAGGGCTGGAATGGGAGCAAGGAGCTTAGGGAGTGGGGATTGGGGCTAAGAAGTACATGGGGAAAGGGGTCTGATGCAGGTAGGTGTTTTGGGGCAGTAGCTGGGGGTTAGGCATTTTGGGGGGTAGTAGATGGGGTGTGTAAGGGAGGTCCCAAAGTGATGTGAGGAGGGGCCCATTTCAGCATAAGGGGGGCCACCAATTTAGGAGGGTTCCAGGGCCCCCCATATTATACTTTAATCACTGTGGGGCAGTAGCTGGGGTGAGAGAGAGGGGTCTGGACATGTGGGAGGGGGGCCCGGATCTGTGGGGAACCCAGCCATGTGGGAGGTGGGCCCACCCATGCAGGAAGAGGGCCCACCTGATTAGGAGGGTGCCAGGGCCCACCAAATTATACTTTAACCCCTGGCTAGACTGCATAGTAATCATGTAGCAAGGCTACATGATTAGTTATGTATAATGCAATATATCCCTTTAAAAACAAATAAAACAAAGTGGGGGCTATATATCAGATCACTCCACCCTGTGCAAGGATCTGCCAAAGAGTAATTGAGTAATTGATGAGAAAGGCTCCTCAAAAGATTCTTATCTAATTGTTCCATTGGCAATGAGGTTTTCTTTAGCCATTCAAAACATATTGTTGGCTCACTCTACAAACATAAAAGATGTCCTCTGGTACTTAAAGACTAACAAATTTATTTATCACATGAGGTTTAGTAGGAGAAAATCCCCCCTTCTTCAAACATTTTGAAGATGGGGGAACTTACTTTATTCTGTAAGTTCCCCCATCTTGAAAGAGTCTAATGAAGTGGGATTTTCTCCTATGAAAGCTTATGAGATAAATAAATTTGTTAGTCTTTAAATGCAACAGGACTCTTTGCTTGTTTTGCTGAACTAGACTAACATGGCTACCCCTTTGGAATGCTACAAAACTAATTGACCCTGAAGAATTTTGAGGAAGCTTAGCAAAAGAAGAGTCTAGTGGCATCTTGAAGACAGATTTATTTGAGCATTAGCTTTTATGGGTTCTGTACCACAAAAGCTTATGCGCAAATAAATTTGTTAGACTTTAAAGTGCCACAGGACTCCTCATTTGTTTGCTGAAACAGACTACCATGGCTACACCATCACCCCTGGAACAGGGAGTTAAGCTCATTCTCAAAGAAAGCCCTGTGCTGCTTCTGTGAGCACTAATGGGCCTTTTGCCCCTGATGGCACAATTTCAGTGGAGTTGCACTATCAATGGCTCCCAGCTTGTTGTTGAGTCTGGAATCCCTTTAGGGAACTCTGTGAAAAATTTGCAGTGCATTTTCATATTTCTGCATTATATCATTCTCAAGCTGTCCTCTCCTACCTCATACACATCCAAGCTTTTTTTGTTTGTTTGTTCTGTTTTGTTTAAGTGAACACCCCCACTCTCATCTAGTACCAAAAAAACGGTGGGGTGGGGAGAAAGCAATACCACAGAGACAACTGATCCACTTTTCAGTGGGGTGCATGGGTGGAATGCACACACAAAGGATACCCCCGCCCCAAAAGGTTTATTAAATCCCCTTATATGACTTACATGGTGAGACATTCCCCTCTACAAGCTGTTCTGGTGAATTATTGTGTCAACCAATCCCCCACTGTTGGAACAATCCTTAGACTAATGTGCTGTGAGAACCTCCACTCCTTAGCCCACAGCATGTAAATTGTTCACAGCTCAGTGAGTGTCTCTATTCAACAACTCATGGGATTATGCAGTCTTGTGACCTCAGCCTCAATTCCCTTCCCAGTTGCAACTCTAGAACCTGCCATTTTACAATAGTCAATGTGCTTACTCTACATTGCAAGCTCATATGTTTGCCAGTTTACCAAAGAAATTGATAAGTACCAACCTTGTTACTTCAAACGGAGTCTGTGAACACACCCATAAACCAAATGCACTGATTTAGATAAAACAAGCAAACAAAAATGATTAAATACAGAAAGATTTTAAGTGCTTGTAAGTTAGAGGAAAGCAGGTCAGTTCTGATCAACAGGGCATCTTTGGGCGTATAGTTTAGTGAAGACTTATAAACATACAGATGACATTGGAACAAACATATTACTACAATAACAAAGTTCTGTACATCATAAACCTCCCAGAAACATCTTACATGACATTCTTTGCATTAAATAATACATAATTACATTATAAAGGTGACCATAGAGGATAAAACCCAGGATTGATTCAGACCCCTTATATGATATACATGGTGAGATGGTTGTCATGCTGCAAACATGCTATAACAAATATATTGTCACTGAATGCATCTGGTACTTTTTGCAAAATGCACTCCCTTTCACTGAATTCTTTGAGTGGTGTATTCGTTTGAGAGAAATGTTAGCAAGCTATAGTAGTGTAGGTGTTGAAAGTAAAAATCAGAAGAGAAAACATTAAATATTTAGAATTAGATTAAAATGTTCTTAAAATGTGTTTGCTCTGTATGAATTATATAAATTGCAATGTGATATTATTAGGTTTCCTGTACAATTCCAAGTATTCCATCATGGATTAAAAAGTAATACATAAAAATAATAACACCCAGTTGAATTGAAGGTCATGAAAAATGCTTAAATAGGACAGAGAATGAAATTCTTTCCTTTTTCCTTAAATATCTGTTGGATATTCAAAAAAATATTGGGATGACCAAAGTGTTGCTATAATAATTCTGAAATTGTAGTATGTTTAATTTAAAATTCACTCTTTTCTCTTTTTATACCATTCATTAATCTGTTACTAGATTGTGATATGAAAATTTGCTTAGGAATCCCAAACTTTTCAGTTCTATAACAGTGAAGTTGGACAGTTGAACACTTTTGAAACATATTTTCCAGTAGATAAACACGCACGCACGCATGCACGCATGCACTCACGCACACACTCAGAATCAAGAAATTAGTTAAGCCTAAAATTTTTTGTGAACCATTCCTGTTCTGATAAATTGGGCTCCCCACCCCCACAAAATTTATCAGAATATTACTGAATAGCTGTATGTTTGAGTGCCTGAAGGTTTGTGATGGGCTATTCCTCAGATCCAGTCCACTGTGCCACCGTGACACCTAATTCCCACTCCTGAGCCCTGATTCAACCCCCTTTGCCAAATGGCCACTCACTCCTGAGTCAGTCCACTCCAGACCCTCACATTCAATTGGTCCCAAGAAGTGGGTGTATATCCTCTGTCTACTTGAGGGATGGTCCCCAAACAAGCACCCCCAGCCCCAGATACCACAGTGGGATCCACTGTCTACAGAGATTGTGACCTACTCCCAATCACCATACACACAAGTCTGTCCATTTAACAAAGAAATGGATCATGTCCAGCCTTCCTCACCCACACCCGCTAAAGACCACACAGCTTTAGATAAAAGAGCTACTAGTTTATTGATCAGACTATTGTTCTAAGTGAGAATATGGAAAATCACAGCAGAATCATAATACACATGAGTCAGGAGAGACCACAAGGAAATAAAAGTTAAAACATGCATACTAACCAAAAAACCCTACCTAAACTGACCTCATAGTCTAAGTTTATGCTCAAGGTGTTCAGATGCCAGATGTTGTACAGCCAGCCTCTGCTTGAAGTTGTTTCCAGATGGAGATTCCCAGGCAAAAAGTCCCAAATCTCTCCAAATATTTCTCATTGTTCCAAAACTCCCTCAGCCCCTCTCCTCCCTCTCAGGAGAGATCATCTCTTTGTCTTGTCTGAGCCAGGGAACTGAATTAGCATATTTTTGTTGCCTCCTCCAGGTACTTACTTGCTGGTAGGAGAGAGTTCTGCCTGCCCCCCACCCCGTGCCATGCTACACATCTGTGCACGTGCATGAGGTTGCAGGAAACATACCATCTTAGTAATCATGTGAAATAGATTATGAGCATCAATAAAGAAACTTGAATGATGTAACTGGAATAAAAACATACAATCACTGTGGATAAGTGAACAGAAAAAATCATATAGATCATGACCCAGGGTGCATAGATGTACATCCCATGACAAGGTCATCTTCTGATCCTTGGTTGCTTGGTTTGACCGAAAGATTCTTGATGAGTTTCAGACATATGAGATAGAACTCTCAAAATAGAGCTAAAATGATTTTCAGTAATCTGCATAACAAATCTAATGATAATTTGATAGCATTATGTGTGTGGCACTGCAACCAAGGCAGCCTAGCTTTACCTGAGTACATTATGTTTACATAACATTCAAATGCATAGTACCTAGCTATTAGTTATTCTTTTTTCCTTTTTGAAACAGGAATATTTTTGTAACTTCAACTGAAGTCTGTGCACTCTTCACTGCATGCAGTGGTCAGCAGCAAGAATTCTCAAGCTTGGTAAAGTAAGTAACATATTGCAAAATTCAGAGAAAATATGAGTCTAGATGTCATTTATACCTGTAACAGTTTAATATAGACTGGAGACTCCTAAAATACAAAGACCCTATAGAATGGTACCAAAACTTCTGGCCTTTTGTTATATTAGACATAAATTCAATAAATGCAATTTTATGAGATCCATATTTTAGTTTTCATATGCAAGTACAGTATTGGTCAAAAGAATGTTTTTCCAGGAAGGATGCCAACTCTGAATATATTAGTGCACTATTGATGTCAATCATACAGCTGGATACCGCTAATATCCTCCTGATACATTATGATATTACACTTTACATTTTAATAAGAAAAGTGATTAATACATAACAGTTATGTGATGCTTGGAAAAATATCTAGTAAAAAGCAGAGTAGTTCAGGAACATAAATAGCTACATAGCAGATTATATAAAGTAGCAGAAAATGCAATGTGATGTCCTTGGACAAAATGAAATGCAAAGTGAGGGGATGAATTATGTTCTGACAAATAAAATGTGATGGTCCTTCTTCATTCATTGGTATAGCATGGCTTAAAATCATGTTAATGTTCAAAGAGCAGAACCAAAAGAAACTGGTGCTCTTCATGGTTTCTAATTATACGAAGAGCTTCAAACATCATGTGTGACAAATTCTGTACTCAGCCTTAGAAATCTCTCTCTCTCTCTGTCTCTCTCTCTCTGTCTCTATACTTTTAACATGTCAATATACTTTGGTATAATGTTTAGAAATGTTTTCTTGGGAATTTTCCAGTACATTATTGTTTCTCAGTTATAAAATATCAGGATCATTCCTTCTATGGTCCATATCTCAATTATTTTTATACCTATAACTTCCATTTATTTAAATGGTGTTTTCTGCCACACTGGGCCATTGCCTTCATCCCAAAGACCAAAGATTCTCTGATCATCAAAAAGCCAATGTAGCTGACTGTGTGATCCCTTCCTGCTTTCTTCCTTCCTATAGTAATCATTTTTCCAGTGGTCTAGGTAGGAGGTCATTGCATATAGCCATTACTTACAGCAGCCCTACATAATCCTAATTTAATCAGAAACTCAACCCAACACTTGATAAATCCAAGGAGCACAAACTGACATACAGTGACCTTTGCCTTGGAGGTATATGATAGGTATTGTTTTATCATGTCCAAGAATCAAAGTCACAGACAATAATGGAACTTTGAATTAATAAGGATGCAAAAGTGGACATCTGGCTTGAGTGTGGAGCAAATATTTGGCTCAATTACCATTTTTAAAATTGCTTCTTTATGTAGGGATTGAAAACTCTATTGATCATCCTCTGAAAGGCCTTTCTTTAGGAATCTATATGAAGTCCATAAAAATTCAAGAAATAGTTTGAATTATAACAGCTGGATTTTAAGGCAATTTTAGATTCTATTCCACTTAAATTAACCACTGAAACCATTTAAATTCCAATTACTTGATCTTAGTGATGGAGAAAAAACTTGTATTTAATTAGCATTTTTGGAAAAAAAAAGTTTAAAAAGTGATGATGATTCAGGACAAATGGTTATATTTGTTATAATAACATGGTTTGATCCAATGCTCATTGAAGTAAATGGGATCCATTATATACAAACTTCCTGTTGATGAAACATCATCTTCTTAGCATCATTATTCAGAATTAGTTGAGCTTGGTTTGTCAGGCAATAACAGCTAATTATTCCATATTAATTTGCTTTCTTCCTTGGGGGCAAATTATTCAATACACTATGTTTGCTCCATGTATCTTTATGGTATTCCAATGCCAGGATTTAATCTACCCATGAAGATCTTTCAGTAAATAAAAATATAATTATTGAATGAATCAAGTCTTTTTCTCTCTTGTGAAAGCCCATTGGTAGAGAGTTCATTATCCCTCCTCAGACATCTAACCAAGTCACTGAATCCAACACTGTTGTCATGGTATTTATTCAAAAATATTTTGTGCATGGGGGAGTATCATCTGAAAGCTAACACCACACGGTTATGAATATCATTATAAAATGCATGTGTTAATATTTTATATTAAGTTATCAATTCCTGCTAAATGACATTACTAAAACATGTTTCAGACCAGATGACTCAGTCTAGGTAAAGTGATAAACAGGTCTGTCCTAAACAAAGGAATATGGGTTAACCTCAATTTAAATCTTCACAGTAAACAAAGCCTTTATCCATAGGCAGAGAATTAATATGGCTCTTGCACCCCAGAGAGACACAGATGACTGAATCCCCTAGAGGCTTTTCTGACTTGTAAGACAAAGATAATTCTTTTAAGGGTATAGGGAACATCTTTATTACTCAGTTTAGAAGACAAAGGAATTGAACAAGTTGATCACTCTTGAAGATCCTGGCCAATAAAAACTGAAAAGGATTTATCTTGCTAGATTAAGGTATTATTATATTAAATACAATTTCACTTTTATTTCTTTGTAAATATTTCTTCATTTAACACTTTTTAATTGGTTTCACTTAATCACAGTCTTTTGTTTATACCTTGTTTTGCATGCATTACAATTCATCATTGCTAAAGAAATTCAGTGAAGAGTGTGCTTTTAGAAAACGGATAAGTTGGAGTTTTTTATTTTCTCTGCAGAAGCAGTGATCTGAACACTTTCTCTTTAAGGGTCCACTGAGAGGGGCTGCTCTGTGAATTAGAAATATTCTGAAGAATAAATGAGTCTTGAAGGGTACAAAGGTCAATTTGCAATAAGTAGAAATGTTGGGTGAGCCTTGAATGAGCTTTCATGAGCATAATCCCATTTTGTCTGATGCATGAAATGGAGAAAAATAAACATGTTAGTTGTAAATATATAGATACAGAGAAGAGTGGGTCACAATGTTAATTCAAGTAGGTCCAGAGGGACAGATGGTTGACCAATGTCTGCAAACTGCAAAATGAACAAACAATTTTTATTCAAACAGAAGCTATTTTTATTCAAACAGTATGTTAGAGAGTAGCCAGATCTTTAAAAAGTAGCTGTGAGGATAAATTTGGAGTAAGTCACATTTTGTAATAAACCAGCAATTCAAGAGTCCTATTCAAACCCAGTCTGAAGGTATCTAGGTTGCATATGAATTCCAATTCTGCAGTTTCACATTCCAATCTGGTTTTAGTCTTTTTGCTAGAGCACAAAAACTAGCATGATTTTTAAGAGAATGTCAAGAAAGACTAAACTCTTCTTCTACTGGTTTTTGAATGGATGCAAAAGGGTAGCCATGTTAGTCTAGTTCAGTAAAACAAACAAACAAGGAATCCTGTGACACATAAAGACTAACACATTTATTAATTTATTTTTTGCATGAGCTTTCATGGGAAAAAATCCCACTTCATCAGGTACTTTGAAGAATGATAGGAAATAAATGCCATTCTGTAAGTTCCCCCATCTTTAAAACATCTGACAAAGTAGGATTTTCTCCCATGAAAGCTCATGCAAAAAGTAAATAAATACATCTGTTAGTATTTATGTGCCAAAGGACTCCTTGTTTGTTGGTTTTTGAATGTTACCACTTGTGATAGGGTGGATTCACCCCACACTAAAGAAGCACAGCATACTATGTGGACAGCAGAAGTCCGACCCCTTAAGTCCTCCTGGGCATGCTTAGATTGCTGTCCCAGTATAAAAGTGAACAGCTCAGCTCATTCAGGGATGACCAGTGTAGAGGTAGGATGCATGCTGGAGGCCCCTGAATAGAAGGTGCATAATCAACCCAGAGGCCTCAATACATAGAGCACCTAGTGATGGATGCCTGCAAGGTCACTTTGACTGATGAACTACAGGATCCCTAGGAGATGTGGATGATGATAGCAACACAAAGGGAAAGAAGACAGCCAGAAGCACCGAGGAAGGACTCCTTCAACAACTAGAGTAGGAAATAGTCCAGGAGGCCTGAAGAGGAGGGAGCTGGGGATGTTTTGATTTCCAATCCAGTTTGTTTTGGTCTGGATCCCTGCTGACTTGGTGCTGGACCCCTGGCATTGATAGGGCCCTGGGTTGAGGCTCAATGGAGTGAGAGTGCCAGAGTCCCCCTACCCATGGCAGCATACCCTCTGAGCAATGCCCTTATATACGACTCCATCTGCCAAGCTGCACTGCTTTAGCTCCAGGGCTGTGAACTAAATCTGTGGAAACTAGGCCATGTTGCTCTGACCAAAGGGCTATGTATTAACTATGGCTATGTCCACACATACATCATTATTTCAAAATAAGTTATTTCAAAATGAGTTATTTTGAAGTAAAGTCCTTATTTTGAAATAAGTTAATTTGAATTAAGAAAATGTTAATTTGAATTAAGGGAAAAGCTCAAAGCAAAATAGCATGTCCAAACAGAGGACTTGCTATTTTGCTTTAGGAGGGGGGCACCATGGGAGGTCTGGCAACATGGTCCCCTCCCTGAGCCATGACCCCACCCAATATAGGCTGAAAGGAAGGCACCCTGTGAAGGAGAAGGGCAAAAGCGTTATTTTGAAATAATGGTTATTTTGAAATAACATGTCCAAATGGCGTTATTTCAAAATAACCATTTTGAAATAACAGTCATTTCAATTTAAAGAAAGTTTAAGCTATTTCAAAATGATGGCTCTTATTTCAAAATGACTGAGCCTGTCATTTCAAAATAAGAATAAGTCATGCAGACCTAATCTCTTTTATTTTGAAATAACCAGGGTTCTTTCGAAAGAAAAGAGACATGTGGACATACCATATCATGTTGACCCTGTAGCCATGAAGCTGCATTGCCCTGACCTGAGGCTGCATGTTAACTCTGATATTGACTCTGTGGCCATTCAGCCCTGAATCTCTGAACCAGGGGATATGTATTAATTGTGAGAGTGACTTCATGGCCGCTAGCCCATACTGCCTTGACGCAGGGAGTTAACAAGATCATAGAATCATAGAACCATAGGGTTGGAAGGGACCTCTGAGGTAATCTAGTCCAACTCCCTGCCAAAAAAAGCAGGACCACTCCCACTAAATAATCCCAGCCAGAGTTTTATCCAGCCGGGCCTTGAACATCTCCAAAAACAGAGATTCCACCACCTCCCTAGGTAGCCCATTGCAATGCTTTACCACCCTCTTAGTAAGAAAGTTTTCCCTAATATCCAGCCTCGACCGCCCCAGCTGCAACTTGAAACCATTGCTCCTAGTTCTGTCCTCTGTTACTACTGAGAATAGCTGAGCTCCATCCTCCTTGGAGCATCCCGTCAGGTAGTTGAAGGTTGCTATCAAATCCCCCCTCAGTCTCCTCTTCTGCAGGCTAAATAAGCCTAGTTCATTCAGTCTTTCTTCATAGGGCTTGTGCTCCAGCCCCTTGATCATTTTTGTTGCCCTCCACTGGACTCTTTCTAACTTGTCCACGTCCTTTTTGTAGTGGGGAGCCCAAAACTGGACACAGTATTCCAGATGTAGCCTCACCAGTGCCAAATAGAGGGGAATGATCACATCCCTCCATCTGCTGGCAAGTTTCTTCTGATGAAGCCCAGCATGCCATTGGCCTTTTTGGCAGCAAGAGCACACTGTTGACTCATATCCAGCTTCCCATCCACCAGGACCCTCAAGTCCTTTTCTAAGGTGCTGCTACTTAGCTGATCGCTTCCCAGCCTGTAGCAGTGCATGGGTTTTTCTGTCCCAAGTGCAGGACTTTGCAGTTGTCCTTGTTGAACCTCATGAGATTTCTATTGGTTCACTCCTCCAATTTGTCAAGGTCTTCCTGAATCTTCTCCCTGACCTCCAACGTGTCTGTCGTTCCCCCTAGCTTGGTGTCATCCACAAACTTACTGAGTGTGCAATCAATCCCATCATCCAGATCATTAATGAAAATGTTGAACAGAACTGGCCTCAGACAGACCCCTGGGGCACACCACTCATTACTGGTTGCCAACTAGACATGGAGCCATTGGGTATGTCTACACTGGAGCCTTAAGTTGACTTCACCTCCCTTAAGTTGACTTAAGGAAAGACGTGTCCACATTGGACTTTTGTTAAGTCAACTTAAGCACTTGCTTAAGTTGACTTAATAATGCCAGTCCTCAAGGGCCTCTCTTCTTCTCTCCAATCCACCATACCCAGTGTAGTGGGCTGGGAGCCGGCCCTGACTGTGAAAACTGAATTTAAAAAAAAAAAAAAAAATTGAGCACTTCAGCTTTCTTCTCATCCTTCTTCATGAGGCTACCTGCCCCATTCAGTAAGGGACCTACACTAATCTTGATCCTCTTCTTGTTATTGACATACTTGTAAAACCCCTTCCTGTTATCCTTCCCATTCCTTGCTAGCCGCAACTCCAATTGTTCTTTGGCCTTTCTGATTTTATCCCTGCAGTCCCAAGCAATATCTTTATATGCCTCCTTAGTCATCTGTCCAAGCTTCCACTTCCTGTAAGCTTCCTTTTTATGCTTTAGCTCAGTGCGAAGTTCTCTGTTAAGCCACACTGGGCGCCTACCACATTTGCTATTCGTAATGCTCATTGGAATGGTATCTTCCTGTGCCCTTAGCAGGGCTTCTTTAAAATGCAGCCAGGTCTCTTGGACACCTTTCCCCTTCAGATCAGCCTCCCAAGGGATCCTGCCACGATGGTGAAGAGGAGCCACACTGCTTGTGCCAGTGCCCCTTCTGTCTCCTCCACCTGTGCTTGTAGCCAGACAGATATCCTGACCATGGATATCTCTACCCAGATCCTGGTGTGGACTTGCAGGGACTGCGGCCTGCAGTTCCCTGTCTCTGATGATCAGGCTGGGGAGATCAATCAATGTGACAGGTGTCTTCCGGTGGAATCTCTCAGGAGGCAGGTGGGAGAGTTACAGGAGGAGGTGTCTAGGCTAAGGAGTATCCATGCCCTGGAGAAGTTCCTCAATAGCATCCATGAGGAGACATGCAAGGATGAGGATACTCTCCAGGTGCCAAAGACTTCTGCCACACCACTGGAGAAGGATGGGATGCCTATGGCAGAGGGAGCACACTGGTAGCTGGTTACCTCTGGCAGCAGACAGTGCTCCACCCCTGCTCCCATCCCTTCCTCCATTGTGGTGAAGAACTGTTACGTGGTGCTATAGATGATGGATGAGGTGGAACAGGAGATGCCATGAACCCCTGAGGCTGGCAGGATCACAGTCACCACAGCAAGGAGGAAACATAAAATTGTGGTGGTTGGGGACTCACTTCTGAGGGGGATGGAGGCACCCATCTGTCACCCTGATGAGGCCTCTCAGGAGGTATGTTGCCTGCCAGGTGCTCACATTCAAGACATTATGGAGGGATTTTCGAGAATCATCCACCCCTCTGACTACTACCCCATGCTTCTCATCCATTTGGGAACCAATGATACTGCAAGAGGTGATCCTTGGCAGATCAAATGTGATTGCAGGGCTCTGGGAGTGCGGGTGAAGGTGTTCGGAGCACAGGTGGTGTTCTCCTCAATCCTTCCAGTCAAGGGTAGGTGCCTGAGTAGAGACAGATGCATCCTCGAGGTGAACACCTGGCTGCAAAGATGGTGTCATCAGGAGGGCTTTGGCTTCCTTGATCATGGAATGCTCTTCCAGGAAGAAGGACTACCAGGCAGAGATGGACTCCATCTGTCAACAAAGGGGAAGAGCATATTCAGACTTCGATTGGCTGACCTAGTGAGGAGGGCTTTAAACTAGGTTTGAAGGGGGAAGGAGACCAAAACCCACAGCTAAGTGACAATGTGGGAGACCTGGGTGAAGGGATGGAACTTGGGGGGAACGGGGACTGTAACACCAAGGATAAAGGAGAAGATAGTTGGAACGTGGAGGGGAATCAAATAATTGTGTTACATGTTCTAATGAAGCTTTAATACCTGAGGCAGGTGCGGGAGGACAATCCCAGGAGAATATACAAGGAGGTAGATGCAATAGAACTGCAAATTGACTAGGGAAAGTAGGGCAATCCACCTGGTATGTTAGGTGCCTGTACACAAATGCAAGGAGCCTGGGAAACAAGCAGGAAGAATTGGTAGTACTGGCGCAGACAAGGAACTATGATATAATTGCAATAACAGAGGCATGGTGGGATAGCTTTCATGACTGGAGCTGTGCCATGAATGGGTATAAATTGTTCAGGAAGAACAGGCAGCGAAGAAGAGGGGGAGGAGTATCACTATACGTAAAAGAGCTCTATGACTGCTCAGAGCTCCATTATGAAAGTGGAACCAAACCAGTTGAAAATCTGTAGGTTCAGCTTAGAGGAGAGGGCAACATTGGGGATGTTGTGATGAGTGTCTGCTATAGACCTCCAGACCAGAAGGAGGAGGTGGATGAAGCATTCCATGGACAACTGACAGAAGTTTCCAGTTCACAAGCCCTGGTTCTCTTGGGGGACTTCAATTACCCTGACATCTGCTGGGAGGCCAATACAGCAGTGCACAGGCAATCCAGGAAGTTTTTGGAGAGTGTTGAGGACAACTTCCTGGTACAAATGCTGGAGGAACCAACATGGGGCCTTGCACATCTCGACCTGCTGCTCACAGAAAGAGAAGAATTGACTGGGGACACAGAAGTGAATGGCAACCTGGCCAGCAGTGACCATGAGATGATAGAGTTCAAGAAGCTGATTAATGGAAAAGATTCACTCACCCAAGCTTCGGTGTGTCCCCTGCTTCTTGAGCTAGGGGATCACCTTCACTTCCTTCTCAGGGCTTCACCAACTCCTTCCCTCTCAAACTCCCCTGTTTTCAGTCCCCCTGTTTGCGAGCTGGAGGCACCCTCCCTGCTCATGCCCATGAGACTTTCTTCAACAGGGCATGCTACGGAGGGCTTACCCCAAGACACCACTCTTGATGTCTGATTTGTATCCATTTATTCTTTTGTGCAGAGACAGTGCAGTTTGATCAATGTATACATCAGAGGGGCATTATTAGCACATCACATTGGTAAATGAGCAGGTGATTGAGCCCTTGGTATATTGGCTGTCATAGTTGGGTCTCATGATGGTGTCACTTGTGTAGATATGTGGTAGAGATGGCAATGGGGCCTGCCACAAGTATAAATACCTGACTTATCATTCCTGTTGAATAGAGTGTAGCTGCTGGCAAGTATTTGTTTAAGATTGGTGGGCCATCTGTAAGTAAGGAGTGGCATAACTCCCAAGGCTTGAGAGAGTAAGGGGTTGTCTTGGAGGTTAGATTTCAGATCATTGATGATGTGCTGGAGATGTTTCATTTGGGGGCTGTAGCATCTGACCAGTGGCATTCTGTTGTTTTCCTTGTTGGGCTTATCCTGTAATAGTAGACCTCTGGGTATTCACCTGGCTTTCTTTCTTTCTTTCTTTCTTTCTTTCTTTCTTTCTTTCTTTCTTTCTTTCCCCAGCTAGGTATTGAAATTTTATGTATCCTGATAGAGATCCTGAAAGTGTTTGTCTCTGTCCATGAGATCAGAATATATGGGATTGTGTATTATTCTTGATTATAGACACTGGATTGTGTGATGTGTCCCAGATGAAAGCTTGAAGGATGCGGGTAGGTATAATGGTCAGTAGGTTTCTTATATATTGTGGTGGTTTTGTGGTCACCACTTATTTGTACTATAGGCTGTGTTCACACAGCACTTTTGTTTCAAAACAACCTCGTTGTTTCGAAACAAAAAAAAAAACATGTTCACACGACACACAGTTGTTTCAAAACAAGGGGAAGCCCTTGGCTATGTCTACACACAAGGTTTTATTTCGAAATAAGTCATTCCAAAATGACTTATTTCGAAATAAAACCTTTATTTCGAAAAAACAACATGGTTTGAAATTCCTTCCAGGGTGCTAAGCACCCTGGGAGGAAAGGCCACCCCATCAGCACCCTGGCCAGGGTGCTGAGGGGAGACAAGCTGCAGGGCATGGGGGGCTGCCCCCAAGACCAGCAGGGAGCCCTGCAGAGGGGTGCCAATGCCCCGCTCTCCCTGCTGCTGGGGCTGCTCAGAAGCCCTGCAGCAGGTTAAGGGGCGCCCCGCTCTGCCCGCTGCTGGGGCTGCTCCCAAACCCCACAGTGGGATCCGGGGGCGCCCGGCTCTCCCCGCCGTCAGGGCTGGTGGCAAACCCCGCAGCAGGGTGCCGGGGCCCCGGCTTTTCCCCGCCGCCGGGGCTGCAGCTACGGGGAGCCAGGTCCCACCGGCCCTTCAGGCCCTGGGCTCAGCGGCAGCAGCGGCTGCGAGCCCCGTGGCTCCCCCTGCCACCAGCTCGGGGGCCTGCAGCCGCGGGCGGGGTCGCCGCAGCCCAGGCGGCTCACCCCGCGCCCTGTTGCGGGGGCTGCAGCCCCCAATGGGGTGGCCGCAACCAGGGCGGCACATGTTCTAGTCAGCCGTTAAAATGTTGGCCTATTGTGGGGCCATGCAGGTACCCATAGCAGTGCTGCTGACTTTAAAGTATAAATCATCTCCAAATCTGAAATGGTTCTGGGGAATACAGTCACAAAGTTCAGCCACTAGGTGTACCATGATGTCATCCAGGATAGTGATCCTGATGGCTTGTGTGACCCGGGATTCCAGGGATAACCTTCTGAATGTACCAAAATCAGTTCCTATGGTCCCCTCTAGCCACTGGTTTTCTTTAAGAAATAGGTTCTCCTGACCCCAAAGGGCCAGCCACTTCACCCAGAAAAATATAGGCTTGGATCCTACCCAAAATACCATGCTGCCATCCAATCCTTTAGTAACTACAACTAAAGGTTTAATATAAAAAGAAAACAAGCTACATATGAGAGATATTAAAGGGTCAAAGTGAATCACATACATACACATGATTTAGAGTCCACAGAAAACAAATCCTTGAAGATCCTGTAGTTTGCAGTTTAGTCCCACCCCTCCGGTGTGCACCCAGCAGCAGCAGCACCAGCAGCAGCAGCAGCAGCTGGGTGAGTCTCAGTCCTTTGTTCAGTCCCAGAAGAATAGTTCCAGAGGCAGGTGTTGGTTGCAGAAAGACTGGAGACTAAAGACTAAAGACAAAATGGAGAATGGGTGATGGCCTTTTATTTCAGAGTCCTTGCCAGGTCAAAATGGAGGTGGGCCACATGGTCAGTCTAGGTAACTGGTCAAACAGGTTTCCTTTTGGGCCCACTGTAGCTAAGAGTTCCCTCCTGATGAGCCATCAATATGACAATAGTATGCACACACCCAGTCTGGGATTGCTTTAGCTCAAACAGCTTGGAACACACATAAAAACAAATGGATTTCTAATCTCCAATTCAGGTATGATACCTACATACAAATAATATAATCATTCCTAGCAAATTACAACCTTTCTATTGATATCAAACATGATATATCACATATGGATCATTGTAAATATGAAATATCTATATGAAAAATAATCATAAACAGTCCCCTAGACCCAGACAGCATCACAGCTTGTAGTCCATCTTTGTGTGGTGTGTTGATGTAAAGAGCTTCTACATCCATTGTGGTCATGGTGGTGTTTCTGGAAAATCACCAATGGATTGCATTTCTCTAAGGAAGTTAATGGTTTCTTGAAGATAGCTAGGAGTGCTGGTTGTGTAAGCCCTGAGGAAAGAGTCCACATAACCAGATAAACCAGCTGTAATGGTACCAGTGCCTGAGATGATGTGGTGTCCTGGATTTCTATGTTTATGGATCTTGGGTATTAGATAGAATACCCTTGGCTGGGGCTTTAGGGTTGCGTCATTGTAGATTTGTTCCTGTGCTGACATGGACAGTTTCCTGAATAGAAGGTGTAGTTTCCTTTGACATATCTCAGTGCAATAAGAGAGAATCGGTTTAAAGAATGTGGTGTTGGAAAGTTGCTTACATGCCTCTCATTCATAATCAGACTTACACATGATGATTTCAGCACCTCCTTTGTCAGCATCTTTGATAATAATGTCAGAATTGTCTCTGAGACTATGGATGGCATTGTGTTCTGCTGGCTGAGGTTATGGTGCAAGGAATGTTGTTTGTCCACAATATCAGCCTATGCACAGTGGCAGAAACAATCTATGTAGAAATCCAGCCAGTTATTCCTACTGCCTGGAGGAGTCCATGTAGAATCTTTCTTTCTGTAGTTTTGACAGGAGGTATCTGTGGGTATGTCCACATGCCTTTTTTATTTTGAAATAACACTGGTTATTTTGAAATAAAAAGATTTGGTCCCCACAACATTTTCTTATTTTGAAACAACGGGCTCCATCATTTTGAAATAAGAGCTGTCATTTTGAAATGGCTTAAAGCCCATTCCTTTTCAAATGGCAGTTATTTTGAAATGGGTGGTTTTGAAATAATGCCTTTTCTACATGTTATATTGAAATAACCATTATTTTGAAATAATGTTTGAGTTTTCTCCCAGGGTGCATGGCACCCTGGGAGGAAGTCCCACCCCCCCAGCACCCTGGCCAGGGATCAGCACCCTGGCCAAGGTGCTGAGCGGAGGTTCATGGAGGCAGCAGGCACACCAGCTGGCTTCCCTGCCACTTTCCCTTGCTGGGAGCAGGGTGGGTCAGGTGCCTCAGCACGCTTTGCCCCACCTGCACCCAGCATGAGGAAGCAGCAGGCAAAGCCAGCTGGGGTGCCTGCCGTCACCTCTGCCCCTTGCCCGGTGCAGGGGGGATGGCAGGCGCCCCAGCCAGCTTAGCCAGCTTCTCCACTTTTTAGCGGGGCAGCCCAGGCACCCCATTCCCCCATCCCCTGGCTGCCTGGAAGTGGCCAGGGAATGTCTGGGCTGTGGCTCGACTGGCCACAAGTTCCCTGGCCGCTTCCAGGTGGCCAGGGCCTTGGGAAGCGGGGCACCCATCTCCCTCTGCCTGCGCCCCCATTCCTCCCCTGCCGGGCCTGGGTGAATGTCACCCTGGCGGGTTGGGGCTCTGGGACTGGCAGCTCCCCCCAAGCCCAGGTGGGGGGCAGAGCCAGCACCCGCGGCTTGTGCGGGCCTGGCAGCTCCCCCCTCAAGCCCCATGGGGGCAAGCGGGCAGTTACGGGAGACCCCCTCCTTTTCTGGTTCTGCCTGCAAGCCAAGAGCCAGAGGAGACTGCGTCTCCCCAAGTGGCTTGCCCCACTGCCAGGGCAGCGGGGCAAGTGGGTTGGGGACCCCCCGTCCACTCTGGCTCCCGGCTTGCAGCCCAGCCAGAAAAGAGCCTCCCTGGGTGATTATTCACCTGCCTGGCTCTCCAAGGGAGATCCAGGCAGGGGATTGGGTGGCAACATGGCCCTGCCACACCTCCCAGGGTGCCCCTCTCCAGCAATTAAAATAGCATGTCCATACACAGGGCATGCTATTTCGATTGGAGGGGCTTGACTTATTTCGAATTAATTCTTTTTTTAAATTCAAAATAAGTCATTTTGAAATAAGGGTTTTATTTTGAAATAAGTCATTTCAAAATGACTTATTTCAGAATAAAACTGCCTGTGGGCATAGCCTGTGTGTTGTTGTGGTGTTCAACAGTGTGGTGGAAATATTCCTTGAGATGGAAACAGTGAAAGTAGACTTACAGGTCACTGCAGAATTTTATCATGTTTGTTGGGGTAGTAGGGCAGAGAGTCCTCAGGACAGGACAGACTCTTCTGCCAGGGTAAGAGTGTAGCTAGATGGATGAACATAATTTGGTGAGTTAAGGGTGTTGCTGTTGTTGCCTCTTGTGGTATGCAGAAGTTTTGATAGCTTAATGTCTTTTTTCTTCTGCAGGGAAGCAAAGTGTGTATTGTAGATGACTTTTTTTTTTCGTGTGAAGTTCAGACGTGTAGACATTTCTGTGGAAAGTTGTTTTTTCCTAGTGTTTCCAGTGCTGAGAGCTCATTTTTAATCGTTTTCTGTTTTCGTGTACAGAATGCTGATCAAATTGTTTCTTAATTTCTTTGAGAGTGTGTGGCACAATCTCTCATTGTGGTCTCTGGGTGTGTTGATCATAACGGATTTTTCACCTTCAGTCCATTTGGAATAACGTCCAGTTGTTTGCACTTAGAAAGGAAGATGATGTCTATCTGTGTCTGAGTGAGTTGTTTCATGATGTTGATGTATTTCCACTTCATACAGCTAGAGTCGGCACCTTGCATGGCAGCAAGTTCTAGAGAGGTAGCCATGCCAGTTTACTTCAGCAAAACAAACAGGGAGTCCTGTGGCACTTTTAAAGACTGATGGGTTTAATTCTTGTATGACCTTTCATGGATGTAATCTCACTTTCTCAGATGCATGAAATGGGATCAAAAATTTTACATGTAAATATAGAGAGAGAAGGGTGTGTGTGATGGGGTAGGCCTACCCCACACTGCAAAAGCTGAGCATATTCTATTGGTGGCAGAAGTCCCACCCCATAAACCCTGCTAGGCATGGTCCAAATGCTGCTGTAGTATAAAAAGGAGCAGCACATCTCATTGGGCTTGACCAGGGAGAAGGAAGGACATGCACTGGAGGCTTTTTTCAAGGAGTTGTAACAGCCTCTGCCAGGGAGAGGTAGAAACTCCAGAGACTTCACTGAGGAACAAGTAATCTTTGTCAAACTCCAAGAGGCAGACACCCAGGAGCTCACTCTGGCCAGCAGACCCCAGGATTCCTCAGTGGTGCAGATGGTGAGCACTGCAGAAGGGGAGAGTGGACAGATCAGAGCCTTATAGGAAGACCTCTACAGTGACTGTGTAGGAAGTAGCTCAGAGGGCCTGAACGGTGCAGCCAGGGGTCATGCGGGAAGAAGGTCAATGTTTGTAGGTCCAATCCCCATTAACTCAGTGCTTTAGCCCCAGCACTGATAGAGTGCTGGCCTGGGGCTCAATAAATCAGGAGAATCGGAGCACTCCTACCCAGGCACTGTCCCCCCATGGTGGATGCCCCCTTTATTATAGATTCTGGCTGCTAAGCTGTGTTGTCCTGACCACAGAGCTTGCTGTGGACTCTGGCTGCTAGGCTGTGTTGCACAGACTGTCATGCTGAGGTTTGTGTCAAGGTTCTAACAACATGAGAGAACCTTGGGAATTTGTGCAAGATGCAGAAGTGTTCATTTCCCCCACACACCTCCAATTTTCCCAGGGGGCAAGAGTTTGGGCTTATCCTATGACAGTGGGTCACAATGGTTAATTCAAACAGATCCAGAGGGACAGACTGCTGGCCAGGCTCTGCAGAGTGAACAAGCTATTTTGATTCATCTGTTAGAGAGGGTAGCCAGAGCTATAAACAGTAGTTGTGAGGATAAACTGAGAAGAAATTTAGTTCTTTAAAAGGTACTTTTGAAATCATCAACTATAACACTGAAAATACAGTTTTTAGCTGTAATATTTTAATAATCTTAGGGTCTCTCATCCTGTTCCAGTATGTGAAGTTGCCTGTGTAGGGTTATATTTTATTTTCACTAAAATCAGATATTCATTACTTGATGTAATATTTTGGAAAATAATTTGAGCAGTACAGCCACTATATTCATTTAAGGAGCTACCAAAATTTAGAACCATCCAATAGTGTACAGGGGCAAACTTCTTAAAGCGCCATCACTTAGTTTTTCTTCAGTGTGTTTTGTAGTAGACAATTTCTTATGACATCCAACAAATATTCTATATATTTCTCAAGATAATTTATCAATAGATTTGTCAAATTTTTAAAATAGTTTTAACAGAGAATAAAAAAAAATAAAACTTTTTTTCCAATTTTTATTGATTCAAATTTTCACAGTTGTATAAAATCATGGGAGTTAAGCAATTTGCTTTGAATATTGATCAATTTAAATTTTTAGAATTGTTAAACTATAGGCATTCAGACGGTAATTATTTTAATGATGATGAGACTGAAAAAGTTGAAGATTATTACTGTTAAACATGAACTGTCAACTTCGTATGTGAAAATATACAAAATATCCTCAACTCAAGCTCTAAGTTCTCAGTCAGCAGTTTTCTTACATAGTCCATCTGTAAATTTTGGTTATTGCAAAGGGAATATTTATGTGTTGGTTTGTGAATTTAACATTTACCAATAAAAGTCTAATCATTCTAAGCTTATTAATTATTAACTTTATTTCATTTATATATTTTGTTGCTATAATCTCCACCCACATCAAATCTTTTTGATCCAGGTTTTATTGCTATTTTAATGTTGAAGGGTTCAAGGGCAGTACAAATACCCAAAGGAAACATTTAAACAATAAATATAAGAAGAGTTTCACTTAGCATGGCTTTGCCCCTATTGTAGACTGATAATAGAAATAAGCTAAGATTTTTTTTTAAATGGCTGTGAAATAGGAATTTTTATGTGCAAAGTTTTACATGTTAAAGTTTGGTAGTTTTAAATTAACTTTGTGGAAAATGTAACTTTTTTATTATTTTGAAGATAAGTGTAATTTTTTCCCAAGATTCACATAACAATTTTTCCTTATTTTTAATAAAATACCTTTTTGGACAATCTAGAATAGAAAATGTTCAGCTACAATAGGGATTTTTTAGGGAAAAAAGATAACTACATGAAAGCAAGGAGTTATAACTGCAACAGTTATAGAATTATAACCTGAACTATAGCTTGTACTATAATAATGTTACTATAGTAAAATTTAAATTTCTACCTGGAGAAAGCAAATTATTTTTAGAAGGAGAAAAAGGCCCAGAGGCATTGAAAAAAGGGCATTCTTTCCTGAAGGAGAAACGTGGATTTAAGGCAATCTATGTACAGTATGCCACATGAGTGAATTGCAGTATGAGAAAATCTTCAGCAAAGAAGGAGTACTGGTAGTGTTGTGGTTCCCTAAAACAGTGCATGTCAAACTGATTTGGCATTAGAAAATGAACTATGTTCAGGCACAAGAAATCTAAGTGTAATGGAGGAAATATTAACAGGATGTGACTTTCTTTGCTATTATTGATGATAATAATGACTACCGGTATTCTGTACTGAAGTTCAGACTAACACAAAATTTGATGACAAGGTGAACATAACTCTTAAAAAAAAAAAAAAAAAAAACTGTGTGATTTTGACGTCCTTCATTCCTCCAGGTGCTTATTGAATATAACTTCCCAGCCTACTGTCTACAGCAAAATCTAGCTTTCATAAGGACCAAAGTAAATGATGAAAAAGGAAATATCTAATTTTTGTCCTTACTTTGTTTATTATGCTTGCTATTCTGAAATAAAACCTCCTTCAACAGAATAAAGTCATTTTGCCAGATTAGCACCACATTGAATTTATGTTAATAAATACTATAGTAATAGTATAAAATAATTTCTAATCTAAACTCCCACATTCAGGTACTAATAACGGTGTTAGTGAAATTTTGTTTCTGATCTTAACTTGGCATTTAAGGGTCACAACTGCAAGACACTTTTTTTTCTCAATGTTAGAAAATAATTATTTGGACACATAGATATTGCCACTGTAAAAACTAGAAGTTATTACTTTCAGATTGGTTTGCCTTCCTATTAGTTCCTAGTAATTATGGTTTAATATTACCATTGATTTGGTTCATCAACATGTAGTCTTTATTTTGTATAAATATGCCATCCTCAGTGGAAAAAAATACCCTTTAGGAGCCATATTTTACAGGCATTACTTATGCAGACTTAGGTTCTGACTTCAAGGCAGATTCTCACTGACATAGGTAATATCTTTATCCTTCATGTAGTCTGTGATGGGGTAATCTTTCCCCTTAAAAGTCACTCATGGTCATGTGACATGAACTGTAAGATTTTGGCTTGTAGGCAAATCTAGGAAATAAGAGAGTAGAAGAAGAATTCCTGGGGACAGTAGAGTTTGAGAAAAAGTCAGTTATAGCTTCTTTAAGGGCCAAGGACCAAGAGCCTTGAAGTGTGGGTGAGGTAAAGCTCCCATTTCACCAAACCACTTGGGATAAACTAGAGTAAGGGAATTAACATATATGCTGTTTCCTCACTCATGACAGAGCACACACCAGGAGAAGGTTGCCTGATAATCCTGAGGATTAATTGGGGAAAAGGCCTAGCTGAAGGAGAAGTTGACTAAGGTCCTACAGCTAGCCTGAATTATAACCCAGCTCTCAAGTAGAGATTTGGAGACTCTCGGTTTAAGAAGAGACAGAAGGAATGACTAAATTATAACCCAGCACTAACGGTTAGAATTAGGAATTCCCTATGGAGAGACTAACCTTAGCTGCAGCAAAAGTGCTGAGGATCATTAGATTAGGGGCAAGAAAGCTCATCAAAAACTTGTATGTGGATCCAAAGCAGGTGTGAACTGGGGTGACTAATAAAATGTTACACTTTGTAGAAAGTTGGTACCACAACAACTGGCCACCTCAGAATGTAGAGGCACAAAACTATTTCATGTCACATGATCCATTTTCACTCAAATTAATTCAAAGGTTTGTGTGCGGGTATTATTTGATGGACATGTAACTATAAAGGGAATGTGCAGTCTCATAAAATAAATTACTTTTAGCATGCCATCATTTTAATGATTTGGAGTGGGAGTAGCCCATTTGGGATTTTATAAGATACTGACTTATATTAAGAAGCAACCTGGAGCCACACTGCCCTGTTAGGGGTCTCTATGCATCTTCAAGGCTATCAGGTATCTCTCTCCCATATGTTTGCTCTTGCAGGCTGATGCAGAGAAAGAATGGGAAAGAATCACTGCCTGGGCTGCTTCTTGCCCCTCTTCATTCTTTTTGTTGTGATGTATATCCAACAGTGCATGGATGAACTAGTCCCTTTGCTGACCTAAGTTGAGAGACAGCAAGTTCGAGTGATCTTTACATGTGCTATGCAAGTTGGTGGAGGCTTCCTCGTTTCCTCCATCCTATTCAGCAGCTTTAGAACATGTTGTATGTTGTTCCTTACTTTGCTGAGAAAATAGAAATATCTCTTTATGTGTGAGGAAACTGAAGGATCTGTTTTATATCTATACATGTAAATTGTGAGGCACAGCACAATAAAAGGAAATGAATGATATCTAAAAATTTCTGTTGGGACTTTCAATTCCTCAGAATATTTGCATTTGTGGAAAGGAGTACAATAGCTCTGTTTATTGTCTCACTTGCTTTTACTAAGTATTTCATTGAAAACAAGGAAGGAAGGAAGGTCTTGTGTTTACCATTTTACCCTGGAACCCAGGAGATTTTGGAAATTCTTCTCACTGCATCAGTGTTCCTCTGTGACCTGCACATTACTTGGGTATCTACTGGATCCACAAAAGCTATTTAGGATCCCAACTGCCACTGAAAACAGTGGATATTAGAAGCCTAAATACTTTTCTCTGTCTAGCCCAGATCCACAAAGATACTTAGACATTGCAATACCTAACTTTTAAGCATTTCAAAAAAGAAGAAGAAGAAGAAAACACACCTAAAATTCACAAATCTCTAATTAGGTGCCTAGGCATTTCTTGCAACACTAGGTAGCTGAGAATGGAATCAACAAAAGCCCTCATAGTGGACTGGGAGTTGCCTATACTAGCCAGTGGTAGATGTTAGAGAGGTGCCTACCACTGCTTTCAGTTAATACTCAGAAATGTCATAGTCATTCTTTGAAGAATTAGCTGTGCTCTCAACAAACTTACCAGGTCACGATCTGCAGGCAAGATAGGCAAAGAGAAATGAATCTTGAGCTTTTCAAATTTAGTAGGATTAGAGAGGGTATTTTACCTCTATATTTGACACAGGAGTAACTTCCTCTGCAATACCATCTCGTTCTGATATCCACAGTCCAAGAAGGATATTGATAAATAAGAGAATGGTCAGAGAAGAGCCACAAGAATTATTAAAGAATTTGAAAACATGTGATAGCAATAGGTTGAACTCCTTGAATCTATCGAGTTCAACAAAATGAAGGTTCAGAAAATGGCTTGATTAAAGGGGGGGAGAAATGTTTAGGCACAAAAATTAATATCTCAAACTTTGACAGCAAATGTTTATGGACCAAATGGTTTTAGGCACCTACAGAGATAGGAAGCAGCTGATTATAATGGTTCTTAAACTGGAACTCATGCGTCCCTAAAAGCTTTAGGCAACTAAATGCATTTGTCAGTCTAGTCTTCTATGTTTGGAAAATGGGGGGATGGAACACTTCCCTGTGAATAAATGCAGGAAAGATTGTGAGATCTTCAGATATAATAGAAATGTGAGAGGGTCGTATATGTACCTGAGACAGATAAGAAAACTGATAACTGGTTTTAGTTATGCTTTATAGCTATAATAAATAATGGCAACAGACCAGATTCTGAAACCTTTGTACATATTCCACAACTAGTGCTATTGAAATGGAAAATGACCTGCCAGAAATTTCATCTTTCTCGATGGGGGGAAACAGTGACTATTCCATTTCTACAATGAAGTTAATGAGACCCCGTGTGATACAAAGTGCTGCTCCACTTGAAAAAAGGTTATCAAAAGCCAGCCCTAGGTATATAAAGCAATTCTACAAAAAATGAAAAGGAATATTCCTTTTTTTAAATTTTTCTATCCTGTCTCTTCATTAAACAGGAATTCTCTTCAGTCAGTTGTGAATGCATCTTGGCCTTGAGAAAGTTTCATAGATTTTGTCTAAACTTCAGTTAAAAACCCACTGTTGGCTCATGCCTATTTACTCAAGCTCATGGGACTCATTGTGAGTGTTTAATTGCAGTGAAGGCGTGTTTTCTAGTTTCCTACTCCCAATTGGTAACTAAATATTTGGATGTTCATGCTACATATTTTATTTGTGTGTGCTACTGGGGGAAAACAAACAAACATGTAAACCATCTACAACATTTTGATTTTGCATAGATTCATGGACATAAGTGTTTCATTATTAATCATTTGAGGTTTCAGTAGTAACCTATTGTTTGCTATTATTCTGTGTTAACTAGCTATTAAATCAGTGTTACTGTATTATAAATTTCTTTCATAAGAGCATTGCAAAGCTTAGCAGTTTGAGAAAGGGGAATGAAATGAGCAAGGAAATTTTACTTTCATGTATAGAAAGAAAATATTTAATTGCAAAAACCACTATTATGGATCTCTCCCATAGGTATCTGGAAGACAATTTAGTAGTGCTTATGTAGAGCAAAGAGTGCATTTTAATGACTTAAAGGAAAGGGGGAGGTGAGAGACCAGTAAATGTAATGATGCATTGATCTTTATACTGAAGAGGCACTTCTGGCCTTTACAGAATTTCCAGAGATGGAGGGACCCTGTATCAGAGTGCCTTTGATTAGAAAGTGCTTGCTAATTGCATGGGAAGTGAATCTGAGCTACCATCCGTACAATTTTTCAGATGGAAGGAGCAAAGTCACCCCATACATTAATGCTTTCCTGGGGGAAATGACTGATATAGACTTTGATACAGAAAAGCAATACCTTTAGAATATTTTATAGTATTTGCTTGTTAAGAATGTTCTCCATAGGATGTTAATCTCAGTATAAATTGTTCTTGGGTTTCCTGCCATAATCATGGATAGCTTGAACACCACATACACTTATAATTAGAAGAAGTCTAAAAATTAAAAAGCATGTTCACAAATCTATTCTTTGATCCTGATTTTACTTTTGTTGACAGTTATGTAATTCCACAGACTACAGTGGAACTGATATGGTTTATTTTTGTATAGTTGAGGGAGGAAAAAAAATTAAGCCACATGTTTTGAGAACATTTCTAATTAATTCATCAGAATTTAATCATTATTAATTAACTCCAATGCTACAGTGCATATACAAAATATTATAGAAAAATATAGTTTCCTATGGTAATGATAGTAGAATCTTTTGGGTTCAGCCTTGTAAACTATTGCAAGAACGCATAAAGGAAGGCCAAATGCCTTCTATTTTGACTTAAAAAAAAATAAGATCCAGACAAAGTTCTGTGAAATATTAGGATGTTTTGTTAACCTGCAGAGTGAATCTGGGTCAATTTGTCTCCCCCCCCCACCCATGACAGCACTAAAACAGACTGAATTTTCCCCATATTGGTTGAATGTTGACAATGCTTGAGTTAATTGAGTAGTATTTTGTCATGAAAATAGTCCCACTAACATCAATAGACTTATGAAAGTAACAGTTGCCAATCTGGGTTCTAAAGAGAGTTATGTGCAACCCCTTCTTCTGCAATTGTGGAAGGTCTCAGATGCAGCAAAAACTCTGCTATGTTTGGGAAGCCCTCACAACAGATACAAAACTTTCTGAGTTGCTAAAAATCCTCCTTCTATAGGGACATCCCCTTGTCTCTTCAGATTGGAGTTCAGGAAGATGGGACCAGATTGGAGAAAGGGAGTAATGGAGGTGGGGCTGCTGGTTCTGCCGCCAGTGAAAAAGGATCCGCTGTTTCTACAAGGCCTGGTGAGGGATAATTCTTCTCCCTACCCATATGGAATTTCCCTGTTGCAACTAATTGCATAATGTTGGTTTGAAGGTGAGGAATTGATGTGAATTGAGACTCTGGTGGTGTTGTTTTTAATCCCATGCTAGAAATGAACACAAAAACATTGCGATGAACTGATGAGAAAAGACGTCACTAAGTTATGTTCAGCTCTGTTCATGATCACACCAGTTAAGACTCTAACACATAATAGCTAGAGATTACATAAAACCATACTCTTTTACTCTATAGTTTGTTTTTATAAAAAATTTAGTGACATTCACCAGTAGATATTATCTTTTTGCTGTTAATATGAGTGGAAGGCAGAGCTAAGAGTCATGTCACACTACATTGCATTTTTCCATATTCTTTGTTTAATTAAAGTCAAAAGAAATCTGTGTGCTAGGACCACTTTTAGGTAAAGTTTAAAATATTGGTGGTGCTTTTGATAGAAATTAATGAAGAATAAAATCCTGTCTACAGCATATGGAGTGTGATACATGGAGCAGCAGCATCTTTAGGTGTTCCCATACCTCCCCTCCTTTATGGCATTCTGTTAAAAACACTCTATCATTTTAAGATCAATTTAGCAAGAGACTTAAACATCATTTGAACAGGGATAGGATGACTTGTATGCTTAAAGTTAAGCATTCACTTAATTACACCAGGAGGTATAACACAGAACTGGAATTATGACACCAGATTATATTTCTGAATTTGTTGTAGGCCCTCTGTAGGATTCTGGACAAGTCATATATTTTTCTATCTAAAACAGGAATAATAATGCCAACCTTTTAAAAAAAAATAGGTTGTTTGGCTAAAATATGCTATATAAATGTAAAAGTTGTTCTTATTAAGCAACTATCCAAAACACACACACACAAACAACAACAAAAAAAACCAAAGCTAATAGGACAGGATAGAACCTTTGTCTGGGAAGTCAGTTCAATATTGGCAGGGCATGGGGAGAGAGCAGCAATGTGTATTTCTATTCATAAAAATGAAGTTCACATCATGGATTGTTTAACATGGAACTGCATCAGTAAATGTGCAACAGCAAGGTCCTATATGGGACCAGATCTTATCTGCCATAAATTGGGACACAGTATAATGGAGGTAGGTCAATTTACACCAGCTGAGGGTTTGATCCATAGACTCTTTATATTTGTTGTTTTTACTGTGGTGGTCAATATAGCTAATACAATTCCAGTAGATAAAGAATTATAACAAGTTCACTTTCGCAAACTGCATTAGATTAAAACAAAAAGATACATTCTGTTACATACAGTTCTGACTTGAAACGGGACAAAACTCCAGAATCAGTTATCCATCCTCATGGCACTGTTTGGTCAGGATAAAATGCTTTGAAATGGAAGATCATACTTAAACCTCCTTCATAATTTTGACCACATGTGGAATAAAGCCATGATTCTATTAGCTATTCAAGATCCTATTAGTTCTCCTTGACTTCAGGCAGAGTTAGTATGTCCCTGTGAAGTAATTATATTCCCACTATGCTGTAAGAGAAGAGTGACTGACTGAAGAGAGGCAAAGCTACCAGTGCTGATCCTTGCTCTCACTAACACAGCAGGAGTAGGGATGAAAGGCTCTTGACAACATCACAGGAGCCACACAGTCAAGAAGAAGAGTTGCCAGTAATTCCACTTTTCCCTTAGGTATAAAAGAACATCACTGTGTACCTATGAGGAAAGAAGTGGCAATGAGTGGGAGGGGAGAGAAGCCCCCAGAATTCTTACAGTGATCCTGTGGAGAAAAAAAAAAAAGAACCGAAAAAGCTGTATATTCCCACAGACCACCAGATAACTTACAAATTCTAAGTGTCAAGCGTATAAGCAGTGAATTATAAAACCATTAAGTATACACATATGGTTTCTGACGACATTGTGATAGAAATAGGATTAAAAGATGAGATGGTCATGGAATACACTTTACCCACTATGGGATGATCATAATCCTCAAGAAATGTTGAGGGATAAATGTTCCAAAGGATGAAGGAATAAAGAGATATACATTAATATGGCATTTCCATGGAGAAAAGTATATATTGACATTTTGGAATCTAAAACATCATTTTTTCTTCTTCTTAAAAGTGATTTGTTTTTTGTTTCATAAATATTTTACAATTAAATAAACAGGTATTGATGAAAACAGTGATTTGGAAAACAAGCCGAATAGCAAATATAATATGGGGTGAAAAGGACATACAGAGTGAGTAAAGGTACTGAGCTCAGCCACCCAAAAGTATGAAGAATATTATGATTGCTCATTTATTATAATAGTTGTAATAAATGGGCTAAAAGGAGGGAATAATTCAGATTGTAACATTATTTTCCATTGTTTAGATTACATTCTAACACAAACTCAATGTAGAGATTTCATTAAAATTTAAATAAAAGGTGGGGGGTGAGAAACGTGCAGAGAAGGAGTTGCTGCTGGCAATGCCTTTACATGTTTAATTCCTGGGGCTGAATCAAGCCATTCTCAATACTTAGACTGACATTCTGGCCTACTGAAGTCAATCAAATTTTACCATGGATTTCAATAACGCCAACATTTCACCCTTAATGTAAGAAGAGATCATAAGGATGTCTACAGAACACTGACATCTGATAACAGACAGTCATATGATAAGCAAGGACTGAGCCAACCAGAGGCCAGCAGGCTGAATGACTGACAATGAGTGGGTGGGGGACTGGAGCCCAGCCTACCTGTGGCTGTGACTGAGACTGATTGCCTGCCACCATGTGGTAGGGAAAATGGAAAGGTAAAGGAAGGGGGAGGGGGCTCTGGGAGTGGCCCAGCTGGGAAGTAGAGCCCATAGGGCAGGAAAGTGGAAGGTATATGAGAGCCTGAGGGGTTGGAGAAGGGAAAGGGGAGTTCTGCCTTCCAATGTGGTTCCCCCCACATTAAATGAGTTTAACACTTCTGGCTTAACCAAATGATAAAGCAGGTACGCATCTGAAGTCATTTGCTTTTGACAATGAGTTCAGCACATAGATTGAGAATGCTTCCGATCCTAGAGACTGATTCACTCTATTGCAAATTTTACAAGGACAAGCTAGTGATAACTGGTCCTTAAGGTTCTTCTCCATAGTGATGATAGAATTCCACCTTGGTGGGATGTCAGCCTTTCTACTAGGCCCACAAGCCCATCTCAGTATATCTCCTCCTTCTCTACACCCACATTAAAAGGCCTTTGAAGTTCTATGTGAAATGAACAAAAGCCCTTAGAAAAGTATACAGAACATTTTACTTCATCTGACATAATTCCCTGGGCCATGCCTGTAAGAGGACAATGTCTGATTACATCTCAATTAGCTGTGACCAGCTGACCTAAAGCTGGATAAAAGTGTCAAGGCACATTTTATATCAGCAGAGTGTCCACATGAAAAGCAACCTCTTCTGCCTCTCTCACACATGACAAAGCTCTAAGAATGGTTTTGATACTGACATTTTACAAAAAACTATTGCCATGATCTGGTCTTCATGAAGGAATTCCAATTTGCTTCATAGCACTCCAATTAATGTTTCTAAAGCAGTGCGGCGGAAGTTCTCCCATGCCTAAATATTTAGGTTTTTATTTTTTTAAGCTGAACAGATTTTGTAAGGATTAATCACTGCATAAATCTGGTAGATCTATTTATCTATCTGACTAACACCCCTATGTGGCTATATCTACACTGCCAAAGATATTATGAAATACTTATTTCAAAATAACTATTTCAAATTTATTTCAAAATAATTATTTCAAAATAGCATTATTTCAAATTTATAATTTTCAAATAGGAGTCTAGAGAAGACTCCCTATTTCAAAATCAAGTAGGAATTATTATTTCACAATAGAGAGTCTTTACTAGACTCTCTATTTTGAAATAAGAGAAGGCAAGAAAAATATAGGCCCATTGTTTTTAAAAAAAAAGTCAATTCCATGAGTTGGAATGGCTTTTTTTCAAAATAACTATCTCAAGATTATTACTATTTCAAACAAAAGCAGGTTTAGTTATTTTGAAACAGTGTTTTTTTTTTTTAAAGTAACAAAGTATTTATTTTGAAATAAAAAATGCCTGCATGGACAGGTAAAAATGCCCCCCCCATAAGCCTCCTTATTTTAGAAAAAAAAATCAGTGTAGACATACTTTGTAGGTCTTTTTCACATTGTGGGATGTTTGTAGAAGTAATGGTTACATTTTTCCCTTTTCATCCCTTGAATTACTAACTTTTCAGTGGTTCTGTTTCATCTTTTGTCTTCCTGTCCACTAATGAGTTTTTAAGTCATTTGGGGGTTTTCTTTCCTAAGTTCACATCCCTCTAAATTTTGAATTTAACTGTAAAGTGCCAGTGGAAGTACTTGGCTGTTTGGTTCAAGGTCCCAGTAGTGCAGTTGCTTGGGGAGTTCTTCTTGTGTTACTCTATGGCTATGTCTACACTTACACTTTAATTCGACTTAAGGAGCCCTAATTCAAATTAACCTTCTCCCTACCCCAGGAGGCATTTCATTAAGTTGGATTAAGCATTTTCCTATTTCAAAATGAGGAAACTCTAATTTGACTTAATAAAACCTTAATTTACTTTGAATTAATTCTTAATTTGAAGGTCTTAATTCAAAGAAACACAATATTAGTCCAGGAGTAGCATTACTTTGAATTGAATGGGCTTTCTGGCTTGCGACAAGGAAACCCTGCATGACTCCCTGGCAGAAGGAAGCAGCATGTGACTCCCTTTTCCTGGGGAGCCATGCACAGCTCACATGGCACCCTTCTCCCCAGAACTTGCAGCTGCCAGGCTTCCCTGTCTGGCATGTCAGGCAGCAGGGAAGGAACCCCATGGAGGATCCTGCCAGCTGGTGAGGAAGGCACCCTGACAGCTGGGGACTCCCCTATCTTGGCAGCACTGGTGGCTGTCTTTCCTGGCGCTCCTGGGATGAAGGAGGCCCGGGGAAGAGAGTGCCAGTGGATCTCTTCCCCAGGAGCTTCCAGAGGATCCCCTTTTCCTGGGGAGCCCCAGCGGTTACTTCTCTTGGCTTCCCCTGTCCAGGGAGCCCCAGCAGCCACTTCTCCAGGGCTCTCCTGTCTGAGAGCCCCAGAGGCTCCCTTCTCCCAGGGAACTGCAGCTCACTTCTTGCTGGGGATCCATGGGTCCAGTGGAGAAAGGAGCCGTGGCTCCCTGCTTGCCAAGGAACCAGGGCTCCCCTTGTCCCCAGGAACTGCAGCTCCCCTAGCCTGGGAGCCGCAGCTTTCTTTGGAGCCACAGCTCTCCCAGTTTGAGCTAGAGAGTCTAATGTAGACTCTCTAACTCAAACTAATAAATCCTGCTTTAATTCAAATTAGGTGTCTAGTGAAGATTCTCTAATTCAAATTAATAACTTCAATTTAAAGACAGATTTAGTTAGTTTGAATTAATAAATTCAAACTAACTTTTGTAGTGTAGACATAGCCTGTGGGAGTGAGAATCCCAGTGGATGGCATCTTTAGAAAAACAGATTTATAGCTAAAGTCATTTTCGCTTTCCTTTTCATAAATGACTTCAGTCTCTTTATTTACCTTCTCGCCAATTCGCTTTTGTGCACAGTTATTCTCCTTGTCAAAGCACATCCCATCTCCCTTTGTGTTGAACCCAAACTACTCTTTTACCTTTATTTATATTGTATTGTCTCTTGTCTTATCACCTACATTGTGCCAACACTAATAATCCATGCTAAGATTATTTGTATCCTCAAAACATTTTACGTACCTCTATTAAAGTCTAGCATCTCACATGATGTCCCTCAGGCAGTATCAGTAAAAGTTGTGCAACCCACACTTGGTGATTGCAGTTTTCCAACTTGAAGTCAGAGTCAACAGCGTCTGCTGCTTGGGTCAAGTCTTACTTCATAGGATAGTGTTTTCCAACAACCTTCACAGTATTGGGAGAACGGTTGACTCATAAATGTATACTTTTTTCTTTGTTACATAACCACTGGATTTAAGTGTTATGTTAGCCTGTACTAGAGACTTAGCCTCCTTCATGAGTTTTTAAATAGTTCATTATCCAATGATAATCTGTAAATGGTTTATAAAGTAACTGCTCATTAATTGATACTTCGATGTAATAATTGGATTTGCAATGGCAGTGCTTAGCCATGATTTATATTAAAGACTGTTTGTTTTACAGAATAACAACTATGCAATGGAAACTGGTAAAATCATTACTAGTTAGTATAATAAAGCCATTAAGACCACATGATAATGTGAAGTATTTTGATTTGTCACAAGGTACATCTAGATTATGAATAATATTATAACAGCGGTCAATATCCAAAATGAATCCAAATGTAAATTATATTTAGTTAAATTAGCGAGGTTTCCAGAATAAAAGGATTATATTTGACACATACAGTATGGGGGGCGGGTAGGGGGAAGGTGAATAAACAAAGAAACAAATCTTTGTTAGCATCTCTGTTCTGCTGGAGCTACAAAGTCTTTTTCAACATTGTTAAACCCAGAAAAACTTTAAAGACTATGATCAGAATAACTAAAACACCAAACATGATGAATGGATGAGATGGAAGATAAATAATCAGTCAGCCTGTAGATTGCACTGAGGCAGTAGAAAAGTAAATGAAGAGGGAAAAAAAATCATGTTGATTATAGAGTGTAATATACATCAACTGAATTAAAATGTTTTTTTGATAAATTCTTATAGTAATTTAGTGTGGGGAGAGCTACTTTGAAAAAAAAAAAGCTTTTTATTGTATGGATGCCTAAATGTCAATGTCAGCATCTGTTTAAAAATTCACAATTAAATTAGCTTGGTGAATGAATTCCTGTAATTCAACTGTTGTATAAGTTGTGATTCATAAGTCATAGGCTATTGGTATTATATTATAATACAAACTAACAAAGTCTTGAAGACATTTTAATCCTGGTGAATACAATTATCTTCTTTGTGCTTTCTTTTTTGGCCTCTGCATTTTTCTTAGCAGATACGTGCAGAATCTAATTTATGACCATGTAGTCTTTTGAGCTATCTCTACACTTACATTGTTAAACTGATTTAACTTAAATTGAACTAATTAAATCAAACTAATAAATATTAAATCAATTTAACATGTCCACACTAGAAACCAGAATTGAATTAGCATGTCCATGCACAGGACTTGCTAGTTTGCTGTAGGAGAGTGGCACCATGGGAGGTGTGGCAAGATGGCCCCCAAGAAGGGTCATGCCCACACCCAATGTATAGAAAGAGGAAGGCACCCTGGGAAGGAGAAGGGCAAAAAGTGTTAAATCAAAATAACAGATAAATCGAAATAATGAAGCTACACTGCGTTATTTCAAAGTAATAATTTCAATTTAACCATCATTTTGATATAAAGTGAGATTTTCTTATTCCAAAATTACTGTTCCTTATTTTGTTATGAAGGTGCTCCTCATTTCAAAATAAGGAAAGCTAGTTGAGACATGCACTACTTTAAACTGAAGTAATCATCATTATTTTGATTTAAAGTGTAAATGTAGACATACCCTTGGAGCATTAATTTACTAAAGATAGATTATCTATTGAAAATATTAAGATAGAATCTGTGCTTGACTCTATATGAAATGATAAGCATTAACATGCATTTTTTAAAAAAAAATTGGTATAGTAAATTATTTTAAATTGCAATATACATTTTATTAATTGTGTTTATTAGAACAGTGTCATCAGGCCAAACAAAAATGGGTTGCACTATATAATCCCAAAGTAGTAGGCAGTTTATATCCTGAAGATTTTACAAACTAAACAGACAAATATTTAGAGTACACAAGGACTGTGAACCACATGATGGGAGCAAACATCATGTTAGTCTGTGATCAGGGAAGGACAAAAAGGCAGCAGGGAGGGTGATTTAGGCTGTGTTCACACAGCACTTTTGTTTTGAAACAAAAAAAACATGTTCACACGACGCACCGTTGTTTCGAAACAACGGGAACCCATTATTTCGAAACAAGGGCGTTGTTTTGAAACAAGTTAAACCCCATTTGGGGTCGAAACAATGCGTGTGAACATTTTGTTTTGGAACAAGACGTTCTGAAACAAATATTTAAAGGGCTGCCCCCTCAGCACCCTGGCCAGGGAACACTCAGCACCCTGGCCAGGGTGCTGAGGGGTGTCCCCTGGCCAGCAGGCACCGGCGGCAGCGCTGAACCCTGCCGGTGTCTGCAAAGGGGGGCTGCAGGCACCAGGGGGGTTCAGAGCTGCACAGCGCTGAACCCCGCTGGTGCTGCAGAGCCGGGCTGCGGGCACCGGCGGGCTTCAGCGCAGCCCAGCGCTG
>ML681989.1:20382335-20408511 GCA_007922195.1 Podocnemis expansa | reverse complement strand
GCAGCCCCCCTTTGCAGGCACCGGCGGGGAGCAGCGCTGGGCAGCGCAGCAGCCCGCCGGTGCCTGCAGCCCCCTGAGGAAGCGAAATAGCAGGTTCACAGTGTGAACCTGTTATTTCATTTCCCGGGGTTTTTTCTTATCTCGAAATAACATTTTGTTAATTTGAAGTATGTTATTTCGAAATAAGGTGTTATTTTGAAACAAGTTGTTTCGACACATCTTGTTTCGAAATAACCCTGTGTGTGTGAACACAGCCTTAGTCATGAACAATTCAAAATATATGCCTCTGGTAGCTCTGATAAGCATAACAAACAGGTTTTTTGGTTGGTTTTTTTTTTTTGTTTTTTTTTTGCTTTTAGATAGCACATCTAAGGTGAACTTCAAAATACTTTCTTCCTTCATGAAAGGGTCTGGTTGGTGATATCACACCTCTATTTTGTATAGCATTTAATTCTGAGTATGAGATCAGCAGAAAATGCCCCTGCAAAATAAGAAGTATGATGCTCATATATTTTTTTTCATATCCACATATAAGAAGTGCTGTATAAATGCCAAGTATTATTTTCATTTTTAATCAGCCAGTCAGAACATAGTTTTTGACAATGGTACTAGAAATACTGACAAAATTCAGCAGAATAATCACTGATTATTCTGAGACTTAGAATGATTACTACAGGAAACATTAGTTTCCTGCAGACAAATTTGCCTTTTAGTAAACTGAAATCTTATGGTTTCCCCTCTTTTATCAGCTTAATTGTAAAACATGTTTGATACAAAGTTCATGAATCCAGCCAAAAGGTACTACTTTAATATTAGCTCTTCAGAAGCATATACCGTTACTAAATCTTTCTGACATAATATACCATAACCTGCAGTATATGACAAAACCTTCAGAACAGATATATTTGATTGTATCTTAAACTTACAGTACAATTCAGTGACTGATTAACTATGATCTGTCAGTGACAGATCCCTTTTAAAACAACAGGAGAGAGACATGTTGGAGAAGGATAAGGATTTACAGCGTACACACTTCAGTATGACACAGAGTTTATACAGATTTGGACTAAGTTTACTGTGCAGTCAAAACTAGTTAGTTATTCATGATTTTTATTAAAAAATCCAAAATAAACACAATAAAATGTGAATGTATAAAGCATAATTAAATTTAATCAACAGATATTATGAAGATTATCCTAAGTACATTACTCCATGCTCCATTAATTACATATGTCCACAGTGGTTTCCCAAGGGACAATATGGGTATGTCCACACATACTGTTTAAATCGAAATAACACTGGCTATTTCGATTTAAAAAATGGTAGGTCCACACGATGTTCCCTTATTTCGAAATGAGGAGCTCCCTCATTTTGATATAAGGAAAGTTATATTGATATAATAAAACCTAGTATTAGATTGATATGACAGTTAAATCAAAATTGTTATTTCAAAATAACACAGTGCAGACATGTTATTTCAATGTAACTGTTAAATCGATTTAACACTTTTTTCTCTTCTCCTTCCCAGGTGCTTCCCTTTTTCTATATATTGGGTGTGGGAATGGCCCAGTGAGGGGGCCATGTTGCCATACCACCAATGGTGCCCCTCTCCTGAATCAAAATAGCAAGTCCTGTGTCTGGACATGCTATTTTGATTTGGGGTTTTGTTGGTGTGGATCTGTTAAATTGATTTAATTTATATCAATTTAATAATTTTATATTGATTTTATTAAATCAATATAAGCAAAATCAATTTAACCATCTATGTGTGGACATAGCCTATCAGCCTTAAAACACAGTCTCTTTAAAAGTAGGCATTAATAAAGATGATGTTTGAATTCGCTTTGAATAACACCTTAGAGTAGACACATAGCCCCAGAAAACTGCTCTCATTATGAAACAAAAATCTTATAAAATGTGAAATGTATATGTTATTGGTTTTGAAAGCTAAGGTGCTTTCGGAATACAGCCTAGTATTGACTGATTTTTTTTGCATGAACATGGTAATACCATACCCATAAGTTTGTCTGAATGACTATAGAAACACTTTTCCTTCCACTCCTATGGAGTACCTATACTTCCCCCTTAAAATTTCACACTGTTGTTACCACTATACCAGAATACAAATCTGTTAATGGCAAGAACATGTTCGTAGATCAGCTGCTGATGTTTTTACCTCCATGTCATCTAGATTTTGTAGTCACTTTGTTTATATTTACATTGACTTCAACAGGATGACTGACATACACAAAGTTAAGAACATGTTTAAGAATTTTGATGAATTAGGACTCAGAAAAGATTAAAAGTTTGAAAAGAATGAAATAATATAGTCATTTGTTTTTGTTACAGTTTCCCCCAACAACATAATTGGACATTTTCCATGAAAGAAAATAATACATTTTTCCTACTCTATAATTTAGAAACAGCTTGTGCAATTTTCTGAAAACCTCTCCAAGTATTTTTCATCTAGCCTAGAACTCTCTGGTTCATAGATTTCAAGGCTATGAAAGACCACTGTGATCATCTGACCTACTGTGAACACAGGCCATAGAATTTCCCTAAGATAATGTGTTTTGCATTATAGTATTTTTTTAAATCCAAAATTTGATATTAAAAACACCAGTGATGGACAGTCCATCATGATCTTTGACAAATTGTTCAAATCACATTGGACTACAAAGATTTTGCTTCCTGAATACTTTTGGGTGTATCTTATGGATTTTGGGCTGCTGATTACAAAAATCACCATGAAATTTCCCTATCACATACCATTTTTTTGAAATCACCTATATTTGTTATTTCAATTCATAAATTAAGTCTATTAAAATGTTGCCCACAATGTAAGTGAAAAGTTTTCTATCTTGTGTCCAAGCATGCCTGGGCATGCACTGACACTGCACCTAGTGCAGTCCACACAACATGCAGTAGGAATGCTAAGGCTTAGGCAGGGCAGATGCTGGCAGGAGAGGTTTTAGAAAGTCTATGAAAGCATTTCATGCACCCTGTTCTATTCATTGCATTTATATCAGTGTGCATTCGTGTTGATGTGCATAGCATATTGTGTGTACTCACAATAATAAAGCAATTGTATTTTCAGGAGGATTTGTGATAGCAAAATGTCTTGCCTATGTCACAACAGCCGTGATACGTTTTGTTACATTTGTGGTGAATATACGCTTAAACCTCAAAGATGGAGCATGACTGCACATACTAAGAAAGTATATGGGCTCTACTTTGGTTGGAAAATTGGTGATCAGGACAAAGCCTGGGCTCCTCACATTTGTTGTGCAACATGCGCTGTTGATCTTAGAGCTTGGCTCAGAGGTATTTGGAAGTCAATGCTGTTCGCGGTCCCGATGATATAGCGAGAGCAGAAGGATCATGTGACAGACTGTTACTTCTGTCTGACCAATGTGTCTGGGTTCTCCGCTAAAAACAAGAAATGCACTGAATACCCCAATCTCCCTTCGGCCATGAGCCCTGTGCCGCATGATGACAGTCTTCCAACACTGAAGCCACCAAAGACATGTTGCCTAGAGGAGGCAGACAAAGATGCCATGATGCACGAGCCAGGAATGGAAAACAACACTGATCCAGATTTTAAACAATTTACATCAAGTAAGCTTCATCTGATAACTCAATCTGAGGTAAATGGAATAAGCTACCTAGGGAGGTGGTGGAATCTCTGTCTTTGGAGGTGTTCAAGGCCCAGCTAGACAAAACCCTGGCTGGGATAATCTAGTGGGAGTGGTCCTGCATTTTTGGCAGCTGGTTGGACTAGATGACCTCGTGGAGCCCCTTCCAACCCTATGATTCTATGAAATGACCTGATCAGGGACTTGGGTTTGTCATGGGCAAAAGCAGAATTACTGGGTTCAAGACTGCAAGAATGGGGTCTGCTGTCACCAGGCATGAACATTTCTGTCTTTCACAGCCACCAAGAAGATTTGACACAATTCTTTGGTCAGGTTGATGATCTGTGTTTCTGCACTGACATTGATGGGCTGTTCACTGCTTTGGGTTGCCAGCAAGACCCACAACAATGGCATCTTTTTTATTGATTCATCAGTGTTAAGCCTGAAAGTTGTGTTGTTACACAATGGCAATGTCCACCCTTCAATCCCAATTGGCTATGCAGTATAAATGAAAGAAACCTAGGGAAATATGGAAGTTTTGTTGAAACACATATAGTACAGCAACTACAACTGGAACATCTGTGGTGATCTGAAAGTAGTTGTGCTGCTACTAGGAATGCAGCTCGGATACACCAAGTACTGTTGTTTCATTTGTGAATGGGACAGCCATGTTAAAAAATCTCATTACATTAAAAAGGACTGGCTACTCCATAAGCAGTTGGTTCCAGGGCAGAAAAGTGTGGCACATAAACCACTTGAAGATCCGACAAAGATATTTTACCTCCTCTTCACATAAAACTTGGACTGATGAAAAATTTTGTGAAAGCGATGAACAAGGAAGGTGAAGGATTTCAATATTTGAGACAGATGTTTCCCAGAATAACTAATACCAAGATTAAGGAAGGCATTTTTTATTTTTCCACAAATCAAAAAGGTCATCAATGGCAGGCAGCTCGAAGAATTTCTAGTAGGGCCAGAGAAAATCGCATGGAAGGCATTCAAGGATGTTGAAAATTTTCTTGGCAAATACAGAGCACCAAACTATGTGCAGCTGGTTGACAACATGCTTCAAGCATGCAAAACAATGAAGTGCAACATGTCACTAAAGATTCATTTTCTGCATTCACGTTTAGACTGCAAATCTTGGTGCAGTCAGTGACGAGCATGGTGAAAGGTTTCACCAGGACATTGCGGTCATGGACCAATGGTATCAGAGCAACTGGAATCCATTAATGCTGGCCGATTATTGTTGGGCACTTAAACAAGAAGTCTCAGACACTGAGTACAAATGAAAATCATCAACAAAACATATTTAGCTCGGTTGAATTATTACAAAGCGTCAGCACCGTTACGCAATTAAATGCATTACATTCCATAAAAGTCAATTCCTTGTTTCTCCAAATTCCTATGTGATACAAGTAGTCTGAAATTATAATTGTGTTCAGCTTCAAGCGGTCTAGCAGAATCAAAGAAATATTTTTGAGGAAGCAACACTTTTGAAAAATTTTAACTACAGTCACTGTTAAAACACATTTTATTTCCTTTATTTCCTTTATTCCAACTTCTATCAGTTGGAACTTGTTATGCCTTGGCTTTGTCTTTTAGACTGAAGAGCCCACTATCAAATATTTGTTCCCAATCTCGGTATTACATAGCCTGATGAAGTCACCCTTCATTGTCTCTTTAAGATAAATAGATTTAGCTGCTTGAGTTTATTTCTTTAAGACTCATTTTCTAATTTTTTTAATCATTCTGGTGGCTGCATTCTACACATTCTTCAATTCATCAACATTCTTCTTGACTTGGGGACATCAAAACTGGACCACGAATGCCAGCAGATATAGCACCAGTACAAAATACAGAGGTAAAATAGCCTCTCTACTCCTATGTGAGATTCTCTCTTTATGTACTCAAAGACTTCATTGACCTTTTGTCCACAGTGTGGTACTGGCAACTTATGACCAGTTGATACCCACCTACTTTTTAGAGTCACTGCTTCCCAGCCTGCATTCTTAATTCCTAGATGTAAACACTTGCATTTATCCACATTTAAACATATAATGTTTGCTTCTTTGCAGCTTATCAAAGGATCAAGGTGTTTCAGCGTCAGTCACCTATCCTCTCCATTATTTATCGTTCATCCATAATCTCTGTTTTGTGTGGAAACTTTCAGTGATGAATTTTATGTTTTCTTGTGGGCATTACATCAAAATGTTAAATAGCATAAAATCAAGAACTGATAGGTGTGGGACCCTGCTAAAAACCCAGCCCTCATTGACAATTTTCCAGTTTACACTTACATTTTGAGAACTGTCAGTTAGCCAGAGTTTAATCCACTTAATGTGTGCCATGTTCATTTTTATTGTTCTTTCTAATCAAATGTTATCCAATATGAATGTTAGGCTATAGGAAATTTATGTTCTTGACATAAGAAAGATAAGGTAAACATATGGGTTTTTAAAGGTACTATAGTCATAGCCACATGCTCAAATCTCACAGTGGAGGGGAACATAAAAAAAATCAGATTGGATTGGATGTTATTGAGTTAACAAAACCTTAATACTCAGACATGATCAAATATGAAATTTCTCCAGCTGAAGTGAAGTTGCACTTCAGTCAAATATTTTGACTGGGCATCCACTGACCACATATGATGCTTTATTTTTTCCAGATCAGTTCTTTACATCCTGCGTGTTGTGACACATTAGTGTGTTGTGACACATGACCAAGTGTGTTGCTGGGCCATGAGCCAGCCCTGCAAGAAGCTGAAGCTTGGCAGCAGCTTCCTGTGATTGCAGCTCTCCAGAAGAAAGGGCTGGGTTTGAATAGTCTTTGTGTCAATTTTTCATTGGCTTTTTGGTGGGACCAGGGCGGAGGGATTTTCAGTGGTGAGGGACTCTGCTGTGGCAGCAAGGTTCCCCCCCTCCACCCTCCAAAAAAAAAAACAAAAAAACAACAACATGGAGAACTTCTGTTTTAGATATCTTAGGTTAGATATTAACTTCAGGTAGTAGGGGGAGAGCTAGTAAATCAGAATTGCATTATATTCATGATATGCAGCAAGCAAGTCTCAGCAATAATCATACCATAGAACCTGACTATTCAGCACCTAGCTAATCAGCAGGGTTGCCAGCCCTGCAATTTAGTTTTTACTCACAAATGGTGAGGCATTTTTACTGACACAGTAAGTTTTTACTCAAAGGTGGCTTTTGGGGTAAGTGAAGCAGGCAGCCACCTAGGGCCCCAAGCAGTAACAGGCCCTGTAGTGGTTGCCTCCTTGGCCTAAGCAAGAACTCACAGGGTGGTGAGGGAGCAGGGAGCTGCAGACTGTCAGGGCTGGAAGCTCTGCTGTCTGCCTGCCCTCCTGGACTCTCTCTAGCGGGAGTAGAGGAGCGCTCCACACCTACCCCCAGCTGCCCTCACTTCCCCAGGGGAGGGAGGAGAGTGGCCCGCACAGATCTGTGGCTTGCAGGGTGGTGCCCTGGAGCAGCCCGCTCCAAAGAGTTCAGGCTGCTTCACTCCTGGCCAACCTACAGATGAATGGGCCCAGTCCAGGGCCTGGAGGAGAAGCAGCCTGAGTGGCCAGGAGTGAAGTGGCCTGAACTCTTTGGAGTGGGCTGCTCCAGAGTCCCAATCCCCACAAGCTGCAGCTCCACGCCAGCCACTCTCTTCCTTCCCCCTGGAGAGACACGGCCAGCTGGGGGTAGGCGGGAAGTGCTGCTCCACCCCTGCGGCAGAGAGGCCAGGAGGGCAGCGCAGCCACTGGCCCTGACAGTCCACAGAGCCCGCTTCCCCCCCAGTGAGTGCTAGATTCTCCGGTGCTTTCCCTCGGATGGGGGCCGGGGAAAAGCCATGGCCACTGGGGTAGGCTACAGAGGAGGGAGCCAGAGCCATGGAGGGGGCAGTGGCAGGGAGCTGGGACTGGGGGGCAGCAGTTAGGGCTGCAGGGGGGCCTATGGCCTTGGTGAAGGTGACAATGGGGGCCTGTAGGGGGCCCCATAAAGGCTAAAAGCAATTACCTAAGGCTGCCTCTGCTTTTACTGACAGCACTAAAAACAGCTTACTCAGTGCCTAGGCTCCCGCCACAACCAAGATTACCTTGGCTGCCAGTTCATTTTGGAGGTGACTGAAATTAAAGTGGCCCTTGCCGCCATTAGAGGCAAATTCAGCAGGAGGAGCCTTCACAAACAAACAACTCATCTCACCGCAGAAAGAGGGAGAGCCTGAAGTTTCACTTTTAATGGTTTTTAAAGGGGCAGTGGCAGCTGCAGTTCCTACAGCAGGCCAGTCTCCCTGTTGGTGAATGTGAAAGATTTTTATGTATGTTTTCTTTTAAATTATGGACAGCAGTAAATCTGCATACTTTTTTACAGTGTCCATAAATTTACAGAACACTTTGCCTGTAGCAGACTTTGCCTTCTTCATTTTTTTCTTCAGCTCAAAGGTGAAACAATTTTCCATATTACAAAACCTTCCTGGATTAAAATATTGACCTAATTGAAGTCAATGGATTTTTAACTAATGGGATCAGGATTTCACCTCAGTATTTTCACAAAATATACCACAAACATTTACTAGTACATTATAATGCATGATCACAAATAATTGAAATTAAACTGATGAATAAGGGCCTGATTTTTAAAATCTATTCACCATTCATATGCCCACAAATAGCTGATGATACAAACTTGTGGATAGCAGTCTGTAACTACACTCATAAATCAAATGATTAGACACTTAAAGGTCTTCTTTGGCATTTAAAATTGGAGGCTGGATTAAGGCTCCTTTAAAAGTCAGACATTAATTAAAGTTGACTCTGCATGATTTATCAAAAACAACTGATATCCAAAAATTTGAGTTCAGATGTAGGTGAAGTTTTGCAGCAGGTATTAATTATTGTGAACTACATAAAAATTCAGCTTGTTTGAAAAAAAAAATAAGTATGAAGAGATGCAGCTCTGTAGTGACATGTGAAGCTCTTTGGATCTCACAAGGAAAAGTACTGGGACAATTTTTTTGAACAGAGATAAATCATGTTCCTGTGCAATGGACTGCAAACAGAATGAATTCATTGACTAGTTTAACAAAGGAGGATGTGCATTTTTTCCTATGTCACAGACATATTTGGAAATCTGAATGACTTCTGTATAGCTAGCAATGGGGGAGGGGGGGGAATCCTTCAGGTGAGTGATCAAAACTCAGGATTCATGAAGCAAATTGTTTTCTGGAAGAATAATCTACTGAGGATGAACTATGAATCTTTCCTGCTGCTTCTCAAGTTCCTGGATAAAAATGAAATTATCCATCTTCCCACACTGAGGATGGTTGAACATCTCAGCCCACTGGAGGAACACTTTTCATCTTTTTCCTATCAAACTGAATGTAACGAAGTCTGATTAAGTGTGAAACCTCTTTCACTACAGGCCTGATGTCATGATTTTTCCAGCAGTTGACGGAAACTTTCCTGACACTGATTCTTACAATGGCCATATCCATATGCCCCAACTTTATCTCTTAGAGTTCTGGTTCATTCATGAGAATGAATAACCTGCACTTTTAACATACTCCTTGAAACTGATGGTGCCATTTGCAAACACATATTTGTGCAAAGAAAGACTCAGTGCACTTGTGTTCTTCAAGTGTCAGCATGTCTGTCCTGTTGATATCACATCCGTTTTAGATGTCCAATTTTTACAGTGCTGCTGAACTTAAAACCCATGTGTCATATTAGAGAGCATTAAATATCATACTTAATGTGTAAAATCCTTGGATTCCTTCAGCACCGTTGCTTTGTTACTGCTGGGGTTACAGGAAACAGTCTCAAAATGGAATCATGGAAGCAAAAGTTTTGGGAATCTCTGCTCTAAAACTATTATCCCAATTGTTTCCCTAAAAGATTATACAGACTTTTTTAAGACTTAACCCCATTTTCTAATGTCTTTTTTTCTTCTCTGAATAACATTCTAAATGAAGTTAGTTTGGTATCATATGGAACTATAGTAGCCTTTTGGTGTGCACTGTAGACAAAATTGAAGTTGAGGGCTGTAATACAGTTTGTTGTTCATGTATTTCACTGAAGTTAATGGGATTTCTGGGCATAGGCAAGAATTACAGAGTTATACAGAATGCAGGATCCAACCTCAGAGCTTTCTGTTTCAAACATATTTCATCAAAGCACACACACAAAGTGTGGTTCAATACATGATATTCCCTTCATGGTGGAATTTGGCCAAAGCTTTTGCTGGATGACAGTCTGATTTAGAATTCTGCTGCAGAATTTTGAAGTAACTTCAAGTCAGATTATTTTGTTGTTAAATTAACTACAAGAGTAGGTCATACAATACCATTTATGTACTTTTTTCCTACTGAGCTTACTTGGAGTGATAAAGAGTTGTGCCTCCTTAGAAGGAACTTCAGGGAATGACTTTAGCTTAGGAGGTACAAGACCTTTTAAGTTCCTGAGCATGAAAGAGCAGTGAAGAGGTTGTACCACTTGTCTCTTTCCTATCTCCTTGCTCACCTGTGCTAAGATGAGAGACAATTTAGCCCCTGAAGTTACATTCAATTTATTTTAGACTGACCCCAAAATTTCAGATTTCAAAGTACTACAGGTCCTTATTATTTGCTTATTTATTTAAGAACTTCCAATATAAATCTGCATTTTGTAGGTTGTCAGGAGGAAGCTAGTATTTTGATGAATGAGAAGGACCTGAGACTTTTGGGACTTATAGCAGCTAGGAAAAGCTAAGAGGTGTTCTTGGATTTTTGCCCCCAGATGACATCTTGAATTTTTGGCAATGTGAGAATTGATACATCTTTTACTCCATTCTTCCTTGTATGATATAACTTAAATATTTATGGGAGCATTAAATTACCACATCTCTATCTGTAAATAGGTATGTAAGTATTTAATGCTTCAGTTGGCAGCACCTGACACATCAGAGACATCAGATATCTGTGCTATATACTTTCAAGTAATCTCCACAGGGCTATAATTTGAAAGCGGGGGTTGGCCATAGCCTTCCACCAAGCTGTGATTTATGAATTGCTCTGAATAGAATTTACAAGGAAATAGGATATCATTAAGAAGTAGCTCTTTCTACCAGGTCTGGCTGGGGGTCAGAATGGCTCAGGAGTGTTAATGGCTATGTTTGCTCATCTCAAGTAAATTGCTTGTGAATTACTTTGCAAAGCAGAATTGCCTTAAAATAGACAGTTGAAATATCTTGCTGTAAATTGTTAGCATGTTAGCAGTCCAGAAAAGTGATGTAAGGCATTTAAAGCAATTCCTGGATAAAAAAGTAGAACATCCTACAGAAAATAAGTAGATCATTGATCTTTTGTCTATGAGTTATTCTTTATGTAACTCACAAGGAGAAATAGAGTAAAACTGAGTACTAGTCTAAGGGTGACATTTAGGTTACTTTCTAATAAAGTGTGGAAATAAAAAATAGACATGATATATCAGATGGCCTACTCTTTATAGACCAATCATATGAGCCATAACTTTGGTCCAGTGTGAAGTAACCTCCAAATGTTTGAGCAGGCTCAAGCCTTACTTTTAACAGAAATATTTTGTCAAAACTAAGTTCTATTAGACAGAGAATTCCAGGATTTATTATGCCTATCAGTAAATCAGTGGGCACATAGGGGTTGTATAATATTATTTCAAACAAAACTGGCAAACTAATCTTCCAATAAAAAATAAATAGAATACACATTATTCTATCACTTCAGGTTGTAATGCACTGAGCACTGTGCACACATAACAAAAAGTGAGATATAAAATGAAGAAATAGAAAAGGTAATGTGATTTTAATCCTCTATTACTGTAGAATTAATTCCCTTAAATGCATGGAGGAATCACTGCATTTCAGAATGTATTGACTTGATGTGCAGCCAATGTACATTTTGTTTAGCCATTATAATTAAATCTTCTGATATCCTACAATAATAGCACTGGGGCAGAAAAGAGTGGGAATGACTCTGTAGTGTAGAGTTTAGGATATTAATCTGGCAGGTGGGACATACAAATCCCTGCTCTTATGAACATTTGATTATTTATATAAAGTAAAACAGTTTCAACAAGAGACACTGAGAGATTTCCCCTCTCAAATTTTCCATAGCTCAGTGGTTAGGGTACTTTTGGGGGAAAGATGGAATCAAATTCCTGCTCCACATGAGGCAAAAGGCACCTAAACCCAGGTTGCACCTACCCTGCGGGAGTACTTTAATTTCTGGGCTAAAGTTTCACTTCCTCTTTGGAACCTGAAGAGGCTGGGGGGAAAGCTTTGGTGCTTAATTCCAAGAGTCTGTTCACAGCAGTGAATCTCAAGAGGAATTATACACCTCCTTCTGATGAGGGCTTAGGCCAGTTATGATAGCTGAGTCTTCAAACTTAACCTATTTTGTGAACTTCACTGTTAAAAGAAAGTGAAAATAAATGTTATAATAATTTCTAATAAAAATGCTGATGGGAAAAGTTGCAAAAGGGAGACAGATTGAATTAGTATGAACAAAAAGATCTACTGATATAACTCAAGGACTATATTAAGATTATACCTAGTGAATAAGAAAAGAGTAGCACTGGAAATCAAGGGACCAAATGTCCATTAGACCTGACTGGTGAGCAAAATAATGAGGTAAATTCCACTAAACTTGCCCTTTTGGGGGTATTTGAAAAGAAAAAAAAATACTGTAGTAGGGGTCAAGAATTAGAAGAAGCTGCCTGACAATATTCACAGGCTGGAGACAGTAAAGGAAGGAGCTTAGCCATCATGTCTGTCACCCTCCCGTTTGTTGTAGACTTCAAGAGCCGTAGTGTCAAAGATAGACATTTTTCAACCTAACCTGAGAAAGTCCTGACTAGAATGGACCAGAGAGACAAAGTCCAGTTTGCCACCTCCCCTTCTACTTTTTTCTGCTAACTCCTATATGTTACCTGAAATATGAGCCTATATCCATTGCTCTCCATTCCACCATGTGTTCTCCCCCACTGAATTTCATTTCTTCTCTTTCTTATTGTTCTTATTTTATTGTCTGTCTAATAAAAGTATGGATTAGTTGGCCACTACTATAAATTTTGCCACACCTCTGTCAGCTTGTGACCAAAAGACAACTAAAAAACAGTTCTCATTCTTATAGGTTATGTCTACACTTACAGTTTAAATTGAAATAATGATGATTATTTTGATTTAAAGTAGTGCATGTCTACACTAGCTTTCCTTATTTCAAAATGTGGAGCTCCCTCATTTCAAAATAAAGAATGGTCATTTTGAAATAATAAAACCTCACCTTATATCAAAATGATGGCTAAATTGAAATTATTATTTCAAAATAATGCAGTGTAGCCCCATTATTTCGATTTAACTTTTATTTCAATTTAACACTTTTTGCCCTTCTTCCTCCATGGATGCCTTCCTCTTTCTATATATTGGGTGGGGGCATGGCCCTTCTTGGTGATTATCTTGCCACATCTCCCATGGTGCCCCTTTCCTAAATTGAACTAGCAAGTCCTGTCCATGCACATGCTATTTTGATTTGGGTTTTTAGTAGGGATGTATTAAATTCATTTAACTTAAATCAATTTAATGATTTTTATTTTGATTCAGTTAGACTGATTGAATCAATTTAACAGTCTAAGTGTAGACATAACCATATAACCCAGTGCTGGTATGAGATTACCAGGTCTCAGAGTGCCTAGTAAGACTAAGTACCAAGCCTAAGTTTTTTCCAAACATGAGGTTCCAAACAAGAGTCAGCATTAGAGAAAGAAGCTGCATTTACCATCACTGACATTTTCTTCCTTTTTGTTTATGTATTCATCTTGTTTAGTTTTCTAGGAAAAAAGGTCATATTTTAATAATAGCAACAGCAATAACAGGCCCAGCCGATCTCTGCTAATTTTTGTTCCTTACCCTTCCCTCTCACTCCAAAAGAAAGTTATTGCCAGCTAAATAACTCTAAAATGGGAGTGCGTGTGGTTCTAAAAATTCTGTTCCATCTTGTTGAAGAGACCAAAAAATACCATTAAAATGAAATCCTTATTTAATATATTTAATTTCAAACTCTTAAATTGCTTTTCCTTCTTTTTCTGTGTTTTTTAATAAAAGTTTAAATAATCTATAATGTTGTGTTTCCTACGATACTAACCCAAACCTCTCCCCAAATAATTTTTAAAACTGTTTAATTTTGGACGATGACTGGGATATGTTAACATGTTAGAGTCTGGGCCCAGATGTCTCATCTAAATTAATACAATAGGTTTAATTCCCTTTAACAGGAGAGGTAAGGCCACTCCCCTCTCCTCAGCATTTTCTACTGTTTAATTTTGGTGGCTTTTAGCTCAGTGTTATGGGTTTTGTGGATCCTATCCTTAGATGCATATTTCCTTCCATGTACTGATAGGAATCTGGGTATTTAACTCAGGGCTGTGGATTCCAGATGGTGAGCATGCCTAAAGACAGGCATTTAAATGCCAATCCTAGCCATAAAGTTCAGGTTCCACAACCACCACCTACAATAAAGAACTAACAACTGATTTAGAACTGCTCATATATTAACAAGAGCACAGAACAATGTAAAATGCTTGAAGTTCTCTATCAATTATTGCTGTAGCCATGCAGCACTTCTTTTGTAACGTTTATGCAACCTGTAACATTTTATAAAAACAACACTCGGTGATGAGCAACAGCTTTTTCCAACTGCTGTCCTGATCTTCCTTCCAAACATTGGCTGATTTTGCATGCTGTGCCATATGTGATGCAGCCTTCATAAACTTCACACAATGAGCAGAAATTTTAATGCTGAAACTGTCCTGTTCTAAAACATTTATGATAGAAACACATATTTTATCCAATAAAAATTGGAAACATGCTTCCAGTGCTTTAAAATGCTGTTAGTGTCACTGTTGGAACTTTTTCCTCCCCCACAAGTTTCTGTACTTATTTACTGGACAGGTAGTAAATATGTAAGATTCCATTAACATTGTCTCAACGAAACTGCCTTTTTTGATTAAATAAATCACCTTGATTATAACAAATATGATAAAATGTCAGTGTAGATGTCACACATGGTTATATAGTGGTAAAAGTTTCCAGAAATCTCTGGAAGCATATCACCATGCCCATCCTGACTGCTCTGGCAATCCATTTGAATTTTGATGTTCTTCAGCCACCTTTCTCCACCCTCTTTAAAGTCACAGATTTTTTTTTTTTTTAATTCCACTTTCTGCTTGATTGGTGTGAAGAGCTCCTATTTCTTCTTCCCAGCTTACCATGACCATGGGGTAGCATCATGCGCCAAATGTTTTCCTGCTTGGAGCACACTAGAGCTTATGGATTTCACTTGCATTTGGGGAGAGTGAGCCATTCAGTCCGAGCTTCACTGCTGCTGAAGAAACTTTGATAACTACAGCGAGATTTCTCACGCCATGGCAGAGAAATGATATGAATGTGACATGTTCCAGTGCTGAGTGAAAATCAAGGAGCTGCAGCAGGACTACCAAAAGACCAGGGAGGCAAACAGTTGTTCTAGTGTAGAGCCAAACACCTGCTGCGTCTAGAAGGCGCTGGAAGCCTCCCTCAGTAGTGATCCCACTATACCCCAAGACTCCCATGGACACCCATATCTGCATGGAGACATCAGACATCAGACTTGACCCCAAAGAAGAAGTCACTGAGGAGGTGGTGGAGTTGATGAGGAACCAGAGCCAGAGACCAGATCATTTGGTGACATGGGAACCAGGATCTCTTTGAGACCACAGCAGGTTCCAGTTGGTTCCAGGTCTGCAACTCAGGCATGCAAGGTGCAGGAGAAGTGAACTCTTTTAAGTGTTTTTCAGAACTTACAATGCTTATTTATAGGATGCACAGATGTAATTTACTTTCCAAAATTACTGAGATTGTTGAAGGGATAGAAATGCTCAAGAGAAGTTGTGTTTCTATGTGCTTCCTATGCCTTTGTGCAGGTAATGAAAATGGCTGAAAAGTCTGTTAATGCACTCTGAGATTTCACAGGTATCCTCCACTGAGATCTCTAGGGGACATTCCTGGCAGTCCTTGCCAGTCCTCAGCTCCTCTTCTTCATATTCCTTGGCAGAGCACTTCTTAAAAACGATAAATTTCTCTGAGAAACTATTGTGAAAATGCTGTATTAAAGCAAATTTCATTGTAATACTGCAGGATGTGCTCTGGATGGAGTTTCAGTCTTATCTGTGAATTTCCTAGCACTTTTCACATTGAGCCAGACTCTAAATTCAATTAAAAGAAAACTGTTGCATTTGTAATTTAATCTGTTCCCTAATCTATTTCCTAATCAGAACAAACACAGTTCCATGTAGCATGGTCATTGGCAAACTCAACTGCCAAGAAACATTATGTGACTCTTATTCATAAAGGGACAGATCCTTACCAACAATGAATAATGCATCAGGCACAAAGACTTTTGTTATAGTCACGTTTAGAGTAAGGTGCTATTCCTCACGAGTGAAGGGATCAAAGTCTGACTCACAGTTGGTTTTGTTCTCTGGTATGGCTGAAAACTGTTGTCAGCTGCAGTGATTGAATAAATATGTTCATTATCTTCAGTCTTTTCCTGATAAACTTATTTTAAAGCTCTGTTCATCCTGTATACTGCTTGAGCTCATGCTTCCAGCGACAGCTGTTGTCTATGCAATGGATAGGCAATAAATAAGTGTTAGAAAAAGCAGGCTTAGTCAAAAACTATTTTTCAGTTGTAGTTTTTGCTTTGGCTTTGGCTCAGGCCCAGTAAGGATTTAGAGAAAAATTAAACCCTAGTCTACTATAGAAAATTAGATCAGGTTAACTATATTGCTCAGGTTTGTGAAAAATCCACACCCTTTACTGAGTAGTAAAGATGACCTAAATCCCTGTGTAGGCACCACTAGGTTTATGGAATTTATCATCAAGGTATCTACTGGTTCTTGGGTAGGTAGATTGCCTGTGATAATGGTTGAATCCTTCCCATCAGTATAGTCACATTGCCTATAGTGGTGCAATTGTGATGACACGGCTGCGCTGCTGTAGCTTTTTAAGAGTAGACAGGCACCAATTCTTGCCTAAATATCATTAGTAAAGACCATTTTAAATTGCTTTTTTACATAGCTTAAGCATGTTATGTCTCCAGTTGCTATATTTGACGAGGTACCCCCACCCCCCACAACTCATCTCTGAATCTGGCAATGTTTTCTGTCTCCCTCTGGGAACACGACAGCAGCCTTCTTTTTTATTCTCCCACTTCAGAGCAATCCTCAAAATAACTCTTTTTTATTTTTTGTAAAATAATAATTTGAAAATTACAGGGCTTCTTATTTACCATAAGATTTCACTGCAGCAAATGCACGTGCAATCAAAATGGATCATGGGTCAGATGCAAATTTGTTTATTATTAGTCATCAAAAGACAACAAATAAACAACCCCTACACCAAAAAGAAATATGAACCATATTTGACTTTATTTTTATTTCTCACATGCTGTTTTTTTTTTTTTTGCATCATGGACAGAATTCTGGATTGTGGCAGTAAAGATAATACAAATTAAAAGCAATGTATCGCCTATCCCCAGAGTGAGTGAACTTTTGCTTAAAAACAAGCACAACCACAATATCATGGCCCTACAGATATTAAATTCCTCCCTTGAGGAACAAAATGATATATTCTTCTTTCTACTCTCTCACTTGGTGTTATGTTGTACCCTTTCTAGTCTCTCAGGTTCTTCACTGAGGGTTAGATTTTGCCACTGTAAATGTAATGAATACTGGGTGATTCATGAGTGAGAATTTTTTTTTATAAAATTCCTGAGATGGAAGGCTGGAAAGTGAGAAGGACTGTACAGTTTCAGACCATTTCTCAACAGTCACAGCAAATGATTGCAAGACAGTGAGGTTGAATCAGTTTAACTGACAAATAGATGGAGCAATCGTTAAATGGGCATTTTTAGCTAGCCTGACTGGCTCACCAAGAAAAAATCAGTCTGAGTCATAAGAAAGACTTTCAGCCTGAGATCTCACAAAGACTCCCACAGGGAAGGAGGGACTTTGGGGAATGCTGTTTCCCAAAGAAGGAGACCATTTGCTGGAAGTAAAAGGGGGAACAGACTGTATCCCAAGAGCTCCTTGGTATCCCAAAAGAATGTAAGTTGGTTCAGGTCTTTTTCTGTAGCTCAAGGGGAAGTTCATCTAATTTAGGCTATAGTGAAGTATAAGATAAGTCGGATCTACATAAGCGTTTAGATTGTTTGTTGTTTAGAAATAATTTCCTCTAATGTTCTGTTGCATGTGCTAAATAAACCTACTTGTTTGAACAAGGCTGTTTGCCACTCTGTAGGAATCATTGCAAGCTTTCAAAGAGGAAAAACATAGGTGTCCATTTGGACATTCATGGTAATAAATATTCAGTGGAATGGGTGGTACGTACAGATCCCAGCCTTGAAAAATTCCATAACAAACAATGTGGACTTTTGAGAGAGTAACACTCAATGTAAGTCTATACTGATTGCGGCAAAATCACCATCCTCAGCATGATCTTCTGAGTTCGATTGAGTGATCATGTTCAATCACTGCAAAAATCACCATACCAACTCCTGCTTTGGAACTGTAGTTGCCATAAGTTGACAGGAAGGCATTTCTGGTGTGTTTAGTGAAATATATAAGGAACTTTTAGAAAGTTGTCAGGATTTACATAAGGTATTTTACATAGCTTCAGTATCTCTCATCGACAGCCAATGAAAAATATGGCAAGTATAAACTAGGGCTTAGAGAGCTCAGAAAGGGAACAGAGATGCAAACAGCTCCTTTCACGTAACAGTTACTCACTGTAGCGCATTAGCCCATTTGGTGCACCAATCCATACCTCATACCCAGTGTACAAGGGATTATGATAAAAAGTCCATTGGCCTTCCTCTTAGTCCTCTTTTTTTTAGTGTCCTTCTTCCTGCCCATTGGACCCCTGAGCTCTTGGGTCAGTCAGTCCTGATTTGATTGGATTCATTGAGGAGGCAACCTGCCCAGCCTGGACCCAAGAAAGAGAACCAGGTTTAGTGCAACTCAGTTTTATTAATACCACTCAGAGTCCTTTAGTCTTTTAAGGAGTCTCTAAGTGCAGATACACAAGCACACAAACAGTACATACAGCAATAATTCCTACTCTACTCCTACTGCTGCTGCAAACCCTTTGTCCTAGCCTGAGTGAGTACAATTAGTCATACTTACAATATGTACAAATACATGATGGTTTGTTTGGAGATGCTATTCGCAAAGTTACTTTTAATTTTGATTTTATGTAGGGCTTGTCTCTTTCTTCCCTCGGCTGAGGTGCTTCTGCCCTTGTACAGTTGCCTGGTGAGTCAGGGGAGTCCTTGGAGTGATCAGTCCTTCAGCCTGGCAGACATTATGCTGTCAGCTACAATTCTCTGTAGCCTGGCCCATAACTTTTATTAGCCCAGTGATTTTGCTAGCTTTGCTGAGATGTTATCTTATCGGGTCTTGCTTCCCCTTATTCCGGCTCTGAACCCTGGTTTGAGTGACCCAGCCAAGGCTCAAATCACAAGGGCTCTGCCTATCTGTGACCAATGAGGACATGAATTTTACCTCACACATAGCATGTTCAAGCAGCTCCCTGGCTTTCCTTTGCCTCATGCCCGGTTTGGTGCATTCCCAACTCAGCGAGGTGACTTGGGCTTTGACCTGTGTTAGCCCTGGGAGGCCTCAGCCTTCCAACACTAAGATGACCAGAAGCAAACATTCTGCGCAGAGTGCCAACAGTACAGAGACTGCTACTGTGAGTAGTTACTACATTGGCATGAGAGGTGGGATTGGAAAGTGTCTTGTTCACTCTTTCCCCACTGCTATGGGGATATCATATGAAGGAACTGCTCAGCCATTTGATGTTATTATGCCACATGCAGATAAAATATTGGGCCTGGGGAAATGAGGAGAAGGCATTTTTACTATCTGCAAAACAAAGGAAAAGCAGTGCATTTCCCTGCATATAAAAGTGTGACTAAATACAGAATTTTGTCCATTTTCTCCAGCTTCAGAAAAAGAGTCTGTATTGATTTTATTACTATCATTCCACAGAGAACTGACAATTAATTTTTCCAATCATTACTGTGGCAGTCAGTGAAGAATTCTCTCAAGAGCACTTTGATACCAGAAAATTGACTTGGCACACTTATGAAATACCCTTTTTTAATTAGGGTCTGAAATCCACAGTCAAGATCACAATGGTTTCATCTTGCTTACTTTATGAGGAGAGGTGGTCTGCTTGATGATGCTAATATTGTATGCACTTTAGCACATAGTAATAACCGCTACTCCGATAGAAGTGTATACAGGATGCCTTTGTATAGATATAATTTATCTAGTCTTGCAATATCAGTGGAAGCATATCACTTTGTGACTTCAGTCATCTAATTTTTTATGTCTATTATCTGAGTTCTCTGCTGTACATTCACTTGTATACAATCGCACACCAAATTGAAACTTGAAAGAACATTTAAATTGAAAATATTGCAAAAGGATGTCCTTGGAATCCTGGCTATAGCTGTCTCACAACAGTGTCAAATATGCTTGATGATTTCTTCATCATCTTGGTACATCCTATGGTATGAAATATATGTTTTATGCTTGTTCTTAGATGCAGATAAGAGAAAGAATCTGCACTCCAATGCTTAGGGCACCATGATGGGAGAGTGCTTTGGGATTGGTGGTGCAATCCAGGCCTGTGAGATGTGCACTAGTATCTGAAAGGCCCTGCAACTGTAGCTACAACCTAGACACCATAAGCCAGAAGAGAAGCATGCAGGTCATACCATAAGTGTCTGTGTGCTATAGAGCATTGTTTCAGAAGCTATGACTCAGCTACTTGCTTACAGCATCATGAGGGCTTCCTGGTCTCTGCAAGCCTTGGTTACTATTTAATGGGTGACCCAACATACCACCAGCACCAAATTTCCCCAGAATGGTGTGTCCTGTAACATGCAGCACTTCCCAGGATAGTTCAGGGAAATAATAAGGTTTGTTTACTCTTTCAAGGATACCAAATGCAACATTACTTAATAACTTAATTGGGGGTAAATGTATCTTCCCATTCAAACATAGCAGCAAGTTGGTTTATAGTAAAATATGAAACAACTGTATTAAAAATTTGGTATAGGATAAGTTACCCAAATAAAAAGGGAAGTTAGAAAGGTCACACACAAATAAAAATGAAAAAAAGGTAAGTGCCACAATGCTGAGCATTGTAATTTCTAAATCTTTTTGTTTTCCATCTATTACAGAGCTTCACACTCCCCCGTTCACCTTGTTATTCATGTGTGTTGCTGATCTCCTTGGATTACTGAGGGTTTTGGTTAGTGGCTTCTGGGAGTAAAGAAAACAATTTTTTTTTCTACATCGAAAGAAATGTGTGCTATGCAGGGTTCTTGTACTTCCTCTCAGCAAAAGAAGAGCTAGTTATTATAAATGTTTTTCTCTCACATTTTGCTGTAATCCAATCAGGTTTGTGGTGCAAACTGTACTTGTTTTGTGGTAGCCAGAACATGGGCAATTTGATGATAAAAGTTATGAAGAAGGGGTATAATCTCTGTAGAAAGAATTCTCCCTCATCTGTCCTCTAAAACTTGCATGAGGAAGGGATGACAAGATAATTACAATATGCTCTTTAATAGAGATGTTTTCAAACTGGTCCTTCACTCAAATTTGTAAGGGTTTCTAACATTTAATTATGTAAATTAAACTTTAAAATAATGTTTCTATACATAACATGTGGCAGATAGATAAACCTTGAACAGGCATGGTGCAGTGTTTACGCTTTTTTGGCAAAAAAATATGATTAAAATTCTTCATAAACGGAATTTTAACCATTCAGCAGTGCCTGGTAAACACATTCTACTCTTTCTGGGAATACTATTAATAATGCCAAGCTCTTAGTCATTGTTTTTTTAGCATCCTTTTTTTCCCTCCAAATGGCCACCATCTTCTATTCTTCTCAGAGGCCAGAATGTGGCATCAATTAGAATGGCCTCCATTTCCCAGTAAATATTACCATAACTTATATACGTGCAAATGAATAACAATACAAGGGTCCAACTTTTTCAGATAGCATTTACCATGCATAATCATCACACTGTGTTAGATGGGGGTAACCACCTATCTTGATTAAAAAAAAATAGACACTTGTTGATGCTTTTAGTTTAAAAGATATTGTATATTTGACCTCTCTAATGTTATTTCTAAGAAAATTGACATGGGAGAACCCAAGATTTAGATCATTGCAGTACCTGCCAACCCCCAACTGTCTTCGAACAGAAGTTACAATGGAAGTTCTAAAAACATAACTCCAACACTTTCATGTGAGTTGCACCAGAGTTGTTTGAGGACTGCACAATGGTGAACTAGGCACACAATATGCTTCTTGCATACTTGTCCTCCCATTCAAGAGCAGTAGTTGTGAAAATCTATGCGGCAGTGCTAGCAAATCAGCATAGCAGTCACAGAGGGTGAGTTCTGTAAGAGCTCTGAAATGGTGGTTTGAAACCTAGTATACTGTTGTCAAAAAACAAATTCTCTTTACCTTAGTTATAAAGGTAACAGCATTGGAGTCAATAGAACTATTTTTATCAATAAAACAAGCAAGTTTAGGACTTGAATCAGTAAGTGACGGATTCATCCTCGTGTCCATGGATCCTATATACGGATCTTCCTCTGTGTTCCTACATCATCTTTCCTTTACTAGCAATCTCTGTACAATTGTACAGGTGTTGTCACTGCATGTTAATAATTTATTGCTGTGTGTGTTGTTATAGCAATTAATGCAAAAATTGACTATCAGGGTTTGTGTATATGAACTGTAAGTATGTGGCAAGTTGGGGTCTAAGTTGGGGTAATTGGAAACATACTAAAACACACTTGGCAGCTCTTATTGTGCTGCTGGCATGTCTGCATAGCCATTTCTATGTGGAAATCAGGGAGGTGATCAGGAACACTTAGCTTGGATTCATAAAGGGGACATCATGGCAAACAACCTGAGTGCTTCTATAGTGTGTTAACTTGCTCTCTTGATAGGGGAAAAGTGGTGGACATGATATATCTGGATGTTAGCAAAACTTTTGGTATGATCTTCCACAGTATTCCTCCCAGCTTATTTAAGAGGTAGGGGATGGATGAATGGCCTGTAATTTGGATAATAATCTGAGTAGATCATCAAAATCAATGAGTAGTGAAAAATGGCTCAATGTCTACTTGTCAGCTGTTATCACACAGGCTATGTCCGCACGTACAGTGTTATTTCAAAATAAAGTCCTTATTTTGAAATAAATTAATTTGAATTAAGGAAAAAGCTCAAAGCAAAACAGCATGTCCAAACACAGGACTTGCTATTTTGCTTTAGGAGAGGGGCATCATGGGAGGTGTGGCAACATGGCCCCTCCCTGGGCCATGCCCCCACCCAATATAGGCTAAAAGGAAGGCACCCTGGAAAGGAGAAGGGCAAAAGTGTTATTTCAAAATAATGGTTATTTTGAAATAACACATCCGAATGGCGCTATTTCAAAATAAGCATTTTGAAATAACAGCTGTTTTGATTTAAAATAGGTTTAAGCTATTTCAAAATGATGGCTCTTATTTTGAAATGACGGAGGCCATCATTTTGAAATAAGAATACATCATGTGGACCAAATCTCTTTTATTTTGAAATAACTGGTGTTATTTCGAAATAAAAGAGACGTGTGGACATACTCACAGTGCCCAAGGGGTCGGTCATGGGCTATTTTTCTTCAACATTTTCATTAATGTTCAGGATAATTGGGTGGCTTGCACCCCCACAGGTTTGCAGGCAACATTAATCTGGGAGGAGTGGCATATATTGCTAGAGGGTAGGGATAGGATACAGAGTTACCTAGATAGATAGGAGTCTTGGACCAAAGAAATCTGTAGAGGTTCAACATGGACAAAAATCCCATGTACTACTACAGACTGGGGACCAATTATATAAGTAGCAGTTCTGCAGAAAAAGATCTGAGGCTACAGTAGAGAAGCTGGATATGAGTCAACAGTGTGCCCTTACTGCTAAGAAAGCTAACAACATATTGGACTGAATTAGTAGGATTACCGCCAGCTGATGAAGGGAAGTGATTAATCCCCTTTATTCAGCTCTGGTGAGGCCACATTTGAACAATAGTGTCTATTTCCCTCCCCTCCTCCTCACCGCACTACAGAATTGATATGGACAAATTGCAAAGTGTCCAGCTGACGGCAACAAAAATGGTTAGCAGGGCTTGAACATATGATTTATGATAAGGGGCTGAGGAAACTGGACCTGTTCTGTCTGCAGAAAAGGACAGTGAGAGTAAATTTGATAGGAGCTTTTACCTACCTGAAAGGGGGTTCTAGAAAGGATGGAACTATGTTGTTCTCAGTGGTGGCAGATGACAGAACAAGGAACAGTGTTCTCAAGTTTTAGTGAGAGAGGTCTAAATTAGATTTTAGGAAAACCTTTTTTTTTTTTTCACTAGGGGAGTGATGAAGCACAGAATGGGTTGCACAGGGAGTTGGGGAGTCTTCTTTCTTAGATGTTTTAAGATCCAGTTTGACAAAACCCTGAACGGGATGATTTCATCGGGGTTGGTACTGCTTTGAGCATGGGGGCGAACTAGATGACCTCTAGATGTCCCGTCCAAACCTAATATTCTGTGAGTCAGTGATAGTGTCTTTGGCAGACTAATGATGGGTAGTGTTCTACCAATGCTTGACATGAACTAAGGGTATGTCCAGAAACACTGTTTAAATCAAAATAACTCTGGTTATTTTGATTTAAAAAATGTTAGGTCCACGTGATATTCCCTTATTTCAAAATGAGGAGCTTCCTCATTTCAATATAAAGTCATATTGATATAATAAAGCCTAGTATTACATCAATATGATAGTTAAATTGAAATTGTTATTTTGAAATAACACAGCAAGGACATGTTATTTCGATTTTACTGTTAAAATGATTTAACACTTTTTGCTGTCCTTCCCTGGTGCTTCCCTTTTTCTATATATTGGGTGGCGGCATGGCCCTTCTAGGGGGCAATGTTGCCACATCTCCCATTGTGCCTCTCTCCTAAATTGAAATGGCAAGTCCTGTCCATGGACTTGTTATTTTGGTTTGAAATTCTAGTGGGGATATATTAAATCAATTGATTTAACTGTGTAAGTGTGGACATAGCCCAAGTGTTTGCATATACATCCCCTCAAACTCTTTCTTCAGCCAATTATTTTAAAATACCATTTGGCTACTTCTGAAACTGATGTGAAATTGACTATAAGATAGGTAAGGTGTGCTGTGGTTGCTTAAATTAATGTGTCCTCCCTATGAGCTTGAAAAAAAACTGAAAAGTAATAGATAGTAGCATAATCTGACCAATCTGTTTTCAATAAAAAGCAACATGGACATTTAGATTACATTACAATAGATTTTATTGTAGAGTTCTGATTTTTTTTGCATTGGGCAGTTGGTAATGGGATAGCAGATAATGTATAAAAATAGAATGTTTTGATGTAAAAACATAAATTATGTTTTATGATAGCATTCTTGCTCATCACAAATTTTATAATTAGTCAGTGCAGGACTTTTGTTCTCTATTTACACATTTATGCACTTTTCAGGAAAACAGTCTTTAAGGCAAAAACATATTTTTCATAAGGACTGTTTAAAAATATAATCAAAATCTGAGGTATTTTGCAGTTTAGCAATATTAAAATACACACATTTTTATTTTATGTATTATATTTAAGTCTTTTTTACTTAAACAAAAATTGCCAATTTTTACAGTTTGAATTGTGAGTATTCCCAACTATGAACTTGATTATGCAAATAAATAAATAGATAAATTTAAGTAAAAAACCTATACTTTTTAAAATTTATTTTCACTGTGTTGATAATTGCTAACATATAGATTTATAGTGTTGATAATTGCTAACATATAGATTTATAGCCTGTCTAGTAATAACAGAAGTCATTTCTGAAGGTATCGAAATAGAGAAAAATTATCTGTTATGTTTACTGCACAAATTCATTCAACATTGAAATATTTATAGTTCTTTTTTTTTTCAAACTTAGGGATTTTATCAGCAAAAGTAATGTAAGGAGAATTGCATTAATATATTAAAATTTCAAAAAACTTTACTATATTTTCTCTGATTCAGTTTCATCTTGAGGACATGAACAATGAACTGACTTTAGAGGGACGACTCACATGCCTTTCGTTATGAGCATATATAAGTATTTGCAAGATCAGGCTAAATCAGTGGTTAAAGTATAATTTGGTGGGCCCTGGAACCCTCCTAACTGGTGGTCCCCCTTCCTGCATGTGTGGGCCCCAGGCCAGGAACAACGAGGGCACGTGATATGGAGGAATGGTGCAGTGGCAGGAGGTAGGGCTGTTGAAGGGGTGGCTGGGGTGGGAGTAGGGGCAGGCAAGGAGGGCAGTGAAGGGGAGAGCAGGAGGCAGGAGATGCCAGGGTGGTGAAGTAGGGCATA
>ML681989.1:20330771-20382325 GCA_007922195.1 Podocnemis expansa | reverse complement strand
GGCTATATTTGATGGGGACCCTGGGCCATTCATCCACCCAGTGCCCCTCTGGGGCCACAGGGAGCTGAAGGACCCTGATTGGGCCTTCCTGGTGGGAGAGAGTCTGCTCCACTGCTCCCCAGACAGCCCCAGCTCTGGCCCACTTTGCTGCCCCAGGGCCTGCACTGGGAAGCTGGAGTAGCCTCAGTCCCATGCTCCTGGCTCCCATTCCTCCTCTGGTCAAGGCTCACCCTCAGAGCCTCTTACCTAGTCACCAGAGTGGAACAGCACCCCACAGGCTGCTCCCTCTGCCCTGAGTCAGCACTGACTGAGCATGCTCAGAGGCTCTGAGAATGCTTAGTTAGAGCAAGTGCAGGGCAGGATATTTAAAATCTCCCAGCCTAGGGGAAGCTCTCTGCCAGCCAGAATGTGCCAGAACAGCATTCCGGAGCCTGCTATTTTTAGGGGCTCAGTGTTCAGTGTGCATCTAGAAATAGAAAATGGAGCTAAAACACTGCATTTTGCTGTCCACTATTTTTAAATGGTGGGCCCCGGAACATAGCATTCTGGCTTCATTTTCTATTTTCAGAGGCCTGCTGAACACTGAGCCCCTAACAATGGTGGGCCCCAGAGTGCCATTCCGATGTGTTCTGGCTTAACCCTGAGCTAGCTGTCCATATTCCAACTAACCAAAACTCCAAAATTGGTTATGGACCCTGGCACTAAACTGACTGTAGATCCAGGGCTGAGGAGCTTTTAAATGTAGAAGATAAACATTTCCCTGCAAATTTTTCTTCAGAGATGAATGTAATGGGCCTTAAACAAAAGAATATCTGAACAATTCTTACCTATATATTTATGATAAATATGAAGGTACTGTGAACCTCTGTCATATTCTTCTGTTTGTTATATTTTCAATATCTTTGCACCTGCTTGGGTTTTTAAATCTAAATGATTACAGGGTTTTAACCCTTGGAATTTTTAACCACAGTTATTGTTCAACTCCCTTCACAAAAAACTATCAATCTTAAATGTGTGCAAATAAGACCAACTAATTAAACTTAATTATATGTCACTAACTCAATATAAACTCATTTGCTGCTGGAATATGGACAATTCTTATTTTTTAAAAGTGTTTGTCTTCTATGAACCCTAACTTTAGGAGCAGAAGTCTGTAGAGGAACAGATTATTCAATCAACTTGTGATCCAATACACAGCTTTCTGTTTCCTTAGGCAGCTTCCCCATCTGCTCACATATTCAGTGGATTCAAAATGCTCTGTATATGAAACCACAATCTGTTGCTAATAGAAAGCATTGTTACATATTAATCTTTGTGACTTTACTGCACAAACAAATAGGAGGAAGAGGTAGAATAAAAAGGCAAAAATGATACATACATGGTCTTTCTTAATTTGTAAATGTGGTAAGGTAAATGATGCTGAACTATGTGAAAATCAAAGCTGAATATTGTGGTAAATGGTATTTAGAAATGGGGGGAGGGTTGACAATAGAAGAATGATTTGTATTTTGTACAGGGGGAAGGGCAAAACTGTCAAGCACATCTGATTGCAGCATAAACTGGCACTCTAAGCTTCCTTCCTCAATTTTCTGCTACATCCTCTACCTTGTTCTCCTCAATACATCTTAAAACAAGTGATCTCAAAGTACTACAGACCTTCCAGAGAACAGGAATCTTTCAAATCAAAGTCTCAAAAGTTACAAAACAAAGAAATCTTCCACCCAGAATACTCTACATCCAGCTTCATGGGTATGTCTACAAAGGAGGTTTAAGCTGACTTAAGCAGGCTTACATCATCTTAAGCAACTCCCTCCCACCACACTTGGAGTTCATTAAGTCAACTTTGCTACTTGCTTAAGTCAACTTAATAACTTCCACCCTTAAAGTTGACTCTAAGGGTTAAGTAGACTTAACAAAATGTGGCCATTAAAGTCAACTTAATAAAGTCAGCTTCAGACAGGAGAGCCATTTAGTTTGACTTTGTAAAGTTGACTTAAGCCAGGGGACCCATTTAAAAATGACTGTTAAGTTGACTTTAAAGGGGTCTCCTGGGTTAAGCTGACTTTGTAAAGTCACCTTAAACAAATGGTGCCTCTCTAAGTCGACTTAAGAAGGTCAACTTTAAGTTGACCTTATTAAATCAATGTACTTCAGACCTCTAATGGAGACACAACCCTTGTTTGTTATGTAATTGACAATCATTGTGTCTCAGTTTCACACCTGAATCTGACTGTTTGCTTCCTCTCTCTACCTTCCTGGCTTAATCGTTCCTTAAAGGCAACATCACTGTGGTCAGATCAGATCCTTGGACAGTTCCTAATCTTCCAACAGGCTGCTTGAAGTTTTGGTACCTAAGATTGGTTAGCCCTTGTAAAAGAGCAGAGGAAGAAAAATCCCCTAAACTTCTTATAGTTAGTACTCCATTGGTTAGTTCAGTTTCCTTGGATATGTGAGACCCAACTTAAAAAAAAAAACAAAAAACAAACAAAAAAAAAAACCTTGTCCTATTTGAAGTGGAGATTTGGAGACTTAAAGCTGAGTTCTCTTCCTGAATCAAGGCTGAATGCCTAATGACTGAGTTGTAGAGACATTCTCTCTTTTTGTGACCCAATGAATATTAACTTGCCATGAAAAGTAGAAAGCTCCAGCATGAAAGATTGGCCATTATTCTGATAATTTGGACATGTTAATGGGAGATGGAAGAGCTAGGTTCAAATCCCATGACAAATCAGGTGAGAGAGTTGAATCTGGGTCTTGTGCACCACAATGTATTGGATATTCTGGACACACTTTCTGTTACCTGAAAAATTCCTCACTAAAGTGGCTTTGACTGCTTTTGTATGAATTAAATATGTGCGCTCCACTAGGAAAACAGGTAGGGAAATCCTTAGTCTGAGAAACCTGAAAGATCTTAGGCATGAACTATGGCTCTGAGCAGCCAGTTTGCTGTGAAATTATATCAGGACTTTGGAGACTTTGTGTATGATTATCGGAGGAATTTAGAACCGTACTGGATTAAGTGGCAGCTGAGAATGGTTTTGAGAATATCGAGTGTGCCTAACTGTTTAACTTAGAAAACTAAGGGGATGGTCAGGTTCCTAAGTACCTATGTGTAGTTAATCCAAAGTCACTTTTGAAATGAAAGTCTCCTTAGGCAGGTAGGCATTACAGTGCTTAACAAAACAACACCAAGATTTTGTTTTGAAAGATTCCTGTTCCCTGGAAGGTCTGGAGTTCTTTGAGATCACTTGGTTGAAGACTCACTGAACAGAACAAGGTACAGGGTGTGGCAGGAAACTGAGGCAGGGAGTTTACGGTGCCAGTTTGTACTGCAACACCAAAACAACACCTGTATAAAAGAGCACCAGGGACTATGCAGGAAGTCTAAGCAAGGGAATCAGAGGTTTTCTTGCTGGCTAGCTGAGGGAGCCAGCACCATGGACAGCTCACTGGGATGCACTGGGAGCTGCTTGGAGCCCACAGTTTCTGAAGATGCAAGCTGCAGCAGAGGTCTGGAGAGAGGTCCAGGGGCGAGGAGCTGGTGGGGGACAGATGACTGTGAAGGTTCCAGCCAGATACATCAAAACTGGATGACTGAGCAGCCCTGATTTGAGGAAACATACAAGACTGGGGACTGTGGGGAAACTAGCCCAGGGAAATAGACTACTGTTGAGAAATACTATAGGGAGGCAGTGGTGACGGTGCTGAAGTCATGGCACTTAAGGTCCCTAGGCTGGGGCCTTGAGAAATGGGTGGGCCTGGGACCCTCCCCACTCCCCCAGAGTGCCAGGAAGCTAAAATTATTTAAGCAAGATAGATATCTTCAAGTCACCAGAACTTGATGAAATGCATCCCAGAACATTTGAGGACCTGACTGAGGAGATAGCTGAGACATTAGCAATTATCTTCCAAAAGTCTTGGAAAATTAAGACATTCCAAAGGACTGGAAAAGAGCAAATATAGTGCCAATATAGAAAAGGGAAATAAAGATAACTGAGGGAATTACAGACCACTCAGCTTAACTTCAGTACCCAGAAAGATAATAAACAACTAATTAAGCAATCAATTTGCGAACACCTATATTAGAATAAGTTGATAAATAACAGTTAAAATGGATTTGTCAAACAATGTTGTACCAAATAACACTTGTCCAGCCTATGGTCCATGCACTGGATTCTGGCCTATCAAGGGCTTTTATCCAGTCGGTGGTGGCTCGCAGAGGAAGGGGGAAGGTGTGGGAATGGCATAGGTGGGGAAGGGGATTGGGAAGGGGGAAGATGATTGGGACCAGAGGACGTGACGAGCCAGGAGGGGAGGAGGGGTGGGAGGGGCAAAGGGACCAGAACCATCCAGATGTAGGGCCAGCAGGGGAAGAATGCTGGGAGGGAGGAAAATGATTGGGACCAGGGAGGTGTGGAGCTAGGACAGGAGGGGTCAGGGGCTGGGAAGGGGAAGGTGATTGGCAGGCAGTGAGGTACCTAGCTGGTGGGGGGGGGGGCTTGGAAAGGAGGAAGGTGATGGGGACCAGGTGAGATGTGGGGCCAAGAAGTGGGAAGGAGGCTGGGAGGGGAGAAAGGTGATTGGACCTGTGAAGTGAGAAGCCAGGAATGGAGAAGGGGATGGGCAGGCAGTGACGGCTAGGACTGAAGAAGGGGATCAGGGCTAGGGGTAGGGGAGTGAGTAAGGGAAATAGTGGGGTCCTGCCAGACTGTTTCCCATGCTTCGTTGCCACTTTTGCCCTCCCCTGCTCCATCCTGCTCCCCATGCTCCTCCCAGACTCCTACTCGTCCGTTGCCCTGCTCTCCAGCCATTCTTCCTTTGCCATGTTCCCCATGTTCTCCTCTGCTACCACACATAGCCACTCAGCCCTCCCTTCTCTTGTTGTGCTTCCTTGCCACCTGTACACATTGACACTACCTGGAAAAAATAATGCAAGCTCTTTTCAATTGATCACAAAATGTGGTTTTATAAACAATTGAAAATTTGGATACAGTTTTGAAAATGACACATATAAAGGTAGGAGGGTGGATAATATTTGGCAACTGTGTTTAGGTATGAAATGCAAGTTTCCACTTTTACAAAATCAAATTGATTTTGTAAGCTGTTTTCATTTTCCCTGTTTAATTTTAATTAATAATAAGATCAATGTTCATGCTTTGACGATCCAAAATGTGTCTACCACCCCCCTCCCCAAGTGAGAAAACAATTGCAATGTTGCCCCTCATATTAAAAAGGTTTGATACCCCTGTGTAACCTACCTAATAGCTTCCTTGACAGGGGGTAAGACTTGTGGATGGGGAGAAGCCATACATCTGCTATGTCCTGACTTTGGTAGGCTTTTGATACTGTCAAACATGAAAAACAAAACAAAACAAAACAAAACAACAACAGTGTGAGTCCTGTGGCACCTTAAGTACTGACAAATATCTTTGGGCATAGGTTTTCATGGTCTGCCACCCACTATGGTAGATGCATAAAGTGTAAATTATAGTTTGGAGGCACATATACATGTAAGGATGGGTGAGAACTATTACAATAGGAAGGGCAGATCCTAACTAAGTCTACTCAGTTAGGGTAGATGAGGCCCATTCACAACAGTTGATTAGAATAAGAGATTGTGTGAAGATGGACACTTATTTTTAGTTGTGAGCTAGCTATTCCAACCCCTATTCAGACACATTCTGACAATTTCAAGTTTGCAAATGAATTCCAGTTCTGCTCTTTATGCTAAAAGAAACTTGTTAATCTTTAAGATGCCATCAAACTCATTTTTTTCTGTATAAAGACTAACAAGGCTACCTCTCTGGAACTTGTCTTACACTACCGTCTAATTAACAAAATAGAGAAATACAACATAGATGAAGCTACTGCAAGGTAGATATATAACTGCTTGAAAAACTATTCCAAGGGAGCAGCTATCTGTGGCTTAAAGTCAAGCCTGTCCTGCTATATCAAGTACGTTTCTGCAGGGATCTGTCCTGTGTCTGATTCTGTTCAATATCTTCATGATGTATATCTATAACACAGTTTTTTTAAATGGCATTAGGCCATTCATTGTTTCAAAATATTTTTCAGTACTAAAAGTCCTAAATTGGTGCAGCTACACTGATGTAGCTGTGCCATGTAGCACATTTGGTGAAGATGCTCTATGCCAATGAGAGAGAACTTGTATGTCAGCATAATCACTCCACCTCCATGACAGGTGGAAGCTGTGTTGGTGGGAGAGTGTGTCCTGCTGGTGTGGACATTGCTTAGGTCACTGTAATTTAGCTTAGGTTGCTGCAACTTGTGTTATTGATGTGGTTTCTTTTTCACACCTGTGAGCAACATAGTTTAGATTTTAGATCAGCTAAAGCAATATTCTAGACCTGCCTTTAATGATATCTATCTATCTATCTATCTATCTATCTATCTATCTATCTTTTAATCCCACAAGGAGAACACATATCTGACAGCAACTGCTTTATATGGTAAACATATAAGTTGAAAAAGAACTTGCAAAAAAGAGACGTTTTTAGGAGTCTCAATTTGCAGAATTAAATAGTTCTGCTTCAGTATGTAAAACCTTTGTGTTCTTAAAAGTCAATGACTAATATATATCTGTGTGTGCAAGAACGAGGGGGGGTTGTAGCATTAAAAAATGGAACAAAAACTGCTTTGCTGTGCTGGCAGTCATTTATTAATAATTAATAATATTATGCACTTTCATCACCTTGTACCTTAAAGGACTTTACACATTTGAAGTTCCTATAGCACTGGTCCCTCTAAGTCAGTGGGTGGTTTTCTATTGAAATAACTGGGCATTAGATCAGGCTTCATCAAATACCTGCCTATAATTATCTTTACCTATAAGTGAAGTGTAGCAACCACAGACACCACTAGCTAATAAAGAAAAACTGTTTCACAAAAGTGAGAGAAAGGGAATTTGTGTGTCACCTTTTTTTGTGTATGTGTGTGTAATGAGGAAAAAACAGTGAGCCGGAAACGCAGACATTTTACAATCAAATGTGTTTAGTGTCTTATATGTTTAAGTTGATGTGATGCTTTGGACTTTATTCCAGACCAGTAAGGTGTTCTGTGAACAACTCCATTATTATCTTGGGTGTCACTTAGCTCTGCAGAATCCTGATACCAGCAACATGGTCACAAAACAGTGTGGTTACTCTTTTCAGGATGACACCAACAGTTCTTACAGGTCCGTGTTTTCCAGAACTACATTTCCTGCATTGTCACATCACTCTCACTGAATGCTCATCAGGGGCATCCCTGCCTCAAAAAACATTCAGGACACAGATCTGAGCTCAGTCTCCACCCAAAACTACACCCCCCCATACCTCCTCACTGCACTCCCATCCCCTGCTGGCAGTGGCCCCAGCTCCCAGGCCAGCTACTGCTGGTGACCCTCTCCCACATCCAGACACTTGCTGCAGCCCCTGGCCTGTGTCAGCTCCTGCCACCACTGGCAGCCCCTGGCTGGCTCAGGACTCAGGGCACTGACTTGGTTATTGGGAGCTCATGTCTGCTGTGTCCAGCACCAGCAACACCCCTTCTACCTCTTGGAGTGATCAACAGCAGGTGCTTGGCCATTGGTGAAATTGCTTGATCACTGTTTAGTCTGAAAGCCTTAGAAGCCTGATTGCTTTTTACATCTGGCACAGATTAATAGACTGCTCAATAACCTTGCTGTGCCTCAGTTTCTGCACACACAGTGAATAATTATTAATTTGGGTTTGATACAACAGAGCACATAGATTGTTAGTTTTCAGCTGTACATAGATAAAGATGGGCAAGTGCAAGAGGTTCCATATTTTATAAGGGGTGATATTTTCCACAGTCTGGGGAAGGTTTTTCTACTTCCTCTCTCACTACCATATGTATTACTCCAACTTATCATGGTGAGAACCATTAGTTATTACTAATCACAGAAGACGGAGAAAGCAAATGACATGAAAACATCACCTGAGGTAAGTGGATGAATGGCTGCTGAGTAAAAAGAAGAGTATAAAAAACCACCATCCAGACAAAGGAATGTGCATTATTACCCTGATTCCTCAACATGGTTCTGGCTATATCACTTGGCAAGGTTCCTGAAACAGCCATTCCTGCCTGTATACAGCCTCTGGAATGAACACGTAACTCTTACAGTTTAGTGAGTATGGACATGTTGTACTTAGTTTCTGGCACTCTACTGAACTCAAATATCTAAGAAACCCTTGTGCATTAAATCTACTGTTGTGCAATTAAGGTACACTGGGTTCACTAATAATTTACATTGATTACAGGGAGTGCCTTGCAACACCTCTCGGGATAAACATACAAACCTGCTTGTTTAATTCAAGATTTATTTTTTGTTGAAATATACAGTACTGAGAAGGTTTGTGGTACAACTAAAAAAGTTAATAAAGTACGTACGATTGAGTGATTTCTTGTACAAGTGAAAGAGATATGAAAAGTTACAAATGAAAGACACATTCTGCTGACTGTATTGACCTTCACTAAGTTACAGTTTTGGTTGTGGAATCTGCTTATCATAGACTTTCTACTCCCTTGGATGAAAAGTTCATCTATCTCAGATGTACGAGAGGTCTGGACTCTTTTATTTGCTGTAATGGAGGCCAAACTGGTTTTCTGTCCTGATTATCTTCCAAAATTCAAGTACCTTATTTCAGAGGGTAGGATTATTTCCTGGAGCTGCAGCTTCTACCATCATTAAGAGTGCTAAATGACCATCTTTTCTTTCAGAAAATATTTCAAGAATATATTTACATTTTGTTATATATTCCCTGCACATACACTATGCGATAACAGGAATGACCAATGAGTCACAAGTGTATATATGATATCTTACATGACAGTTTTTGAAAGCGGATATGACAATAGTGAGGTGTACCAATGAGTATGACAGACCTGAAATGATTTATGTTATCTTTAGCTTTCTTCCAGTTGGCACCAAGGGTCTCCATGTAACACCTGGAATATGACTAGGGCAGAATCACAAGCAAAAGATTTTCTTTGCTATCCTGATTTGTTTTTTTCCTCTGTACTCCAGACATATCTAACTCTTCTGTAGAGAGGAGAGATTTGCTTGTTCTTTTTTCTGTTTCTTTCTCAGAAGACAAGGCTCTGTTTTCTGAGAAAGAAGCACAGACAGGATTAGCAAAGACTCTCCAGTAGTGCTGCCAATTTAGATTTGGTATAAGGACATACAGCCTAAATCTGAACTTTAGTACACAAAAAGATCAGAATAGATGGTTTAATAGTACTTTCTGGCCATTAACTCTCTGAATGAAGCCTGAGGAATACAACACAATTTTAACACAGGATGTGTCAAAGAATACAGTAAGCAATGTGAAATTGCCAGGGCACTGTAGATACATATCTAGAATATAAATCCATCTTTCCACACTCTAAGACTCCAGATTCAATGCCCTGTTTGTTTCTTTTGCAGTCTGTATGGCTTTTATATGACATTGCTACTGCTCTCACCAAATTGATTCCATCTGTCCATGTTCAAATCCCTCCTTTAGACCTGCTTGTATATTGACACCAACATTAAGAGAGATATCAAGACATTTATACATAATTTTATCAAAACTATGCAATAAATAAATTAAGTAAATAATTAAATTGGCCAGACAATGTATATATGACAAAGAATATGGATGGAATTCATTCAGTCCTGTACCAAGGATAATACACAAACAATGCATCTAAAATTAAGGTTGAAGTGCAACTTAATGTATTGTGCCTATCCCTGACACAGGCTAAATTTTACCCTAAGTGCATTATCTTGTTACATGGACCCTCTCTTTCCTTAATCACAGGAACCCAAGGAAGAATTGCAAAGTGACAGGTTGCTGCTTTACCCACTGGAGAGGATTTGGTCCACTGACCTTGCCTGATCCTTCTCTCACTGAAGAGAAACAAAAAGAGAATGGCTATCTGCTCCTTTCTGAAAGCCATATAGTGAGAGTAGAAGGAAGTATTTTGGCCAGTGAGATTAGTGTGTTCTGAGGATTAGTGGGAAAGAAAAAAGGAAGATGTCTGATGGAGGGAAGAAATTTGCTGAACCCTTCCCCTGTCCTCCCAAAAAGTGTTACAAATATTATAAAATGTTAATTAAATTTTATATACATGTTAGCCCTTAAGGTGCCACAGGATGCTCATTGTTTTCTGTTGTTGTTGTTTTGTTTTGTTTTTTCTTCTTGTGTGACAGTATCAATAGCCTTAATAAACTCAGGATATATCAGACTTACAGCTTATAGAAACCTCAAATCCAGCTTCATTTTGAATGAATACAATATCTGGAATAAGCATTTTGAAAAGATTTTTTTTTTTCATTTAATTACACACACATCTATAACAGACTAAAAGTGAATACCTCAAGTGTTGGGAAGGTTCAGATTCAGATAAATAGTTCTGATTCAGAATTATGTTTAGAGCCTAGCTTACATCCATACACTTCAGCTTTAACAAGCAAAAGCTAATACAAGTACAAACATTCAGCAATGAAATTGTGCTTGAAATATAAGGTTGGGTATGTTCTATGCAAAAGGAATGCAACTGACACTTTCCTGACAGCATGTACGTTTCTGGTCATCCATGGAATTCAAAAAGGCTTAGTGACAATGTAAATTAATGCAAATTTCTCATGCTTCAAAAATGTCACAAATTTTATTTTGCTACATTTTGTGAAATTGTATACTATCCTTGCTCCCAAGCCACAAAGAGTAATTACTGCTTCTCGACTACAACCACCACCATTTTTAACATCCATGTTATTTTAGTTTAGTATAAATACATATAGACAGATTCACTTTTAAATGATCTATTTGTAATCGGTATATGACTATCACGAGCCTCTGCTCATGAAAAGGTTTGTGAAATGAACCATGAAGTTCATTCAGCAGGGGTTGGCAGCATAGCACCTTGCTGGTTCATTTTTAGTGTTCAGACTTGAACTTCAAGGGAAGCATCCCATAAACTCTCTATCCAAGCTGTTCTATTCACCACAACAGCATCTAGGACAGTGTTTCTCAGCTCTTACTAGAGTGGGGAACACCTAAAGGTATTAATTACTTTATGTGGAACACCTGATGAAAACTTTTTCAAAAAACTCTGGCATAGTCTGGCTGTAATGTTTCTAAGATCTGCGTATTGTTCCATCCTCAGAAAATTATTCAGGAAACTGAATTAAATATAATTTATGAATATAATGGGTTTATTTCTGAAAAAAAAGACGCATAATAATTATGCATACAACTTATAACTGTACATGACATTACTCAAGTTTTAATGGGAATTTTGTGCCAGAATGTTCTAAAAAAATCATTTATTCCTGGAGTAAGGTTTGTCAAAGTCTTATTGTAGAAGTTATGTACAAGGAATTTCAATGCCAGTGGTATCAGTGGCAGAAAATTTAAAATGTCCTAGCCACAGCAAATAAGCAAGACAGGGGTGGATGCCAATGTGCTCCTGGAAGCTTTGTCACAATTTGGTCTTTTTACATCTCCCAGGCACACACTGGTTTGCCACATTGCCCCTTCTCCTTTCAATTACCCCCTCCCAAATGGGGAGGAGTCAGGGTAGTTGTGGAACATCTTCACTATGTCTGTGGAGCACCAGCATTCCTTGGGATACCCTTTTAGAGACATTGCTATAGCATCTAAGGAGTCTAATCCCATCTCTGTGCTTTCTCCCACTTGCAGAGGGAGCTAGGAAGCTCTTCCTCATTAACAAAACACTCAGGCTACTTGTGTAGTTATCACTTGGCTAATTAATCTCTCAATTTTTAAAACATTTTTAGGGGATGCACTATCCCCACAGAATAGGACAAAACTTCCTCTCCTGCTGCAGGTATCACCCTTCCTGAGCCAGTGAAAAGTGCCCCACAACACTTAGGAAAGTAGCTATTAAAAGAATTTTTTCTCAAAACTCCACCCCTGACACATAAAAATTGGACTTTTTGCAGGAAATAGTTGGTTTTCACAATTATATTGGGTGGGGGGGGGTTTCTGAAAAAGAATTAAAAATTGCCAAAACCTTCCATCTGGAGGGTGTTGTTGGAAAAAATAAACAATTTTCTAGTTTGAAATGGTTTTGTTTTTTAATTTAAGCAAATCATTCCTTCTTTTTTTAAATAAAAAGGATGAAATGAAAATGAAGCATTTAAAAATTAGGAAGACAGAACAATTTTGGTTTATCTAGATATTATTCAGATTTTTGATTCAATATTTTTTTTTGAGATTTCAACATTTTATTCCAGTTCAGGATAGGAAATAGTTTTGAAATCACAAAAGAATGCAGAAGATGGAAAACATGATCACACACATTTCTAGTCTTTGGGGGCAATAAAAACTAAGAGAGAATGTAAAAACAGAATATATGTAACACTCAGTACCTGAAACAAGCACCCTCAACCCCCATATTCACCAAAAGATATGCTTATGATATGTTTTGTACAAATTATGGCTTATGAGATATCATCTTAAAAGTCTTGATCTGAAGCACTTTAATATCCTGTTGGCTTGTAAAAGAGAGAGACATTGACATCGTGAATTGGCCTTTTCTCTGCCCCACCTGAACACTTGGGGAAAAGGTCTGGAGGAAAATGACTTTGAACTTAATGACTTTGGTCACAGACTAGGAAAGGGACTGCTTTCTGTGCATTGAGGAATTGTGAATTTACTTTTTGTTTCTGAGGTGACCAAGTTTAGTCTTTATTCCTGCTACTTACAATCACTAAAAATCTATCTTTCTCTAGTCCATATGTTTATATATATTTTGCCTAAAACTCAGTTTTTGGTGAAGTGCTTGGGAAATCTCGCTTAAATTTACAAAGACTAGTTGTACACCCACTCCACATCGAAAGAACGGTGAACTACACTTACAGTGGTTGGGGTCTAAGTCTCAGGAACACAGAACATAGAATTGGGTGGAGCTTCTTGATTAATTGTTCTTGAATGACTGTGATATACTCTATATAACTCAGCTGCATGTGTCCCTGTCTGTGGACTTCTGTGTAATTAAAATCCCTGTCAGAATTTTGTGTCCTTACCTCAACATCACAGTGCGAGAGGGAGCTCTGCCCGGTGCATTTGAGGAGTTCATTAGTCCCACAATTTAGGTTGCAACCTGAAGCCCACATCATAGCATGCCAATATACTTTGTGTGTGAATAGCATTATGCATCTCTATGGTATGTATTTGCAGAACACAGGGATTTTATTTCCTATGTAAATCTGCATGAATTATATAGAATCATTTATTGTTTTAGCCAGGCTTTCTCTTCCACATGTAACGACTCCTAAAGAGTGTCATGTAACATTGTTACCCCAAGAGCTAGAGTGGAAAAGGGGGACAGAATCACTGGTTAAAGTATAATTTGACAGGCCCTAGAACTCTCCTAATCTCTGGGCCCTATTCCTGTATTGTCGGGGCTCCCTTCATGCATGTGCAGGCCCCAGACCAGGTATGCATTTGCAACCATTTCTCAGTACCAAATGCATCAGTTATTGCTCCATAAAAATACTAGTCCTGATCTGGGCCTCACATTCTGCCCCTTCCATCCTTGTCCATTACTCTGACCTCGATCCTGGCCTCACACTCTTCCTCCACCACCCCCAGCCCTGTTCCTGGCCCCACACACTGTTCCCTCTGCCCTCCACCCCCAATCCTGGCCTCATACACTGCCCCCTGTGCCCCCCTAGATGGCACTTGATTCTGGCATGAATGCAGAGGACTGGACTCAGAGAACTAAACCCCCACGCCTTCCCTGACCTGCCCACCCGCTTGTCCACCAGGTTCCCAATCTCCCGGGACCCTTTCCCAACCCCACTGCAGGAGTGTTCTGTTAATAAAAATAAAAATAAAAATAAAAATAAAAATAAAAAATAAAAATGTTTGGGGCTACAGCCCCTGTGTTTGCCCCCCCCATCTCTCCCAGGGCTCTGCAGGCCACTCCCAGCCCCCGCCCTCCACAGCCCAGGCCTAGCTTTTCCTCCTGCCCTCCCAACACAGTCCCTATGCAGCCCAATCCCAGGTCCCCCCACGGCCCCATTCTGGCACCTGGCCGTGCCTCACCCACACCCCCCTTTGGCTGCAGGCCAGTTCTCATCCCCTGTCCCCACAGAGGGCCCTGGCTCCCTGCAGGACACTCCATGGCCACCTCCAGAAGCCCTGTGGTCTGGCCGTGCCAGGCTCTCAGGCCCCTGCCCCCCCCCCAGGTCTCACCCCTAGGCTCAGGGCTATTCAACCCCCTTACTTTGTGAGGACCACAAGGCCTGCAGAGCTGCTGCTACCTCTGCATAAGCTGCCTGAGGAGGGAGAGAGAGTTAAATTTCCCTCCACCTCTTTCCCTGCACTGGCTCTGTGCTGCAGGAGGGATGGGCCAGCAGCTCCTCACTGCTTCTGGCAGGCAGGCTCTGCATGTTTGTGCTGCTGCTAGTAGCTTTGAAACTCCCCTCCCCAGCCTGGCTGCAGCTCCTGGGATAGGGCAGGGCAGAATGCATGCATTCCACCTAATTCTTCTATTTTGGGGGGGGCCGGAATGCTGGCCCCTCATATTTGTGTTCTGGGGCACTTTGGCTTACCTTAGCCCCTGGATAGAATGGAAACAGCCGGTGTGCATGTAAGTGTGTCTGTGTTGGTGGGAATTAGTCTTCTTCCACATTCCTTCAGGCTCTGTTAATCATATTTTATAGCATATTCCCCTCTGCACTGGTTCAATTGTGCTGGTATATTGGGGTTGGGGGGTGGCTCTAATGCCCTTGCTGTTTTCTCTCCTATATTGCCTCGATTCGCACACATCTAGTTGAGAAGAGGAATAGCCACCCATTTATAGCTTCTCTCCATACCACAGTGCTATTCAGATTTGCATAACCTGCATAGAGAACTAACGGTGCTCTGGATTAACCCATTCTTTCCAGAACAGGGGCATAATCAGAGTGAGAGGCTGATCATTTTCCTTCAGAACAAACACAACAAGAAACATGAGCAGACAGAACCTTGAATGTTTAGTTTAGTTAGCCTTGTCATTTTTTCCACTATGTAGGTAAGTACCAACACATCATCTATCTATCTATCTATCTATCTATCTATCTATCTATCTATCTATCTATCTATCTATCTATCTATCTATCTAATAACTAAAGGTGGTAAATGAAAGCTCAAAAGGCTTTTTGTATAAAGAGTTCTCAAAGAACAGTCCCAAACCACATTCTTTTTCTGGTTCCTTTATTATGGAATAATATATGTAATTGTGAACTATTATATGCAAATTACCTAAAACCACCTTGTTCTGAATCATCATGTGATCAATAAGGATATTATGAAAATGCTAGCAATTCTTTTGAGCAAATAATATAAGAACATGAGAAAAGAGAATAATGCTATGATCTGCCTATCAGTTATGATGGTATGTATGGTACATGGTAAATTGCTATATAAATCGCATTTCACTATACTTTACATTCTAGATTTACTATATATTGTAACGTAGTTTTAGCCATATCACAGATTACCATGGTGGTAACAACCTATCATAAAACAGAAATCTCTATAGGCCAGTTTTTGAGGTACTTTACTCCATTTTTACTCAGACAAACTGATTGATATAATAGGACTGACAGGTGTGACTCCATATAATTCAGGAGTTTGCTTTATGTATTTTGGACTATACTCCCTTGTTAAAAACAGCTTGCATTCACATTGTTCTGTTTTTGGCTGCAGGGGGATTTATCAAAATTAAAAATGCAAAAAATTAATAAAAATATCATTGCAAGTGAATTTATAGGCTATTAACTATATCCATTTTTCTTTGGGGTAAATGAGAATTCTTTAGTAGCGTGGAACCCTTTTTTGTTTCCATAAATTATTTATATGCAAGAAATTAAAAAAATAGATGGGGAGGAACTTGGAAGGTACAACAAAAGGAACTGACCAGAAAGTAAACAGGCTATTTTAATAAGCTTCACACACATACTTTACACATTCGTTACAAAATAAAAAATGCAAAAGAAACATTACTACAACACACATTCTATTAAGTTGGCTAAATAATGTTAATAATTAAGAACTATTAGGTAAAAGGTAAATCAAAACTATTAACCTCTATATGAATTACAAATGTGACTAACTCAGAAGTTCTGAATTCATAAGCGCTGGAAAAGTATTCCTCATAATTCTCTGAGAATAATATATAGATCTAGATATCTTGCATAGATGTAATTCTCTATATAGATGTAATTCTTAATCTAAAAGTAAAAGATTTGAAATAAACAAGTAACATAAAAACAAGAATGTATAACTATTTGTTCATGAGTTGGAAAGCACTTTATTTACTGCAATATGTATTTATAATTGTAATTATAAATTGTGATTTAAATGGTATATTTCCATGATGAGAAAAGAAACCAGGTATTTTGGATATGATTATTAATATTATAATATCATATTTAAAGGAAAACTATGAAATTGAAAATCACTTATATATTGGAATTATATTTTGGTTCATCTATTTTTAAGTAATACTTAGGATGCCTTATTTTTAAGACCTGATGCAGTGCTAGTTGAAATGTGGAGAGTCTAATGATTTCAGTGGGGATTTGAATAGTTTCTGTAGTACAATTGAAAACATTTTATGTGCAGGCAATATCATGATTTCCCCCATTTGGTCAAATAACCAGTTCCCACTGTTTTGTGGGTGTGTGTGGATGGATTAAAATGACCAAAATAAAAAGAAATAAAATAAAATAAACTGAGTAAGGAAATTACAGCTGTTCCACAACATTATTTCCGTCACATTACATATATGTAAAACATTTATAAATCTTAAGGTAAATTTTATGCGTTGTCAATGCACATAATAAAATACATAGCAGCTCTCCATGGATGTCAAAGGCTATGTTCACACACAAACTGCTTGTTTTGAAACAAGACGTTTTGAAACAAGCCATTTTAAAATAATATTTTATTTTGAAACACCTTATTTCGAAAGACAAAAAAGTGTCTTCGAAATAAGGGAAACAAAACAGCGTGTCCACAGTGTGGACATGCTATTTCGTTTCGGGGGTGCTGCAGACCCCCGCGGGGTGAAGCGAAGCCGGGCGCCTCACCCTGCCGGGGTCTGCAGTCCCCTGCAGACCCCAGTGGGGTAAGCCTGCCTGCTGGCTGTGTCTCACATCGTGGGGGTCTGCAGTCCCCCTCTGCCAGCCAGGGGACACCCCTCAGCACCCTGGCCAGGGTGCTGAGGGTTCCCTGGCTAGGGTGCTGAGGGGGTGGCCCTTCCTCCCAGGGTGCTTAGCACCCTGGGATGAAGGTCAAACATTGTTTCGGAACAGTTTGTTGCAAAACAACATGTCCCCATGGGGTAGTTTCAAAACCACTGGTTTCAAAACAAGCTTGTTTCAAAACAGATGGAGGTTTAAGCCGTTTCGAAACACGGCTCCCATTTCGAAACAAGGGAACCCCTTGTTTCCAAACGGGAGTACGTTGCGTGGACATGCTGTTTCTTATTTCGAAACAACCTCTGTTGTTTCGAAATAAGAAGCCTGTGTGAACACACCCAAAGAGCGTTGCTGACTACTCAGCACTTTTGTAAGTCAGACCACATTTTACAGTGTCTAAACACTGATATCAAAGCCTAATATATTTTGCTGTTGTTTCTCATTCAATTAATTTTAGCTACTATGTATAACACAGATGAATTAACTCTCTGGGAAAAAAAAATTAACCGTGGAATTTTAAGGAGTTTGAGTTGTTTCTCAACCTTAGTATAGTAAAGTTGGATTTTTAGTTTAGAAGAATAGAATAGAACAGAACCAAAGGGTTGGAAGGGACCTCATGAGATCATCAAGTCCAACCCCCTGAGGTTTGAAAGCAGGAACTTCTGCATATTAAGCAGAGGTGCGAGCCATCTTGTCTGACCTTTTTCACTTTGTAGGCCTCAGAACCATATCCACACAATCTTGTAATTGACCCATAACTTCTTGCTGAGTTACTGAGGTCCTCAAATCATGATTTAAAAGCTTCAAAGTTACAGAGAATTCACCATCAACACTACTCTAAACCTGCAAGTGCCCAGAGTGCAGACGGAAATAGAAAAAAAAGAAACTGTGTCTCTGCCATTCTGAACTGGGCAAAAATTGCTTCCTGGCCCCAAACATGGTGTTCAGCTAAACAACGAACAAGCCCTATTTGTCAAACACCAGATAAGAATTCTCTGAAATGACTCAGAGCTTTCCCCGTTTATTGTTTCAACATTGGACACTGAGGATATTTCCTACTAGTAGTCTCAGACTGGCTATATACCTTTGTGAACAGTCTTGTCATAGAATCTTTTCCATAAACTTATCAAGCTCAGTCTTGAAATCAGACTTTTGGCTGCCACTGATTCCCCTTATAAGATTGTTGCAGAATGTCACTCCTCTGATGGTTAGATACTTTGTCTATGTTAAAGGCTAAATTTATTGTTAACCATCTTATATCTATTTGTTCTTGCATCCACAAAGAAAAAAAATATTTAACTCTTTCCACTCCATAGTAATTATCCCTCTGATGTATTTATAGAAAGAAATAGTAACTCCCATCAACCTTTGCAGAGGTTAAAGTATAATTTGGTGAGCCCCAGAACCCTCCCACACAGGTAGGCTCCCATCCGGCAGGAATGGGCCCCCCACTACCTCTCCCCAGAACCCACCCACTGCCCCAGTACTCACCCCTAGACACAGACACAGACACAGAGCCACTCCCAGACACACAGAGCCACCCCCAGACACATAAAATGCACAAACAGGCACCCTCAGACAGACAAGTCTGCGCGCACGTGTGTGCGTGCGCGTGCGCGTGCGTGCGCGCGCACACGCGCACACACACACACACACACACACAGATGTGCATGTGCACATGTAACCACCCCCAAACACACACAAAACCCCCAGCAGCCCCCCCCCAAGCCCTTACCGGGCCTGTTTGCAGGATGACTGACAAGCTAGAAGCTGCTTCTGGCCACAAGCTGTTCTGCTCTGCAAGGGGGGAGATTCACAAACTCCCAGCCTGCTGCAGCTCTCTGGGCTTAAGCTGGAACAGGGCTTAAGGTGGAGACATGGGAACACTGTGTTCCAGCTGCTTGTGCTATTTTTAGCAGACCCCAGAAAGCAGCGTTATGTTGGGTTCCTTTATTTTCAGGGACCCCAGAACACTGACAGCCTAAAATAGGGGGCCCTGGAACTGTGTTCTGGTGCATTTCCCCTTATTTTAACTCATGAACCTTTGACTAGGCTAAACAAGCTATGCTCCTAGAGTTTCCTTTAATAAGTTAGGTGTTCCATTCTTTTATTAGCCTTTCTTATGCACATGTCTCAATTTGAATTAATCTTTCTTAAACATGGGAGGTCAGAGGTTTGCATAGTATTCCAAATGAAGCATCATTTCACTGTGTAATGGTGATAACATTTCCTTTTCTCTACCACAGATACCTCATCTAATGCATCCTGGGACTGAATTAGATTTTTCATGGCCCCATCACATTGGTGGCGTATAGTCTTCCTGTGATCTACTAATATAATCAGGCCTCTCTCCTCCTCTGCCTCTACCAACTGATAAATGCCCCATTTATAGTAAGATTTCTTGTTGTTAGTCCCTATATACATGACCTTGCTCATTGCACTATTGAATTTTTTCTTATTTCTGTTACTCGGGTTTTGAAGGTCATCCAGATCTTCTTGTATGACATACCTGTTCTCCATATCAGTAATATCACTAAACTTGAAATCCTGAAAAAAATTTATTCACAAGCTTCCATTTGTTGTGGTGATATCAGGAATAAAAACATTAAATAAGACTGGTCTCAAGACTGATGTCTGAGTACTGCAGTTAGCAACCTCTTCCAGCCTGAAATATTGCCTTTCAGTATGACCCATTGCCGTCTCTGTATAACCAATTCCTGATTCATCCTCCAGTTCTCTTATTAATTTCCATCTCCAATTTAACAATCATCTATCAGGTGGAAATTTATCATGTGATTTACTGAGAATGAGGTAGATAGGTCTGTTGTATTTCCTTCATCTAAAGAAATCTGTTATCTTCTCAAAGAAAGAGATAGGTGGGTCATGATCTATCCTTTGTAAAACAGTGCTATATTTTTATCCCAATTAACGTTTACTTGTATGGGCTTTCAATATTTCTGTTGCAAAATTTATTTTAAAGTCTTACATACAGTTAAGGTTAAAAAACTAATAAGCCTGTAGTTTATTGATTCACCTTTTCCCCCTTTCTTAAAAGTAGGTGCTATACTGCAATCATCTGGTCATAGAGTATAGGTCCTGAGCCTACATATTTAGCCACAAAATTGTTACAGAATATTATAGACACAAACAAAATCCTTGATATTGGACTTGCAATTTCATTTGCCATTTGCTTTATTATTCTCTGGTGGAGATTATCCAACCCCCCTAATTTAGTTTTTTTAAACTGGTTGAGTTTGACTTCCACTTTGGATGTGGTAATTTCTACTTTCATATACTCATTTCCATTAGCTACCCTGCACTAACCTAAACTCATAATCTGTATTGAAACTGAAGTGAAGTATTTGTTAAAGTATTGGGGCATGCCTAGATTACCTGTGATCTACACCCCATTCTCGGTGTTTAGCAGTCCCACTTCTACTTTTTTTAAAGCCTTATAACTTTTTACTATTTATTATCTACTTTTTAATTTCTATTAAAATGTCTACCTTGCTTGACTTCTGGAAGTTCTCACTTTTTTCCTATACTGGGGTAGGCAACCCCCAGCACGTGTGCCAACAATGGTATGAGAACCCATTTGGAGCAGCACGTGGCACCCTCTGCAATGCCACAGAAATCATGGCCCCTGCCACTGAAAGCCACTTTGGGCAGCTTCTTTCAGTGGCAGCTAGGGTATGAAGGTCCCCACCATGCCCATGTTCCAGGCATGGTGCAGAAAGATACCTGGAACAGCTCCTTTCCATGGTGTGCAGCTGCAAAGGAGCCACTCTGGGCAACGTCTTTCCTCAGCATGCCTGAGGACCCCCCAGGAGGGGCTCCTTCAGGCAGCTTCTTTCCATGGCATCCCTGGGAACCACTGTCTCAAGGCATGCTGCCAAGGGGAGCCACTGCAGGCGGCTTCTTTACATGAGTGACTCTTTTCAGCAGCATGCTAGGGAAGCACCTCCCCTTCCTGCCCCCCCCCCCAACTTCTAGCCATGGCTGCCACCAAATTTTCAGGCAGCTGCCACTTTTACTTCTGTGGAGGGAGCCACTGTCACTGGCTGAAAGTCAAGGAGGAGGGGCCAGAAAAGGTTGTTGACCCCTGTCCTACACTTTCTGTCCTCCATGATGTAGTTTTCCCTGCTGATGCATCCACTCTTCTATTCCTTGTAGGTTTTCTGTTCTCTTTTAATTACTTTTTTGAAATGCTTGCTCATCCAGCTTGGTCTGCAGTTCTTACCTACATTTTTTTTCCTGCTTTCTTGGGAGTTAGGCTTTAGCTATTTTCTGCAACTTTGACACTAAGTAATTCCAAAACTCCTCCACAATCTATTCTTTGTTTGTTTGTTTGTTTGTTTGGGTTTTTTTTTTTTTTTTTACTCTGACTCACTTCTACTATTTTGCATTTTATAAAACAAACACATATTCTGAAAATTAGGATGTTAACATGTATAATATGGAAAGAATAGATGATAACTAATGTGCTTCTTAGTGGTTTAGTGCTGTATTGTGGTTATTTTTAAAATGCAATTTCATTTGGTATTTGTGAACACAGAGGGAAAAAATGAACTGTACTTTTCCTAAAATGCTTTTATTCACCATGAATTTTCACTTGCTTGTAAAGTTTCAGTTTAGCATACAATTAGTCCAGATTAAGAATAAAAAGGCCAGATATTCAGCCATTGTAAATCGGATTTAGAGTCATGCTGATTTCTACCACTTGAGAATCCAAACTAGTCTTTAACAGTTTTGAAGTCTAACAGGGTGCAAGTACAAAAAACAAAAAAAAAACAAAACAAACAACAACTACATATAATTACATACTGAAACAAGAGTTAAAATACACAGGGACACCTACAAACACCATTCCTGGGCCCCATGAATCTGACAGACCTCCATTTGTACAGTGGGAACCCTTAAAGTATGTTAAATCATGGTTACTTTAAACTGGAGAGCAGCAACTAGCTCTCAGGGTCTCTCAAGAAAGACTGGCCTTCAAGATGAAGGTACAGCAATGAAATCAATGTGGCAGACAATGGAAAAAATATTAATTGATGTTATAACCTGTTTTGGTGGAAATTAACTTCAACCAAAAATGCAGGTATGCTGATATTAATGAGTTTGCTTATCTGTGTTTTACTGCAAGCAGTAAATGCAGTTTTGTATTTTTGTTTGTCTTGACGGTTTCTGCTTATGCCTTGTGTTATGTTCAATGTATCACATATCACATTTTATTTAATTAACACATTATTAACACAATGCTTATTGTGTTATTTAGTGTTTACTAGTTTGTGACAATAATTGATATACACATAAAAACCATATGAAATTATTAATATATTTATGGAACAATAATTGATGCATATGGTACAGAGAAGTGGTTGCAAATGCCTACCTGGGCAAGGGCCCACACATGCATGAAAGGGGACTGGATAAAATGGGAATGGGGTCCAGAGATTAGGAAAGTTCCTGGTCCCATCAAATTATCCTTTAACCACTGTACTTAAATTTTAATTGGAGTCATTTGGGTGGCTATTTAGCAAATTATAAACATTTAAAATATCTAAGATGACTTAAAGTAAATAAAATACATCACCAGAGGACATATATATATGTGGATATGGAAAGTAAAGGCCAAAGTGGTCCCAGTGGTGATAGGAGCACTCGGGGCTGTGACTCCTAAGCTGGGAGAGTGGCTCCAACAGATCCCAGGAACAACATCAGAGCTCTCTGTCCAGAAGAGTGCAGTGCTCGGAACAGCTAAGATACTGCGCAGAACCCTCAAACTCTCAGGCCTCTGGTAGAGGACCCGAGGTTGAGGATGACACATACCACCCATAGGGGGTGAGAGAGGAATTGTTTTGAATTGTACTTGCCTACCTCGAATATGAGAGTGACACGAACTAGGAGAATCATGCCGGCTCAGACGTCGCCCAGATTAACAAGGTCCACGCCAGATGTTGGGGAACCAGGACAATCTGATGATAAGTGGGCTACTGGAACAAACCATGCATGGACAAGACAAGAGAACCTGGAATTGATGGAATGCTACTACAACAGCAGACCTAATGAGAGGGGATAAATGAACCATATGAGGGAACTATGGATGGACAAAAGACCTACATCCACACTAACTGAGAAACAGCTAGTTACCCAATGCTTCAAGATAGTAAAGAGGCAGCTGCTCTCACAACTGGAGATAGACCGACTCCACATTACCTCCCGGATTCAAGAAGAAGCCCCAGAAGAACAACTAGATGTGCAGCCAACACCTGAAGCTGGAACTTCACTGCCACCCCCTCCATTACAGAACACAGCAGCTGATATGAGGCATAAGATCATGGATAAACTAGCTACAGTCAACCCTCGAGACCGATTACCAAGGCTTGTTGGAGAAGTACCATCAGATAGTATGCTAGAAGATGCCAATAGAGCCCTAATGGCAATTCCTACTACCACCATCACTGAAACCAATGAACTGGTATACGCTACAGCCTCTGTAATCCTGGAGATGTTTGGCTACACAATCAAGAAGAACAGCAGTACATACCCCCCCTGGAAAATGAGGTTGGAGGATAAGATCAAGGCAACCCAGAGAGAAGTTAGCCGGCTGGTGGAACTACAGAAGGGTGTAGAGATTAAGGATAAGACTCGGCTACTGAGAACATACAAGGGCCTGACTCCATCTGAAGCCCTAGAGACTGCTAAGCAAAGGCTCACAGCACTGGCTACCAGGCTAAGGAGATACACTAGAGAAGCAGAGGCCAAAAAGATAAATGCCCTGTTCTCCAAAGAACCATCCAAGGTGTACTCCATCCTGCAGTGCAACAACACAATAACAGCAGAGCCACCAACAGCAGAAACTGAACAGTACTGGAAGAACGTGTGGGAGAAAGAGAAGACTCATAATACCAGTGCAAACTGGCTTCAAGACCTGAGAAGAGACCACAGCAATGTCCCAGAACAGGAACCAGTCACCATCACAGTAGCCGATATCCAACAGCGGGTCAAGAACATGAAGAGCTGGACAGCACCTGGCCCGGACATGATCCACACCTACTGGCTAAAGAAACTAACAGCAGTGCATGAACGCCTAGCAGCACAGATGAACCAGCTGCTAGCAGCAGGCTCCCACCCAGACTGGCTAACACAAGGAAGGACAGTGCTGATCATGAAAGACCCCCACAAGGGAACAGCACCATCCAACTACCAGCTAATAACCTGCCTCCCCACAACATGGAAAGTCCTATCAGGCATCATAGCCACAAAGCTACAGGACCATATGGGCCAGTGTATGAGCACAGCTCAGAAGGGCATTGGGAACAACCCCAGAGGCTCAAAACACCAGTTGCTCATAGACAGAGCAGTCGCCCAAGACTCAAGGTCTAGACAGACCAATCTGAGCACAGCCTGGATTGACTACAGGAAAGCCTACGACTCAATGCCGCACACATGGATCTGTGAATGTCTGGCGCTATACAGAGTCAACAGGACACTAAGGACCTTCCTCAAGAACTCAATGGGACTGTGGAAGACAACACTGGAAGTCAATTCAAGACAGCTTGCACAAGTGGCCATCAAGTGTGGCATATACCAAGGTGATGCGCTGTCCCCACTGCTGTTCTGCATTGGCTTGAACCCCCTCAGCCAGATAATCTCAAGGACTGGATATGGATACAAGTTCAAGAGTGGAACTGCCATCAGCCACCTCCTCTACATGGATGACATCAAGCTGTATGCTAAGAATGAACGAGACATCGACTCACTAATCCACCTGACACGGATCTACAGTGAGGATATTGGGATGTCATTCGGACTGGAGAAGTGTGGCCGGATTGTAGTAAAGAGAGGGAAAGTAGTCAAGACTGATGGGGTGGAACTCCCAATAGGCCACATAGCAGACATACAGACCAGCTACAAGTACCTTGGCATCCCACAGTCACATGGGAACCACGATGGGGAGGCAAGGAAGACAGCAACATCCAAGTACCACCAAAGGATAAGACAGGTCCTGAAGAGCCAGCTCAATGGGAAGAACAAGATCCATGCCATCAACAGGTATGCCCTGCCAGTCATCAGATACCCTGCCGGTATATTGAGCTGGCCAAAGGAGGACATGGAGGCTGCCGATGTGAAGACCCGGAAGCTCCTCACAATGTACGGAGGTTTCCACCCCAAGTCCAACACTCAGAGACTGTACGCCAGCCGGAAAGAAGGCGGACGGGGTTTGGTGAGTGTCAAAGCCACTGTCCTGGATGAAACCCACAGCATCCAGGAGTACATCAGTAAGATGGCACCCAAAGATGAGCTGCTGAGAGAATGCCTGAGGCAGCAGCAGACATGGGAGGAAGATCAAGCAGAAGAAGTGCCATGGCAAGACAAGACCCTGCATGGGATGTACCATCCACAGATAGCTGAGGTGGCTGACATTGGGAAATCCTACCAGTGGCTGGAAAAGGCTGAACTAAAAGACAGCACTGAGGCACTGATCATAGCAGCACAAGAACAGGCACTGAGCATCAGATCCATTGAAGCAGGGGTCTACCACACTAGACAGGACCCAAGGTGCAGACTGTGCAGAGAGGTCTCAGAGACAGTCCAACACACAGTGGCAGGATGCAAGATGCAGGCAGGGAGAGCATACACTGAACGGCACAACCAAATAGCTGGCATTGTGTACAGGAACATCTGCACAGTGTATGGGCTAGACCCTCCCAAGACCAGATGGGAGATTACACAGAAGGTCATGGAGAATAACAGGGCTAAGATCCTGTGGGACTTCCAGATCCAGACAGACAGGCAGGTACTGGCCAATCAACCAGACATCGTGGTAATAGACATTGACCAGAAGACAGCGGTGGTGATAGATGTAGCAGTGCCAAGTGACAGCAACATCAGGAAGAAGGAGTATGAGAAGCTGGAGAAGCACCGGGGCCTGAAAAAGGAACTAGAACGGATGTGGAAAGTGAAGGCCAAAGTGGTCCCAGTGGTGGTAGGAGCACTCGGGGCTGTGACTCCTAAGTTGGGAGAGTGTTTCCAACAGATCCCAGGAACAACATCAGAGCTCTCTGTCCAGAAGAGTGCAGTGCTCAGAACAGCTAAGATAATGTGCAGAACCCTCAAACTCCCAGGCCTCTGGTAGAGGTCCCAAGGTTGAGGATGACACATACCACCCATAGGGGTGAGAGAGGATTTAATGTTAAATGAATCTATAAAACCTGAGAATCCATCAAATTTTAAGGCTAAGAGGCAGCTTAATAATCCAGTTTAATATCAAGTTTAACTGTTGCCCCTTTTCTCTCTCCTGACTATGAATTTTGGTTGAAACATCAACATAAAGAAATAATTCTGTTTCTCCTTGCTTGTGTATGTTTTCTTTGTGCCTATAACATTCAGTAACAATTCTGTGGCTCAGTATGTTCAACTGAGCTGATGATAGTCCCCATGTAAATGATAGGTCTGAAATATGAAAATGGTACATAGGAAAACTGATCAGAACAAGAGTCCAACTAATCTAGTACTTTATATTTGACAATGGCTAGGACTAGATACTTCAGAGAAGCTATGTGTCCTTTGTAACAAATAGCTATGGTAAAATTCAAGGCAATTATTTTTTTACTTATGTGCTGAAGCATGAATATTTTTATAAATGTTTGTCCTATTTAATGCATTTTTTTCAGATGTATATGTGTAAAAGAGGATTGCTTCCAAAGCTTTGTGGGTTCCAAACTAAGGTGGCTATCTTTGACAAGTTGATGACAGTGTTATGCTGTCCTCAGGAACTAGAAAGATGTACCTAAGAAATTCAGAGACATCAAAATCTTATGTGAAGAAAGGGACTGTAGATGTTGAAATATCATTTTCTCAGCCTGGAATGTAGAAATTGCAAATTCAGTGTACAGTCTGTCACTTTATTAGGACACGTAACATATGAGGGAGTCAAGCAATCAATAAAATCTGATTTACTAAAAGCCATTGTGGAAGCGTTATAGATAAGACACTTTCATTCTTTGACTTTACCAATGCCAATTCAAGTTGGTGAATGCATTTCTGAGAATGGAAATGTCTTTTAGGAAACTTTAAATACACATATATGATTCTAGCAGGATTATGTTCCCCTAAAAAGGTTTCAATTGTTCAAACAGAATATTGTACAGAATAGGTAAATAGGATTTGGGACAAGCTCACATATTGTCTTCACAACAAACTACAAGATATCATTCCAACTTGTTTCTTAAATGATTCAGGACTTGTGTAGAGAATGAAGCTGCTTATTATGGTCCCTAACTTGTTTGCTTAACTAGTGAAAGGTGTGGCAAGAACGAGGTAGGAAAGCAAGAAAAGGGCAATTTTATGTATAAAACAGGTGAATTCCATGCAAGATTATTCAATTTTACCTCTGCTATTGTCTTCACTGGTGATGCTGGCCAAATGAAACTTTTCATACTTTGCCACTACTTCCATATTTCTCATTTTTCTGGGTTTTCTACTTGAGATATTAGGGACATGGTTTGAAGAACTACTAAGAATTCAAAATGTAGATGAAGTCAGAGTGAGCTCTTGTCGACACTGAGAGAAAAGTTTGACATAATGCTGCTTACCTCAACTTTCTGCAGTATGAGTCTCCATTGTCAGACCACTACATTCAAATTAAGTGATGTTGTAAACTCTTTACCTCAATTTCCTGTTGTGTAACTTGGCATTAAAAATTCTTTCATATCATAATGGAGATAAATTCATAAATGTTTGAAGCACTGTGTCACTACAGTGATGAGCATACGAGAAGGACTATATTCATATTTCTGTATTCACTAGAGCTTTTGGATGGTGTGCGGAAAATAAAGAGATGACTATTAACTGAACTATGTGGATAAAAATATTGAAAAGTTTCTTCATTCCCTGAACATCATCCATACTGTGTGCTTTAGGAGGCAGTGGTTCTGACAAAAAAAATAAAATGGCATCATATAATTAGCAGTATATCAAAATATATATTGGCTAGAATTAAGATAAAATTGGCCATTTAAATTCTGGAAATCCCTAGCTTTCAGGGTCTTGACTCTACAACCTAAATAATATTCTTTTAACATTTTCACAAGTAATGTATACAACATAGCTGTGATATGCATTCAATATACTACAATCAAATTTTTGTTTAATTTCTTTAAAAAATAATAATGATACTGCAGCATTAATAGATCATAGAAAAATAGCAGCTTTCTCCTATGCAAAACAAGCAAGCAAGCAAACAAACATACATACATACATACATACATACATATAGGGTATGTCTATACTTACACTTCAAATTAAAATAATAATGATTATTTTTATTTAAAGTAACACATGTCTGTACTAACTTTCCTTATTTCAAAATGAGGAGCCCCCTCATTTTGGAAAAAAAAAGAAGCTATCATTTTGATTTAATAAAAACTGGCTTTATATTTAAATAATGGTTAAATTGAAATTATTATTTTGAAATAATGCCATGTAACTATGTTATTTTCATTTAACCATTATTTTGATTTAACACTTTTTGCCCTTCTCCCTCCCAAGGTGCCATCCTCTTTCTATATATTGGGTGGGAGCATGGCCTGTCCTGGGGGCCGTCTTGCCACAGTTCCCATAGTGCTCACCTCCTGAATTGAACTAGCAAGTCCAATCCATGGACATGCCAGTTTGATTTGGGTTTCTAGTGGGGACATGTTAAATCAGTTTAACTTAAATTGATTTAATTATTTTTATTTTGATTCAGTTAGATAAATTTAAGTTAAAGCAATTTAACAGTCTAAGTGTAGACATAGCCATACATGTTCTTTATGGTAAAATTCTTATCTGTGACTGGAGAATGAAAACCACCTTTTCCTTTTCTTAACTGATCTGGATAGTGAAGTACTTAAAGCTCACTTAAATGTTTTATGTTCCTTATGGAGTGAACTTTACTCATTGCAAAGAAATTCATGCAGACTAACAAAGCACGTAGCTTTGATTTTTTTTTTTTATTCATGAAACTTCCCTAAGCAAAATTCCCTTAGTTATACAATATAAATAATATAAAATAATATAATATAATAAAATTCCATGCATACATGTGGAAAGGCACTTCATAATTACATAAACTATTAATAATAATTGATAGTAATACATCACATAAATTCACTTCTTTTGAGGGAACAGATAGAATTTGATTTTCTTGCAGTTACTGTGATCCAATAATAACAGCTTGTTAAGATAGTCAAAGGGTGGAACAACAGAAGCACACAAAGCCTCTGTAACCATCTGGACAATATGTGACTTGCCATGGAAAATATTTAAAGCTGGTCAAATTTTTTCCATCTGAAGTGTTTTTCAGTTGAAATTTATGTTTTCAATTAGACAAAAAAAATCAAAAGAAGTGTCTACTTTTGAAGGAAAATGTTGATTTTAGTGTTATGTCATTCAGCTTAGATGGGCCACAGAAGTATCAAAGTTAGACACAGATCAGTCCATGAAAATTAAAATTCACCACACACTTCAGCAACAGCGCATCAGAAGTTGTATGAGAAAGCAGGAAAATAATTATGAAAGTCAAATTATGGCTTTAGTGCTGTCAGAGAGTTGTTGGATGTTTTCAGCAAGTTCCATTCTATAGAATTCCAGTCTCTGATGAGGGACATAGGAACATCTTTTTTCTCAAGAATGCATTAGCAAATATTTTTTTCAGAGTAACATCTGAGTAAAGCAATGTTTTTCTAATAGTTTTTCTAATAGCTTTTCTGTAAGTTCACCCATCTTCGAAGCTTCTGAGGAAGTGAGATCTTCTCCCACGAAAGTCCATGCAAAAAATAAATCTGTTAGTCTTAAAGTGCCACACAACTCCTTGTTTGTTTGTTTGTTTTGTTTTGTTTTTTTTCCTAATAGTAAGCCTTCTATGCTTGCTGATGCACTAGACCAGGCGTGGCCAAACTGCGGCTCAGGAGCCACATGCAGCTCCTGAATGAAAAATTACAGCTGCTGGAAGAATATTGGCAAATCAGTTTAGGAAAGCAGCCCCCGCCTAGGAGTTCAGGTAGGGGTCAAGATGGCGGGGAGAAATGCAACATGGTCAGGATTTTAAAAAGCTTGCCACTAGCCTGCAGTCTTCTACATCGAACAGCAGCTAAGTTTTTACTATATAGGCCTAATTTTCATGGTAACTTTAAGTAATTATTAGAATCTGACATTAGTAGGACTGATACTGGTCCTCTTTTTATGGTAAAATAAAAGTGTGCAATGAATTTTAAACTTAGTAATTTTGGAGCAGGTAAAAGCATATGGCTATGTGACTCAGTTCAGCTCTTGAAGGTTTGATAATCAACTTGTGCGACTCTTGAGTTCCATAAGTTTGTCCACCCTTACACTAGATACCATTTACTATATGCATTACCTCTGTGCATGTGTGGGAAAGAATGTGTGAATGTATTCCCAATGATCTAAAAATGTATATCTCCCTCATTCTGTGACTTTCACTGGCTCTCTCATTTGGTCTTGTGCAGTTCAGTCTTGTCATTCTTATTTTCAAGTATTTCCATTACTCTGCCCTTCCTTATTATCTGACTTGCTCTCTTCTCATGTCACCGCCAACCTCTGTGCTATGTATGATGCAAGTCTCAATGTCCTTTTCATTTTCTTCTTTCATCTACCTTTTCACTTTCTTCAATGCTAATTCTTGCATAGAACATACTTTTCAAGCAGTTCCACAAGGCTGCCACACACTCCACATTCATATTCTTCCTAAGACTCACATCTATCTACAACAGCATTTACATGAAATTAGCCAAACCCCCTCCACCATCTATTTACTCTGAATGAAATGAAAATATCCAACATCATGCTTTCTGCTAATCTTTGATTTCTAACTGTAGAAACTTCTTGATGTCACCCCTCCTTCCCCTGTTTTCTTATTACCTTGTTATTATGCCATATTTAATAGTACATTGGAGGGTCAATTCACTGACCACTGTGTCACATAAATGTATGAGTTTTCCTAAAGTATCTTCCCCAGTTTCTGAAGGTATCTCCTATCAGAAGTTCCAGTAGGACTATTCCCATGCTAAGGGAACTAGTGTATTTTCTATCATATGCAGTCTTTAAGTAAAGACCGAATGTCTTTCTGAAAAACATGCTGTTGCTGAAACAAAAGTTATTGGATTGATACAAAGATTATTAGGTGATGTTCTTTGCCTGTGTCAAGCAGGAAGTGATAGTAGCCAGTTATAATGGTCCCGTATGATATTAAAACCTAGGAGTCAATGAAAGAATGCCAGAAGTTAACCAAATTCTTAACTGTTTGCAAGATTCAGGGCTCATATGCAAACTGAAGATATCAAGTCTTCTTCTTACATAGGTGAAACCTACTATATTCTTGCACCACTAGAAATCTTAATAACAAAAATGTTTTCATTTAAACAAATTATTTATAATTACTTATACACATTAAAGGATTTTTAGAGACTTTTGCTTTGCACTGGATAAAGAAATAAATCAAGGAGTGTGATTTTTATTAAGTATATATTTAGCTTCTTATTAAATTATGTGCTTAGTGCTTGCAAAAATGTCATGAAAGAATTTCTGAAGTTATATTTTCTCTCTTAGGGCCCATTATATGAATAAAAAAGAGTATTTTGGCAGACAGAGGTGACATAACTTTGATCATTGAGAGAAGTTACATTTCACTAGACTGTAATGTGGGTTGCTTAAAGAGAGGAATTTTATTAATGGATTTGAGAACTACAGGGGGAGGGTACTGTGGAACCAGACCTAAAGAAAGACTTCAGTGGCAGACAAGATTCTTAGAACTGATGAACTGAAATTTACAATTATAACATTGCATATAAGGAAAGCTGTAAATGAATGGCTGATTTAGAATTGTGCATGCGTATAGGAGGACCCTACTGACTATACAAATACAATATGTTTACAGATACTTTTGTATGCACCTCTTAGCTGTATAAAATTCCAGAAGTTTGATTCATATGAAAAGAAAAGAAGTTAATTAAATAAGTAAGTTTGCTCATTATCAGGAGATTTATTTTCCTTTAAAATTCTATTCTAAAGTCTATCCTAAGCAAGTTTTATTCAACTCTAAGCAAATTTATAAGAATGGCTCCCTTGGATTTAATGGCTATTGTCTCTTACTGACTTCCTGGGCAAATTTGTTCAGTTTAGAAGTGGAAAAAAAACAAACAAACAAACAAAAAAAACCCCACTCCCCTCCACCCTCAACTGCCACTCCAGCAAATTCAGTCTAAAATCTGTAAATCAAACTGGGTTATTTCTTAGTTATGCATCATCATCCTCTGCAAGTCAAAAACATAGAGTAGAAGTTGATCCTATACTTTGAAAAAACTTTTGTTGTACACTTAGGAGACGTTTGGTTCTAAGAGAGGAGGAGTACTGAGACAGCACAAAAAAAGCAAGGAGTCCTGTGGAATGTAAAGACTAAGGCTATGTTCACACGTACATCATTATTTCAAAATAAGTTATTTCAAAATGAGTTATTTCAAAATAAAGTCCTTATTTTGAAATAAGTTAATTTGAGGGAAAAGCTCAAATCAAAATAGCATGTCCAAACACAGGGCTTGCTATTTCACTTTAGGAGAGGGGCACCATGGGAGGTGTGGCAACATGCCCCCTCACTGGGCCATGTTAGCAGCCATGTTGGCAGCTAATCCTATAAAAGCGGGTACCGACCTCACTTCCCCGTCCATTCTGGCTAGCAGGAGACTGTGAGACACAGACATGGATGCTGCCCGGCTTCCTAGCCATCTCCATGTGGTCAGTAGACCCTCTGCTCACTTGCAGAGTGTCCTTCTGCTGTGGGACACTCTGCTTGCAGACCCTAATGGTGCCCAGGCTGTGACCCAGGCTATCCTTGTACTGGGGTGCAGAGCAGCCCTAGTTCCCCTGCCACCTTCTGTGCCTCATCAGGTCTGGGCCTGGGAGACCAGCACAGACTGGTGGGAGTGGGTAATGCTAGGAACCTGGGGTGACGAGCAGTGGTGGAGGAATTTCCGCATGAGCATGGGGAGCTTCATCCACCTGGTAGCAGAACTCGTGCTGCTCCCGCACCGAAGGGACACCAGCATGAAGCGAGCTATCCCCATCAACAAAAGAATGGCCATCAGTCTTTGGAAGATGGCCACTCCCATGGCATACAGGTCTGGGGTGCACCTCTTGGGCATAGGAAGGTCCACCGTTGGCAATGTGCTGCTGGAGGTCACCGGGGCCATTAACAGGATCCTGCTGTAATGCCTGGTCACCAAGGGGGGCTGAAGGATACCATTGCTGGCATGCCCACGTGGGATTTCCCAATTCTGCTGGGATCCTGTATGCCATGCACATCCCTGTGAGAGCCCTGAAGCACCGAGCTGCTGAGTACCGGAGTCAGAAGGGGTACTACTCATGAATCCTGGAGGCCCTGGTGGACGACTGGGGCATCTTTCAAAACTGTTATGTGGGATGGCTAGGGAGGGCGCATGATGCCAGGGTCCTCCGTAACTCTGCCCTTTACTGGGGCATGAAAGCAGACACCTTCTTCTCCCCCTATAACATCAGTGTTGGGGGAGTAAAGGTGCCTGTCCTCATTGTTGCCGATGCAGCCTATCTGCTCCACCCATGGCTCATGCGCCCGTACACAGAGCCCTTGATCCCCACTGGCAGTGTTTCAACCACTGTGTGAGCTGCTGCCGCCAGGAAGTAAAGCAGGTATTTGGCCAGCTGAAGGCATGATGGAGGTGCCTCCTTACACACCTCCACCTTGCGGACGAGACAATCACAGAGGTCATCAGTGTGCGCATGGCCCTGCATAACTTCTGCGAGCAGCGGGGTGAGACTGTTGCTGTCTCCTGGGAAGCCGAGGCACAAATCCTTGGCGGCCACTACGAGCAACCCACACCTGTACCCCCAAGGGGAGTGGGAGTCACAGAGGGCTGTCACAGTTTGTGATGCACTTATGAACAGTTTTGCCACAGAGGAACTTTGAGGGCCAGGCCTACTCTGCCCCACACCACCTTCTCCCCCCTTCTACCACAGCCAGCCCCCACCCATCCACCTGCACTGTGAATCACATCCAATAAAAACACTGACATGCACTAATATGTCACACACTGAAACTGTTTATTTAACATAACAGGGAGCTGGGGCAGGGAAGGGCTGAGGAGCATTAGGGGATGTGGGAATCTGGGAGGAGACTGGGGGGAGGGCCTGCAACTTGGAGAGAGGGGACTCAGGAGGGTTTGGGGAGTCTGGGTGGGAGGGGAGTCCTTAGGCGGAGCCTGTGTAGGGGTCCTGGTGGGGTGGTGTCCCAGGCCCCTGCCCATGGCCAACCCTGGTTCGGGGCCGCCTCCAGGGAAGGGCATGAGGGGGACCTCCGGCAGCCACTGAGAGGGGCCATGAGCTCCGTGATGTGCCTTACACTGGTGGCCACTTCCTCCACCGTGCTGCTCAGGCACTTCATCGCTGAGGCCTGCTGCTCGAGTGCGGCAACCATGCAGCCATCCATGGTCACCGCCTGTTGCAGCATGCAGATGGCAGCAGGCTGGCAACCAGCCTGCTGTTGTCGCCACACCTGGGCAGATGCCTCAGCTTGGTGGCGGAGGTCCTCAAGGCTCACTGGGATTTCCCCCAGCATCTGGTGGCCCCTCCTCCTCTTCATTGGTCTGGGGATGCCAGATGGGCTCCATGCAGCAGCATGGTTGGCAGCTGGGCAAACTGCTGGAGGGAAGCTAATCTGAAGGGGAAAGGAGTCCAAGAAAGCTGGTTATATTTTAAAGAAACCCTGCTAAGGGCACAGGAAGTTGCCATTCCCATTAGGAGAAAGAATAAACATGTGAGGCAGCCAAAATGGCTTAGCCAAGAACTCTGCTCTGAGCTTAAACATAAAAAGGAAGGTTACAGGAAGTGGAAGCTTGGTCAGATGACCAAGGAGGCATATAAAGATATTGATAGGGACTGCAGGGATAAAATCAGAAAGGCCAAGGGACAAATGGAGCTGCAGCTAGAGAGGGATGTAAAGGATAACAAGAAAGGGTTCTACAAGTATGTTAATAACAAGAAGAGGATCAGGGATGGTGTAGGACCCTTGCTGAATGGGGCAGGCATCCTTGTGACAGAGGATGAAGAAAAAGCTGACGTGCTCAATGCTTTTTTTGCTTCAGTTTTCACAGGCAGGGTCAGCTCCCAGCCCACTACCATGGGTATGGCAGATTGGAGAGAAGAAGAGAGGCCCTTGGTGACGGAAGGTCAGGTTAGGAACTGCTTAAAGAAGCTGGATGTGCACAAGTCCATGGGCTGGACGAACTGCATCCAAGGGTGCTGAGGGAATTGGCTGATGAGATAGCAGCACCGCTGGCCGTTATCTTTCAAAACTCATGGAGAATGGGGGAGGTGCCAGAGGACTGGAAAAAAGCAAATGTAATGCCTATTTTCAAGAAAGGGAAAAAGGAGGATCCGGGGAATTATAGACCAGTCAGCTTCACCTCAATCCATGGCAAAATTATGGAGCAGATTCTTAAAGAATCCATCCTCAAACACTTAGAAGGAAATAAAGTGATCAGGAACAGTCAGCATGGATTTACCAAGGGTAAATCATGCCTGACCAATCTCATTTCCTTCTATGAGCAGATGACTGGTTTTCTGGATGCAGGAAGAACCGTTGATGTGAAATACCTTGATTTTAGTAAGGCTTTTGATACAGTTTCCCACAGCATTCTCATTGGCAAATTAAGGAAGTAGGGGTTGGATAGGTGGACTATAAGGTGGATAGAAAATTGGCTAGATCAACGGTTTCAGTGTGTAGGAATTAATGGTTCCATGTCTAGCTGGCAACCAGTCATGAGTGGTGTGCCCCAGGGGTCAGTCCTGGGGCCAGTTCTGTTCAACATTTTCATCAATGATCTGGATGATGGAATAGACTGCATTCTCAGTAAGTTTGCGGATGACACCAAGCTGGGGGGAACAGTAGACACGTTGGAGGGCAAGGACAGGATTCAGGGAGACCTAGATAAATTGGAACAGTGGGCCAATAAAAGTCTTATGAAGTTCAATAAGGACAAGTGTAAAATCCTGCATGTGGGACGGAAAAAAACCCATGCACTGCTACAGGCTGGGAAACATTCAGTTAAGTAGCAGCAGTGTAGAAAAGGACCTGGGGGTCATGGTGGATGGGAAGCTAGATATGAGTCAGCAGTGTGCTCTTGCTGCCAAAAAGGCCAATGGCCTACTGGGCTGCATCAAAAGAAGTATTACCAGCAGATCAAGGGATGTGATCATTCCCCTCTATTCTGCACTGGTGAGGCCACATCTAGAATACTGTGTTCAGTTTTGGGCTCCCCACTACAAAAAAGGACAGGGACATGCTAGAGAGAGTTCAGAGGAGGGCAACCAAAGTGATTAAAGGGTTGGAGCACGAGCCCTATGAGGATAGACTGAAAGCATTAGGCTTATTTAGTCTGCAGAAGAGAAGATTGAGGAGGGATTTGATAGCAACCTTCAGCTACTTGAAGGGATGCTCTCAGGAAGATGGAGCTTGACTGTTCTCGGTGGTAACAGAGGACAGAGCAAGGAGCAATGGTCTCAAGTTGCAGTTAGGGAGATCGAGGCTGGATATTAGAAAAAACTTTTTTACTAGGTGAGTGGTGAAGCATTGGAATGAGCTGCCAAGGGAGGTGGTGGAGTCTCCATCTTTGGAGGTGTTTAAGGCCCAGCTGGACAAAACAATGACTGGGATGGTTTAGTGGGAGTGGTCCTGCCTCTGGCAGGGGGTTGGACTAGATGACCTATGAGGTCCCTTCCAACCCTAGGATTCTATGATTCTATGAAGCAGAAAACCGGGTTGGCCCCTGCTGCCTGCTGGCCTTGTCTGTGTGCAGCCTGTCTGCAGCACACACCTCTTCCCGGACTATCAGCAGGAATCTGGATCTGGGTCCTGTGGGATATTGCCCTGGAGGCACACATGGCCTAGTGGTGCCCACAATGGTGAGCTGGACTCACCCAAGACTTGCTCTGGGGAGTCTCCCAAGGCCGCTTTCCAGTGGTGTGGCTTGCATGCTCTCCACCTTGCCAAAGATACAGCTGTATCTTTTACTCCCATCCCGTTAACCAACCACAGGCATGCAGGGGCCTGTGACCCTGGTTCCACATATCTCTCGGGTACCCGTGCTCATGGGTAGGCCTCTGCACCTCCCGGCCCTGTGCCCTACCTGTCCCAGTGCTGTACCCCCTCGCTGCCCATGACCTGGGCAAGCCCTGCCTGCTTGTATGGGAGAGGAAGACTCACCCACAGAGGTTCCAGCTGTCCACCTGGGTGTCCCCTTCTCTGTCTCTGACTCCATAGGGGTCGACATGTTGCCAGGCCCCTGTTCCTCCTTGCCAGTGCCAGTCTCTTCCTCCAGGATGGGGAAGAGCTTTGGAGTCCCCAGTGCAGCCTCTGATGGTAGCGGTGGTGTGACAGGAGGCTGTCCAATGTTGAGGGACACCTCTGAATCAGTGTCCCCTCCCTCTGGGGCTGAGGCTGTGCTGGGGCAGTGCCTGGTATTAATGGCCCAAGCTGGCAGGCCACCGGGCTGAGCCCCCAGGAATTCATGCAGCTCATCCTAGAAAGGGCAGGTAGCACTGCTACCTGCTCCCAGGAGCTCACATGCCTCCCTGGTGTGGGCATGGTCCTGCCACAGGGCCTTGATCTTGGAGCATACCTGCTCTGTGGTGCACTCATGGCCCTGGGCAGACAGCTCTGCAGCGATGTCTGAATAGATATCCTGGTTTCGGTGGCTGGCCCAGAACTGGGCAAGGATGTCCTGCCTCCTCCATATATTGAGGAGGCACTGGACCTCCTCTGTGCTCCAAACAGGGGCACAGTGTCTCCCCTCTGGGCTACCAGACCCACGTGCTGCCATGCCTGCTGAAGGCTGTCAACACGGGTGGGGGACAGCACTTCCTTCTTCCGCTGGCTGCTGTGCACCCTGGGAGGAAGGTCAAAATGCGTTATTTCAAAATAATGGTAATTTCAAAATAACATGTCCGAATGGTGTTATTTTGAAACAACCATTACAAAATAACAGTTGTTTTGAAATAATTTAGGTTTAAGCTCTTTTGAAATGATGGCTCTTATTTTGAAATGACGGAGCCCGTGATTTCAAAATAAGAATACGTTGTGTGGACCTAATCTCTTTTATTTTGAAATAACCAGCGTTATTTCTAAATAAAAGAGACGTATGGACACACCATAACAGATTTATTTATTTAGTCTTTAAGTGTCACAGGACTCTTTGCTTTTCTTTTGCTGGACTAAACTATCATGGCTGCCCCTTTGGAACTTGAGACAGCACAATAGACTGAAAGAAAGAAAGAAAATTCATGGGCAAAAGTTATTGCTAGTATGAGACAGTGATGCTCAATAGAAAGAGGAGAGGCCAGAACAGATTATATCTCTGTAAGAACATTGAAGGGATGTATTTAAAGTACATCTACACACATACCCTTTAAATGGAAATAATGCTGATTAATTTTATTTAAAGAAGGGTAGGTCCACACACCCTTCTTCTATATCAAAATGAAGACATCTTTCATTTTGCTATAAGGGAAGTTCATACTGATATAATAAAACCTAGTTTTGTATCAGTATGACCATTAAATTGAAACAATTATACCAATATAATGCTGTGGAGATGCGTTATTTCAATATTATTGTTATATTGATTTAACAAAATTTAACCTTCTTCCTTCTGGGGTGTATACCACCATGGAAGGAAGGGCCAGGGTTCAATACCCTGGCCAGGGGCATGGGGATGCAGAGGGAAGGGACCCTTGTCCCCAGATCCCGGCTTGGTATGCAAGCCTGGCATCGGTGTCCCTTCCCCTGCTGCCTGGACAGCGCTGGAGGAGTTGGGCACAGGAGTCCCTTCCATGCCACCCAGCATGCATGGGAGGAGCTAGGCATGAGGGCTGTTTCCCTGCCACCCAGACAGTGAGCTGGATCCAGATGCTTTTTTCCTGCTACCCAGCCAGTGCTGGGGGGCCTGGTATGGAGCTTCCTTCTCCTAGCACCTGGCAAGCGCACCTGCAGCCTGCCATCGGGATCTCTTCTCCTCCTGCACACAGTAGTGCGGGGTGTGAGGGGAGGTCTTTTTGTCCTAGGGCTAAAGCCGGGCAGGGGATTGGGTGGTGTCATGGCCCATCCTGAGGGCCATGTTGCCACACCTCCAATGGTGCCCTTCTCCTAAACCAAACTAGCAAGTCTGTCCATAAACATGCTAGTTTGATTTGGGTTTCTAGTGGTGACCTTTTAAATTGATTTAACTTGAATTGATTTAATGCCTTTTATTTTGATTTCATTAAATCAATATACGTTAAATTGATTTTTCCATCTAAATAGCCTTACTGTTCCTATACTGAGGATCTATCAACAATAGGAAGGATATGGTAAAGTGCCCTAGTTCTGCTGTTTCAAGACATTTCTTTTCCAGTCCTTTTCATGCTCTAGCCTCTTCTTGCTAGTGGTTTATAGCTACGTTAAGACTGTTTCCTAAACAATTTCATGAGTGGCAAAGGCCTCCTTCACCCTCTCTTCTCTTTAGTTCACTCACCCAAGGCCAGCCAAAATAAAATAAAGTATAAATATGTTAAAAAATTTACAGTGATACTAAGTATTTGCAGAACCAGGAAGACCCAGAAATAACTTTTCTGGCCTTCAGTTTTGGAGAAATTATTGCCTTTCCTTTCTAATACACACTTCTTTCACCCAAAGACTAAACATACGCAGCCCATACTGCAAAGAGCTTACTGTAAAGGCTGCATGGAAGGTTCAGAGTCCTGGCCCCAATTACTAAAGTTCCCAAAGAGCTAAAGTCAATTTACTACACAGATTGTCATGCTTTCCATGTCTTACATGTAAAGCCGTGCTCCAGGGACACACTGAAGCCAGTGGTACCCACGGTAAAATACTGAAGGGCAGGACATTCTCAGTTCCTTTGAAATAGAATTCTTAACATTTAGATAAGGATAACCACATATAATTAGGACTGCACACACTTTCCAAGATGAAACAAAAAAGCCTCATACTCCTAACTGTCTTTCTTCTCAATAATCATATACTGTTACACTTTTCATGTTCCTATCTCCCAGACTAATTTTACATAAAAATGAGTTATCAGGTTGAGCTATAATCATATATGTTTTATAAAATTAGAAACTGAGTGGCTCAATCCATATTTGCTTAAAATTGAAGTGAATGAGGCCTAGAACATTTTTTTTTTCCAGGCCACCTTTAAGTTTGAATCTTCTTTCACTTCAGTAGAGCATTTGGGTACATATAAACCAGATTTTTTTTTTAATTTTATTTTATTGGTTTAAGTTTAACATTATGACAGCAACAAATAATTTGATTCTGAGACACTCTTGGTTAGTCGCCTTACTTGATAACAGATAAACCATGTTTTTAGCGGCAAATAAACATTCTAAATATTGTCTTAATTTAACCTGCATTGCTGGGTAAGACATGATAAAATTGTTCATATAATTTAAATTATGCCACTCTGATGGATATCTAATAAAGAAAACTGTATAGCACTTATAAGATCAGATCATTTAATGTTTTTCCTAACATTATTGTATTAAAGTCATAGATCACTCAAAGTTTGAATAACCACATTTTTAACAAACTGAGAGTCATAATGCAACTTGATGCTGAATTCTGAAGAAAAATTTGCTCACTAATTTATATTACTGTATTGAACGTGGAGCTTCAACATAGTATGGCAGCATGGTTTACCAAATGAAGTGCTAAACTGACAGTCAGCAAACCTAGGTGCTTTTCCTGACTCCATCAAGTCCCTTGACCTCTGTGTGTCTCCTCTACTACTCTTTATATTGTCTATTTAGACTACAAGCTCTTTGGGACAGGACCTGTTTGTTACAATGTGTCTGTACACTCCCTAGCACCTTGCTTTAACTGCTATTGTTCTACAAACAAATAATCAGACGTGAAGAGTTTTTGTCACATTTCTCATGCATAGATACCTGAAATTTGTCATTAATATTCATATATAAGAAGTTTTGTAAGTGCCCTGATTTTTAAAGGTATTGAGCAACAGTTGCTCCTGTTTACTTTAACTACCCAGAAGAACACAAATATAAGGTTGAAATAAAGCTCTCAAATTTATTTGTGAGCAGGCCAACTTTAAAGTATGCTAGCTCCTAAGATCTATCTCTCCTGGCAACCTAACACATCAAAGTGATTTGGGACACTCAGTTTCACCACCACAAGAAACACTATGTTTGTCATTGAGAGACAATAAGCCACTAAAACATTATCTATTTAATATTTTTTCTAAATTATTTTCAACATGAAAAGTTCTATAAAAGTACTCATACTTAATCCTACTTTTTGTTTGTTTTAATTCTTTTAATCACATTACAGAAAATGTACTCCTACAATAAGTGACTTTAAAAATAACAATATGTTCTATTTGTATTGCTACTATATTAGGACAGATAGTATTTGCTCATGTAGCAAGATTTTTTTTCTCTCTCTCTCTCTGATAGCCTTGTATACACAATTTGGGATTGAAAATCAAGCTCCATACTTGCTGGAAAATGCATCATTACTAATAATAAAGATTAAGAAGGCCAGCTATTGAACTCAAGAGACATTGGTTCATGCCATAGTCTCCAAATTCCTGTATTCTTAATGATTCATGTCCACTCTATTTTCTTACCTGTTAAACTTATGCCTCAGCAGAATTAAAGACAGAATTTGGTCCTTCAACTGACTGATTACTTTCCAGGTCACTGTCTCTTAACTATGTTGATGGTACTGTAATGGGGCATATAGCAACTTTTGTCATCAATGAAGCAAAGAGCATAACAAAGTGGTAAACAGAAATGACACATGGCATGACATTTCGGGACCTGGAAAATAACCTTTAATGTTTGAAAAAATGACCTTTAGCACACAGACAAACAGCCTTTTCAGTGTTTTGAAAAGAAGAACTTAAACTGTTCTAGACAATTGAATAATAGCTTAAAAAAAGTATCATGCTAACAGTTTTTAGGTGATTTCTAAGAACGATGAAGACAACGAGTAAATGTGGTCAGGGTATGCTATCTCTCCCTCTCATTTCCTAACAACCTGCTTATGATAAGGAAATTTGTTGTTGCTACCAGTGTCATTGACAAGATATTATATAAATATGACATGGTCTGATTATGGATTGAGTGCATCCTGAAGTCTGACTACTACCTTCATCTAGTACTGAAGGAAGGTGGAAAGCTGAAGGCCACTTTGATGAGGCAGCAAGATTCACCTAGAGATTGTAACATTGGTTGATGGTCTATAGCTCTACTGTTGTGTTCATTTATCATTTATTTAATCCATGCTTAGCACTTGTACAACAATAGATCAGTAAACTGTAGCCTCTAAATTGGATAGAAATGCTAAAATATTTCTTGAAACCCATTAATTCCTGTTGGAACCTTGTAAACCTAAGTCAATAAGCTCTCATTAGAGAGGAGCCAGCAGTTGTTTTCAGGGAACCCTCTGGATTCTAAAACTGAGAAATGTTTTCCCTCTGGGAACCCTCTGAAGTGGGAAAACTAGGGAAAAACCACCTGACCTTTATTCAGTGAGCCCTCAAGAGTGGAAATCTGATGGGTCAATTCAATGAGCTCCCAAGAAGGGGAATTTGAATTGAACGAAGTGAGCTCCTAGGGAAAGACAATTTGACCAGCTGACCTAAAGGGTCAGGGTAACACTCTTGTGCTAAAGAAAGTATCAAAAAAGTAGTTAAAACACATTTTTGCCACTATGATGAACTGATATGACTCTGAACACATACATGAAATAAATCTGTGAAGGAGTCTCTTTTACATATTCAGATTACACAGCCAAGCAGGATTTTATCTCTGAAAAGTAAGAACACTCAATTTCAGGGGGTTTCAGATTCAGTTTTATTAATTCTTTTAACTATCATATAAATCCCTTCCTATCTGCCAAAGATGATTCCACTAAAACAACATACACACAAAAACCTCCACACACTTCTGTCTAAAGAGAACTGTGCATGAAATATTGGAAACAGAAAATCCATTCCAAAATATAGGCTAGGTTTGTTTAAATTTATTACATTAACAGGTCTGTCTTTTTGCATTTCTCCTCTCTAGTGCTTTTCTCACTCTATTATTTTTCACTCTGCCCATTCTACTCCCTTTTTTTAACATACCATTTTATGGTTTTTGGTCTGCTTCATCTGTGCTATATTTTTCAGAATCTCTTTTGAGCAGAACTGAAACTTAATATTGTAACTATAATTTCAAGTGTGGTTAAGTTAGACAAACATGTTCACCTACTCTTTGTGAAATGAATTGCAGGAGATTATTTATAAATACTATTGCATACTATATTTTTGTAGTGAACAACTTATTTTCTGTTTTATATTTGTGTGCATCTTTGTGTTTATGTAAGAAGTCATGAACTGCTGATCTCAGAAATTATAATAATCACTTTTCATATGTTCATTTGTTTTTGCATGACTTACAGTTTGCATTTCTACATGTCTATCTAGAATTAAATATCAGTGTGGTAGGCTTTATTATGCAGCAGAAAAGTTAGCTTAAAAAAAACCCTTCATTTTAAGAACAAAACAGGACTTCTATCACCTACAGTGCTACGAGAAGTAGTTCTCGCTCAAGCCAAATTCCAAACAGAAACATGAAGGGTAGTTTGTCTAGACAGAGGGCTAGAGAAACTGAAAATATTTAAGACTTACGTTACCACCCTCAGGTCCTGGTATAAGCTACAGCTGGTGCTGGTGTACCTGAATAAGGCTACAGACAAGATAGGTAACCATGATCTCTTTCTCTAATCTGAGACAGTTAATTCTTTCCATGACAAATGCTGATGAGAATCTCCACTGCATCACAGGTTAATCACAGTTAAGATGCCTCAGAGAGAATCAGATCTTTGAGAGAAGACTGAGTCAGGTCTAACTAAATAATCTGATTACCCAATTGTTGGGTGTGATCACTGGTTACCCCCACATAGATTGATTAAGGACTGCTTCTGCTCCCGTTTGAGCTACTGCTAAATTGGCTTAAAGCCACTTCTGCTGCAGAGTAGGCTGGAAACCTGTTAACCTTGAAAGTGCTGTTTATAAGATAGCAGGTTATTTTCTGCCAGAGCCACCATGGGAATGTAGTCACCCCAGGAGGGGGATGGGGGTACAGCTATATGAGAATTGGGAGCACCCATCCAGGCAACAGCCTTGCCTGGGACACCAGTCCCTGAAGAGTGCCTAGTGCTCTCCTCATGCTGGAGCAACACTTGCTATGGGCCCTTGGGTACAGGGAATAGAGGGTCAACGGCTGCCCCTTAGCAGAAAGAGGTGTGAGTTTTTGATCCTCATTTGCCTGCTTGCAGGTAATGTATATTCTGTAATGCTAATGTGCTGAATGGCTTATTATACTAACGCAATAAAGTAATATACCTGTATATCAGGTGTGGTTTCACTGAGTGTACCCAAGACCCTGCTGAGGGAAGGGCCTGTTGTATAACATCAATTCACAGCACTGGAGGCTGAGATTTTCCCTCTCCAGAGAGAAGCAAGACCCAGTGTGGGACAATGAAAGCTGAAGTGTGTAAGGCTGTCTTATCTTTAGAGCATCCCTGATTGTGATTCAACAGCTTCCTGAATTAGGGTATGTTAACATTACCTTTCATTACCTACATCATAAGTAAAAACAGTATACTTGGCGCACAGCTAAATCAGGAACTTTTTTGGTTTTTACACCAACGGGCACACAATATAATGCAATGTTGGGAAAAAAAAAACATTTCTGTTCTTATAGTATTACACTGAAAATTATCTTTTTAAAAATGTTCCCAGTTTTATGGGAGGAATCAGAAGGTTATTCAATGCTCCTGTGTAGGAAAGAAAACACTCAAGAGAAACTGATATTTACTCTAATCATATTCATTCTGAAACAACATAACAGCTGAGGGGTTTGCTTTTTTGGGGTAATGATGATCTAGGAAGAGTAATCTCTTAAAACAGTTAATCAAACTATTTTACAATTTGAAGGTAGCTGCTTGCAAGAAATGACTAAGTTATTGTCTGTGTATAGTTAAAAGATATCAGAGAAAGTGTATTGGTATGGAAGTGGACACATTCCTTTTTAGTGATGAATTACTTTACTTTACATTGTTAGTCCCTCTGGCACAATGAGGAGAGATTTATGTAGACATGTGACTATCTTGTGCAACTCTCTTACTGTGACAAGGTAAAGAATGACTTATTCTATATCTGGCTTACTTTTTGTGCTTGATGGATTGGGCCTTTCTAATGGAAGTTATATCTAGCTTTATCCATCTCCAGGTCAAAAAGTCAGAACTTGTTGCCCTTGTTGAAGCTTTTTTTCTTTGTGGTATAGGTATGTTACACACTAAAATAAAGTAAGTACAATTTTGGCAAAAGTGTATTTAAAACATAATTAAATGTTAGTTGGTGGGTGTTCAAAGAACTGCCAACAGGAATAATTAATATTTTATAGGTTTCTTTGTCCAATATATCTTAAGCAAAGAACATGGAGTCACTAATTCAGGGACAAATTTTGTTGTAAAGAACAATGATGAAAGAAAATATACTTCAAATTTGTCAATACCATGAAACTTGAGAACGGAATCCGAAATAAGTACTAAATGTAATGTCCAGAAATATTCACAATAAAACATTATACAGGAAACAGAAATAAGACTTCTCAGTCAAAGAGGCCTGAAATGTACAAAGCTTGAGAATTGTAAGTGAAATAAATAAAAGTTCCAAGACAAGTAATTATACTGGTGATGAATCAAATGAAGAAATGCATGCCAACACTTTAAGCTAATTTGAGCTTATCTTATTCTAAGGAACTGTTTGTAGGGCTCAAGGATGTAGGGGTGCAATATTTTTCATTGTTACACTAATTAGTTTAATATATATGAGGTGACAAAAAGGAAGGAGAATCCTTAATAAATATTTACCATTCAGGACCTCAGTGTCTATATTTAGTAGAGAATAGTGGATACCACAATCACTTCATGAAATTCTTTGCCAGTGAATATGGAGAATGCCAAGATTAGAACAGGGTTTTAAAAAGAATTAGATAACTTCGTGGATGACAGGTCCATAAATGATTATTAGACAGGATGGACAGGGTTGCAAAACCGTATTCTGAATTATCCCTAGATTGTGTTTGCCAGAAGCTGGGAATAGGTAGCAGAGGATGGATCACTTGATGATTACATATTCTGTTCATTCCCCCTGAAGCATGTGTCATTAGCCACTATCAGAGGACATGGTGACACAGTGGACCACTGATTGAACCCAACATGGCCTTTCTTATGCTTTTGCTCAGTATGAACAGTCTTGGGAAATTCTATATGGATGTAATCTGTACCAACACTCTGCTTTTATAAGCCTCCCCACCTCCGACATTCAGTGAAATCGCTGATAGAAACCTGAAAAGAAAATATGAAGATCCAAAGAAAGAGGAGTTTGCTGATTGGATGGAGAAATACAAAACAAAATACCATTAACTCTAGCAGGTCCCTAATGATTACAAAATCCTTAGGGGGAAATGAGAAGTGTGCTTCTTACACATAAATTATAACACTAGCTAAGTCCCTTATTATAATAAATGAATTTAACAAAGGTATAATGAGTTACCTAAGTAATATGGCTGATAATAAAACAAATATGATAGGGAAGAATGTATTGTGGATATTAATCAGTATGATTTGGAAGGAATAATTGGCTTTTTTCCCTTCATAGAAAAGTTGCTACTAAAAAGAGTATGATTCCTTTTTTGTGTGTGGAAAAAATAAAAAGTAGTACACAGACCATGTCTTCTCTTACAAAACCTTCGTAGCATGAGTGACAGGAGTGTTATTTGGGTTGTGTTGTGAATTGGGAAGATGTTTATATAAGAAGTTCATATTTAGAGATGGCTTATTACTACCCTGCCCTCCTATGATATTCATCCCTCTACCAATTGTATCACTAATGTTAGCTGATACATCTTTATCTTCATATAATCCTATTTAGGCCTCTGCCTTCTAATGCCCTGCATGCTGTTTCCTATGATTAAGCTATTTAATGTGAGTTGTTTTTATTGCTTTTTGTTCATTTAAATACAATGTTGTGTTCTGCATTAGGGATAGACTATTGAAATTTCCAAATCCAAATTGTTTAAACGCTTGCTTAAATTAATGTCCTTTAAGATATCACTTTAGAACTGTGCAGGAAAAAAAGACCCAAACATTCTAGTAGCATTTAAAGACTAACAAGGGAGAAAATGCCACTTCATCAGACATTTGAAGATAGAGAATTAGAGATGAATGGGAGGAATATAAATGCAGGGAAGTGTAAAACATAGAATGAAGTCAGACTGTTACAGCAAACAGTGGAGAACATCATATTAGAGGGAAATGAGGAAAAAGGGAAAGAAAAAGAAACCATTGTCCCTATTTAACCCTAAGCTGACATTGTCAAATCTGCATGTGATTTCCAATTCTGCAGTTTCTCTTTGAAGATTTGATTTGTAATCTGTGTGTCTAAGCACAGCTGTTAAGAGATCATCAATGGAGTGATCAAGAAGATTGAAATATTCCCTATTAGTTATTGAATGTTGTTGTTTCTGATGTCACATTTGTGTCCATTTATTCTTTTATACAGAGACTGTCCTGTATGTCCAATGTGTAAGGTAGTGGGGCAGTTCTGACACATGATGACATTAGTAATATTGATGGATGAGCAGGTAAATAAGTCCTTGAGAAAAGCTGGCTTGATTAGGTCTTATGATGGTGTCTTTTGTGTAGATATGTAGGCAAAGTTGGCAAACTTTTTTTTTTTTTTTTTTTTTGGTTCCAGAATATATGCTTGTTCAATGTTTCTGTTAGCTCTGTAGTTGCTAGCTAGTACCTAATTAACTTTGGGGCCTGGGCTATCTGTGAGTGAGGAGGGGTCTGCCTCCCAAGGTCAGAAAGAGTGAGGGATCATCTTGTAAAATAGTCTGTCGATCCTTGATGATATTCTGTAGAAGCTTGACTTGGGGTTGTAAGTGACCTGTGCTGTTCTGTTGTTTTCTTCCTTGGGCTTCTCCTGTAGTAGATGACTTCTGGGTATGCATCTGGCTCTTTCAATCTGTTTCTTCACTTCTCCAGGTGTGTACTGAATTTTTAAGAATGCTTGATAGAGGTCCAAGAGGTGTCTGTCTCTTTCTGAGTGATTGAAGCAAATACAATTATGTCTTAGATATACACCATGGATCATGTGGTCTGTCCTGGATGAAAGCTCAAGGGATGTAGGTAACTATAGCAGCCTGTAGGTTTTCAGTATAGAGTAGTGTTTATATCTCCATCACCAGTTTGCAGTGTAGTGCCCAGAAAGCTGATCTCCTGTATGGAGTATTCCAGGCTAAGTTTGATCATTGAGTGGAAACTGTTGAAATCTCCGGAAATCTTCAAAGGCAGCCCTATTGTGGGTCCATATGATGATGTCATCAGTGTAACATAAGTAGAGGAGAGGTGTTTTGGGATGAGACCTGAGGAATTATTGTACTAAGTCGGCCATAAAAATGTTGCCATATTGGGGGGGCCATGAAGGCACCCACAGCAGTTCTGTTGACTTGAAGATAATTTATATCTTCACATTTCAAATGGTTGTGGGTGAGTACAAAGTCACAAAGTTTAGTCATGAAGTCTGCCATGACATCATCTAGGATAGTTCTTCTAACAAACTGTAATCCATCTTTGTCTGGGATATTGGTGTACAGAGCTTCTACATCCAGGTCACCAGGATAGTATTTTCTGAAACATGACCAATGGCTTGAATTTTTCTCAGGAAGTTCATGGTGTCTTGAAGATAGCTAGGAGTATTGGTAGCATAGGCTATGTCCACACAAGATTTTTATTTCAAAACAACAACTGTTGCTTCGAAATAGAAGTTGTTATGTCTGAATGATGTTTCTTTATTTCAAAATGATGGGACCCTGTCATTTCAAAATAACATCCATCATTTCAGAACAATAAAACCTCACCTGAAAGCGAAATAGCTGTTGTTTCGAAATGACTGTTACGAAATAATACCATTCAGACATGTTATTTCAAAATAACAGTTATTTCAAAATAACACTTTTTCCTTTCTCCTTCCCAGGGTGCCTTCATTTTTGTATATATTGGGTGGGGTCATGGCCCAGCAAGGGAGCCATGTTGCCACACCTCCCATCCTGCCCTTTTCCTGAAACAATATAGCAAGCCCTGTGTCTGGACATGCTATTTCACTTTGAGGTTTTCCCTTATTTCGATTTAATATTTGCTTATTTCAATTTAAGTTATTTCAAAAGAAGGATTTTATTTCAAAATAACTCATTTTGAAATAACTTATTTCAAAATAAGAGTTTACGTGTGAACATAGCCATAGGGTGTGAGGAGAAAGTCCACAGAGACCGATAATCCTGCTGTAAGAGTGCCAGTACCTGAGAGGATGGGGCATTCAGGGTTTACAGATTAATGGATTCTCAATAGTAGATAGAATATCCATGGTCTGGGTTCTGGGGGTGTATCTGTCTCGATCTGTTCCTGTGCTTCTTCAGGGAGTTTCTTGAATAGGAGGTGTAGTTGCTTTTGGTATTCCTCAATGAAGTCAGAGAGAGTGACTTTTAGACTGTTGTGTTGGAGAGCTGTCTGTAAGTCTCCTGACTGCAACCTGATTTGTTCATGATAACAACAGAACTTCCTGCATCAGCCTCCTTGATGATAATGTCAGAGTTGTTTCTGAGGTTGTGGATGTCATCGCATTCTGCATGGCTGAGGTTATGGTGTAAAGGGTGTTGTCTGTCCAAGGTTTCAGCTTTTGCATGGTGGTGGAAGCAATCTATGTTGAAATCTACTTTATTGTTCTGATCATCAACCATAGGATGTAAAATATCCATGTAAAATATTTCTTCCTGCAGCATTAGGAAGAACGTATCTGCAGGTTATTGTGTTGTTCAGTGGTGTGGTGGAAATATTCCGTGAGTATGAGATGGCAAAAGTAGACTTCCAGATCACTGCAGAACCATATCTCATGTGTGAAAGGTGGTAAAGCAGAAAGAGAGTCCCAAGAGAACACAGATTACTCTGTTGAAACAAGTGTGTAGCAAAAATGATTAACAGTGTTCTTGGGTTGGTTGAGGGTATCACTGTTGTTGTCCCTTGTGGTACTTAGGAGTTTAGATAGCTTGGTGTCTTTTTTCTTATGTAGGGAAGCAAAATTTGTGGTGTTGTCATATTTTCACTTTTTTGTGAAGTCTAGCCAGGTGGAAGAATGTGTTGTAGTTTAATTTTGAATAACAGTTTCCAATGTTGAGAATTCATCATCAGTTTTCTTTTGCTTTCTGTACAGATTCAGATCAGGTGGTTTCTTAATTTCTGTGATGGTATGTGGCACAGTCCCTCACTGTAGTATGTGCAATATGTTGATTGAAATGGATTCTTTATCATGAGTGCATTAGGTATGATGTCCACTTGTTTACATTTGGAGAGGAAGATGATGTCTGTCTGTATCTGTGCAAGCTGTCACAAAGGTGATAGATTTACACTTAAGACGGATGTATTCTGTGTCTTTTATAATGACAAATTCCAAAGGGGTAGCTGTGTCAGTCTAGTTCAGCAAAACAAACAAGGAGTCTAATGACAACACAGTGGACTCCCTGAACCTGGTCTAAGCACAAGGCTCCCTAGGACCTCATGGGAGTTATAGTTTAGATAGCTCATTTTTTTCCTGTCTCTGTAGGAGAATGTACCTGGCAGAACAATATCTTCTATTCTATGTCAAAATGAAACAAAATTAAGTGTTTCTTTCAGGCTATGTTCACACAGCATTTTTGTTTCAAAGCAACGAGGTTGTTGTTTAAAAACACAAACAAAAAACCATGTTCACAAGACGTACAGTTGTTTCGAAACAACGGGAACCCATTGTTTCAAAACATCAGCGTTGTTTCAAAACAAGTAAAACCTAGTTTCTAGGCGAAACAACATTGTTTTGCAACAGTTGTTTTGAAAAAATGCAGTGTGAGCATGTTGTTTCAGAACAAAGTGTTCTGAAACAACATTGGATCCTCAGCACCCTGGCCAGGGAACCCTCAGGACCAGAAAGGGGGCTGCAGCCCCCGGTGGGGGGGGTAAGCCGCTGCGGGGTGGCTTAGCCCACAGCCCAGGCTGCGGGCTGAGCCCGGCGCCCCCAAACCGCTGGCGGAGTTGGTGGGGCAGCTCTGGCGGGGAGCTGAGCTGCCCCGCAGTGGC
>ML681989.1:20242347-20330671 GCA_007922195.1 Podocnemis expansa | reverse complement strand
CACGATGAGCCGCAGCAGCGGCTCACCCCCAGGGGGCTACATCCCCCACAGCAGGTAACAAAATAGCATGTTCACACTGGCTATGTTCACACAGGGCAGGCTTGTTTCGAAACAAGACGTTTCAAAACAAGCTGTTTCGAAATAACATGTTATTTCAAAACACCTTATTTCGAAGGACAAAAACTTTGTCCTCGAAATAAGGGAGCGAAATAGCAGGTCCACAGTGTGGACCTGCTATTTCACTTGGGCAGGGGTGCCGGGGATTCCAGGGGCGTGGCCAGGAGCGGGGGCAGGGAGAATCCCGGGGGCGTGACCAGGGATACCCCAGCCACGCCCCCGGCAGGAGCGACTGCGCCGGGGAATCCCAGCTAGGCACTCACTCCGGCCCCAGCAGCAGCGGGCTCCAGCTGTGGGCCGGGACCGTGCCGCCAGGTTTGGCGGCAGCCGGGACTTTAAAGCCCCTGGGGTGAGGCGCCCCGCTGCGCCTCTCCTGGCAGGGGACTGCAGGCACCCTCCAGGTGAGGTGCAGCGCCGGCCCCCCCCCCGCAGACACCCCTCAGCACCCTGGCCAGGCTGCTGAGGTGTCAGCCCTTCCTCCCAGGGTGCTTAGCACCCTGGGAGGAAGGTTACATGTTGTTTCGGAACACTTTGTTCTGAAACAACATGTCCGCACGGGGCTGTTTCGAAACCAACTGGTTTCGAAACAACCCTGTTTTGAAACGAAACAGGGTTAAAGCCATTTTGAAACAACAGCAGCCATTTCGAAACAAGCGGTTTGCTTGTTTCGAAATGGCCATGCGTCATGTGGGCATGGCACTTCCTATTTTAAAACAACCCCTGTTGTTTCGAAATAAGGAGTGTGTGTGGAGATACCCACTGTGAACATACTATTTTGTTTCCCGCTGTTTTCCCTATTTTGAAATGACTTTTTGCTAATTCAAATTAAGTCATTTCGAAATAAGGCTTTGTTTCGAAACAAGTTGTTTCAATACAACTTGTCTCAAAACAACCATGTGTGTGTGAACACAGACTCAGTCTGGTAAACTGTTTGCTGCTTCTCTGTTTGGTGAAAAGAAATGTTGCAGATTTGACTTGAAAGTAAATATTTTGTTTTGATTTTTCTGACTGACAACTGTTTTTTTTTTAACAAAATTGAAATATTTCTGTGGAAAATTTTAATTCAATGTCAAAACCAACATATTTAATTAGAAAGTTTCCATCCAGCTCTATATCTAACATTTTTAAAGTGTACTTTTAGTAGGAAAGGTATATATTTTCTTAATTCCCCTACAATAGCTTAGATGCCAGCAGCTAATTATTTAATTACAATTATAGTTGCCACCAAAAAAGTGCTAGGAATAAGGAAATTATAGACCCAGTAAGAAAATATGCACAGAATTTTTCTCAATGTTACTGTTTTTCAGAAAGCAAGAGATGGAGAGAATTATGCAAGAGAACAGACTTCTGACAGGAGCATCATGTTCCCGTGGGAGCAGCATTTTACTCTTCCTTCTCATAGATGAGAACTCATTGTTTGTGATATGTCATGTTGTTTTAATTTAGTCTATAAAAATCTATGTTTTCTTGAGAACAGATTGCTGCATGCAACTCTCTTCCTTTTAGAGGTGTTGTGCAAGCGCACAGGGCACCAGGTAGATGTGGTTTCACTATACGATACGAACAGAATTTTTCTCTTTACTTGCATTTTGTAAAAGTTGCAGCATTACCAGTTCATTTCAGTACTAACATTTAATGAGCTATGTTTCACTGTGTGAATTCAGGAAAGTAAATTTCTATAAGAGTTTTATCTGTAAACTAAGTATGGGATTCAAATGTTGATATTGGCTGTTTCACACAGAGCTTTAAAAAAGAGGATTTAGAGTACTGATAGAGATCAGATTTTGCTGAATGCTGCTGAACACAAAAGTTGATAGAGTTGCCCAGAAAGGAGATTGGAGCTTGATGGTAAATGAATAGTTATTAAGATATCCTAAGACATGTTCAAAAAGTACAGACTGAAGATTAGCTGACTGAGGCTTGTTTATATTCCACCTCTACCTGTTATCTAACTACATGATCTACTCTGTGCACTTGCCTACACCTCTTTCCTTCTCCATCCCAATGATTAACAAAACAGTTCACAAAATCCAAGCTGTTGACATCATGTGGACTTTTGGGGTATTACAGGAGAAATCCTTTGGCTGTCCTGCTTTGATAGCTGTTACTGCATTTATTTCTTGTGACTCCTATAAGTTCATGCTGCTCTCTCTCCCCTTCCAGGGTGGAAGAATCATACAAACAAATAATATATTTATATACTGTCTTATGCTTTGAAGTATATAAAAACTGCTGTCTTTTTTTCAGTTATCAAGGGGATGGTGAAGTTCTTATATACTTTGCCTTCACAGAATTTTTTGTATGAAACAAGACATGTAGTGTATGTGCACAAATACTGTTTAAATGAAAATAATGCTGATTATTTTGATTTAAAAAATGATAGGTCCACAAGATGTTCCCTTATTTTGAAATGAGGAGCTTCCTCATTTTAATATGAGGAGCTCCCTCATTTTGATATAAAGAAAGTCATATTGATATAATAAAACCTAGTATTATATCTATATGATGGTTAAATCAAAATTGTTATTCTGAAATTACACAGTGCAGACAAGTTATTTCAATTTAACTGTTAAATTGATTTAACACTTTTTGCCCTTCTCCTTCCCAAGTGCTTTCCTTTTTCTTTATATTGGGTGGAGGCATGGCCCTTCTAGGGGGCCATGCTGCCACACCTCCCATTGCGCCTCTCTTCTAAATTGAAATAGCAAGTTCTGTCCATAGATATGCTATTTCAATCTGAGTTTCTAGTCGGAATCTGTTAAATTGATTTTACTTATATCAATTTAATGATTCTTATATTCATTTTATTAAATCAGTATAAGTTAAATTGATTTAACTGTGCAAGTGCGGAAAAAGCCGTAGAGATGCAGGGGAAAATATTCAATTTTTTTCAGCCAAATCGTGCTGGTTCGGGTTGACTTAAGCACTTTGCTAATTTGTGTTAATTTCAGCTTTATTTTTTTGAACCAAAATGAACCTGAATCATTTTGATCTTTCTGAAATTACACATCTTAATTTTTTCACTTTGACACATGAAGGGACCTAAGCACTATTCACAAATCCAAGAGGAGGAAATGCTTCCCTTATATACATAGCCAGTTGCTTAGAGCACTCATCTCAGTGTTGAATCCCTGCTATGGAGCAGGACCTTGAACACAGGTCACCTTCCCTAGGTAAACTCTCTAACTATCAGAGTGACCAGTCTGGGGAGGAGTTCACTATCTTTCTTATTGATGATGTTCCATTTTAATTTGGACAGAAAATGAATTAGAATGACCCTATTGCCTGTGGGTTAGATACTCAACTGGGAGGGGATGAGGGTCACCAGCATCCCAGTCCCTTGTTCCAAGTCGTAGTTATGTGTGCAAAGAAGAACACCTTCAAGAAAAGATATTTAGAGAGCCTTAGAACAAAACAGCCTATACTCTAGTAGTCAGGATACACGCTTATTTAAAAAAAAAAAAGGCAAGGGGAATGGGTTTGAGTCCCTCCTCTGAAATGCAGTTTTGAACATGCATCTGTCATACTGCAGGTGAATGCACTAGCTATTGGGCGGAAGAGGTCATCTCCTCCTCAGATTGTAAATGGTACCAAAGTCCTCAAGTGAATCTAGCTCTTCATTTCCAGTTTAGCTTTGATTTTCCCAAAAATACACAACATCAAAACAAACCATTTTGTTCCAAGTAGAAAACACACAATGTTTTGTTCAGAATTTTCAGTGAACTAATAAAAAAAAAACAAAAATTGTTCACATAGCTCTAAAGACAAATGTTGTGATATTGTAAGTATAAGAACAGACTTGTTACTAGAAACTGTTTTTATATCAAAAAGAACCTTGGGGGTACCACACTCTACTTATTTTGAAGCCCACAAAGCATAAGGTACCAAAATGTTTGTTTTAGATCTGTGGAAAAAGGCTGAAAAAAACTTGCAGATGAAAGATAATACAAATTTATGAAGGTGAGAAATACACTACAATGTGAGTGCATTGGCATCATACCATTTCCCCCGTGCTGATCATTATGGCTTCATGAGCATTTGTATTTTAAATCTCCCAGAATTCAAATAATCAGTCTACTATTCATGTCTCTTCCAGGTGACAAAACTACAGGAAAGATTTAATCAAGACAACAAACGGAAGATATAGAAGTAAAAGGCTTTTCTTCTCCCTTTTGAAGTTCTCTGACATTATAAATGTTATGGTAAAAAGAATTCTTCCTGGCAAGTGCAATGTAGTGAATTACTAATGCAACACATACAAAAACCACATCACTGAGTATCCTTTTAACCATGGGAAAAGCTTGACAGGTACCACAAGCTGGAGCTCTTTGTCTTAAGAGTTGATATTTTTGCAATTTATAATGAACTGAAGTAAAATATTTACCATTTCCATTGGTGGGAGTAGCCTTTTAAATATTAAAATAATGGCATTTCACTTTCCTTTGCAACAGATCTTCTGGGAATTTACAAAAGGAGGGGAATTGCCACTTTAAAAAGAAAAGTCAAGTCTTTTAGAGCAAGAACAGATCAAAATGTTTGAATAACAATTTTCTACAAATTACAATTACTACAATTAAAAATTTATTTTCATAATTTCATAGAGAAACATATGTTTATTTTTGCTATTTTTGTGGTATTTAAGCATTTTTTACCTTGAATAACTAATATATCAGTGCAAATAATTAGTAGTTGTTAATTTAAAACTACACTTACTAGAATTAGATATTTTATACAATTTGATGGATAATATTGATAGTTATTTTAAGCAATTTCAAAAAATTCTAATCAATTTTTATTTTTACAAGTTTGGGACATTACGGGGAATCATAATTTTAATGACAATAGAGAGTGAAATTCAATGAGTTAATAAGGATTTTAAGCATTTAAAACGTATTTATAAACATTAAAATACAAATTGCCAAGACAAATCAAAATATACGAAGTAGACATATTTATATCATACTTATTCAAGTCTTTGTTTCTTAATTTGCTTATTTGAGGTTTGATTATTAATGATGGAAAGGCTTTTTTACATTGGCTTGTCTGTGTATGGTGAAATTGATGTTTAGCAATGCTTTCAGATAAAAAGTGAATCCTCCCAAACCTATATATAACTCTATCCTTTTTCATGTACCTGAGATTACATACAGGCTGTGTCCTTACTTTAAAATTTCCTAAGAAAAGGAAGCAGAATTTATTTGTCCAAAGCAGAGGTTTTTCTTTTGAACTTTACTCTGAAAACAGATACACTTATGGTCACACAGTTAGTAGCCAAGGAAAAACTCCTCCAAAATCACACCTACTCAATGACTGCAATTATTCACGTATGTGCTAAAAATGAGCAATATGTTAATAGCAAAAGCCTGTTTACAAGACTGAGAACATTTTGTGATAGAAAATAATTTTGAAAACACTGAGATTCTTTAATAAGCAGGATTTTCTCATCCAATATTTTTCTATCTATGATGAAAAAAATATCATTTTTCCCAAATTCTTTCTCTTTTCTTATTGTATTTCAAGGGTGGGTTGATTCATCAAGATTGATTATATAAATCACTTTGTATAGGTGCAAGTTTCTTGATTGGCTGAACCTGCCTTATGTGACCGGAAGTGTTGCAAAAGCCATTTTGGATTCTTCAGTTTCAGAATGAGCAGTAGCATCATTGAGCAGCTTTTTGGGGTCCTCTCTTGAAAGGTAAGCATTTTTTTTTGTGTTCTCTGAAAATGATCAAGAATTTTCAAGGGATAATTACTATTCCTTTTTAGCCCTTAGAAGCCACAGGATGGGAAAATGGCTTACTTGCCAAAGACATTCACCAGTTCTCTCCAGCAAGAATGTTACACCATGAAGAGATGAAAGGTAATTGTAGAGAGAATATAGACTGATCTAGTAGTAGCCTATTTATCTATGCCCCAGGTGTGTAGCCTTGGCAGGCTGCTGACACTCCAGGGTTGTCATGGCCAGTTCTGCTTCCAGTCATGTGACTGCAGGTTTCCTGACATTGCTCCTGATGATGCTAGGCAACTGCAGTGTTGGGAAGAGGAAAGGGGAGAGAGGCAACCCCTGCCACACAAGGACTACAGCGCCTTTCTGGGGGCCGTAGCTGCATGGACAGAAAGCAGCCCACGCCTTCTGTTTGCCAACAGCATTGCTACTGTTTGCAATAGTGACTGCCAACTGCTGGCCAGTCCATGGTTGTAGCAGCAAGTTCATACTGTTGCTTGGTGCTGCAGCTGGGGGTGGGGGGACTACTGGGCAATCCAGATGAGCATCTACTCATAGCTATGTCCCTATTATGGAAAGGTCAAATAATCATCCCAACACTGAATGTTTTAATGTTCCCAATAGCAAGTTCTGCGTAGAGTTTATCTGCATTGTAGTAGCATGTTTGACATGTAGCCTAGCAGCAGCCAGGCTGGTTAACAGCATAATACTGTCCTGTGATATTTCTAAGATCAAATAATTTTGTTCTGTTTTGTTTTGCTTTACTTCTCCCTCAAGTTTGCAAAATTTGACTAATATGATTAAGGCACCTGAGGATGATAGACTACCCCTACATGTAGTGGTGTGCAAGAACACAAATGATGCCATCAGCGTCTTTTTTTTTCAGTTTGTAACTGATCTTCCTTTCCATCTTGCTGACTGACTAATTCTTATGATTTCCACCTTTGTTGTTCATCATCTCCCAGTCTCTTTTCCCTTAATAATCATGCTCATTTCCAGCCCCTTTCCCTGCTTCAGTCTTTTCCTTTTTTTCTCTGCTCTTGTGCTCCTATTACTTAATTTTCTGTTTCACCACTTCTGTAAGCACAGTTTCCCAACCATCACTGGCTTGCAAAGGGCACCTCTTATTCACTCCTCATCTATTTAGATTGCAAAGCTTTCAGGACAGGAACATTGTTGTCTTGAGTGTTCATGTTCTTACAGTACCTAGTGCAAATAGGGTGGGGGCTGCTAACAGAATGTGTGTAGTAATAAAAGTAACAGTAAAAAACAACAATAGAGTATTCAAGAACTTCATCAGAAGTTCAGGAGGGAACAGTAGAAATTGGGAAACTGTGTAAAAAGGAGGCTTAATAGAACTGAGCAAAAGCGATAAATATTTTTCTGGCAGGGCTTTTTTTTTGGCTTTTTGTAAACTGTTTGGCATGTTTGGAATGTTCTACTAAATGGCTTAGTGAGAAAAGGATAGGTGAAGCTGTCAAAGGTACACAATAAAAATAGTTTAACAGATGGCTTTGTAGTTCATCTCATTGATTTCACCACTCAGCAGCTTTCTGGTCCTTATATATGCAATCAAGTTCTAATGAATGAGCACTTTACTTGCTCAGCCAGATAAAAATTTGGCATTTTGTTTGCAGGGGTTTTATATTTGAATGAGTAGAATTAAGTAAAAAACACAATGATTTGTAACCCAAACCATCTATACATAACCTTTCCCATCACAACCAGCAACTTGGTGGGTTCATATGTAAATTCATACATTCTAAGTAAAATGCTTAGCATAATTTCACTGTATATGGATGATCCCAATCAGGTGCTGGGCATGATGGGAAATGATATATATGACTGGTTTGAGTTACAAATCACTGTGTTTTATGTGCAGGGGGAAATTATTACTTCTTTTTAATCATATGCTGTCCTTTGATTGTATGAATCATGTTTGATGGAAAAGTCACTGTGACAAAACAAAACAAAATAAAAAAAGCACCCTGGAAAAGTGATAGACCTTGTTTGTCAGTGTTGTAAAGCAAAAGGAAGGGGAGAGGGGCTAGGGCTGGGGCTGGTGATGGTGATTACATGGCTCTGATAAAGAGCTATGCCCCAGTCAATGTGTAATTCCTCTCCCATTGTTTAAAAGATAGACTTAATGATTCTTTTTGAAGTTTTTTTGTGATTTTGAACAGGCACATGCCTCTTGTGTCCTAAGAGCTGAGATTCAGATCCGAAATCACTAGAGGGTTGAAATTCTCTAAGAGCTGAACTCACTACAGAGTTGAAATCCATCAAGAATTCAGGAGAGCTGACTGAAGACGAGCAGGGGTTGGCATCTGTGGCCAACAGGAGCATCAGTGTGTGGGATTGGAGAGTGAAAGCAGCTAGCAAGTGGGTGGAGTAGTGACAGGAGCAGCCAGTGAGCAGCCAGCCATTGGGAGGGTGGCAGGAGCAGCCAGCGAGTGGCCAGATGGCAGGATCATCCATCCAGTGACCATCCAGCAAGCATCTGGAAGGAACAACTGGCCAACAGATGTCCAGTGGGCACCTGTCAGGAGCAGCTGGTTGGCAGGAGTGGCTGATGAGCAGATGTCAGCCAGGAGCTTCCAATGAGCAGCCAGCAGGAGCAACCAGTTGTGAAAGCTTGGGAGGGTGGTGCCAGCAGGTGACAGGAGCCCCAAATGGTCAGCTTTCATTGACAGGGAGAGCCAGCCTGATAGGACTCAGCTACACTTTGAGGTGGCAGAAGATATCTGGAGGGGACTGGATGAGCATTCTCACTCTCAGGAAGTGAATGCTAAAGCTTTGTTGGTCAGTATGGACCAAAGAAGAAGTGAAGGCACATTGTATGTACCCTGTGATGGGGTTGGTTCTTATTGGTTTTTTGTGAATTCTGCACTGTGATGTCTCCCCCAATATGAGTGCTGGTTTTGACATCTTTTTATGTAGTTTTTGTGTTATTCTTAAAAGGTTTATCTACTACTCTCAGACTCATGCTTGTGAGAGGGGAGGTATTACCTTCTAAGGCACCAAGGGAATAGTGCCTGATTTTGCAGGAACCTGGATGGGGACTTGTGCTAGTTGATGTAATAATATTGTTAGGAAATCCTAGATCTAGAACTTAGCCCTTTGCTGCTATCTTGGCCTGACAAAAGTGTCACAAATAATTTGACTATGTGTTTCTTGAAAGCATTGCTCAAACGTGAAAATCAACCATAATGCAAAACAAAAGAAAACAAACACATAGAAGAGAAACAGTTGAAGTTCTTTTGCATGATTTAAAATTTCACACATGGTAGTGAAGCAGTACCACAGGCTTAACAATACCAGCTAGTGCAGAAGGGCTTATCTACACTGGAAACAGGATTGTAATTTGATTTTAAACTGATAAATTTGAGAAGGCACAGGAGAGTGATCACACCATGCTTTCTCCAACCATGTTGGGCCATACTAGTTTGCCCTTACTTTTCCTGAAATACATTCCATTGTGGGTAGCCGTCCCACATCACAAATAGGCAAATGGGCTTTGGGGGATGCAGTTGTCCTCCTATGATGTTATGTTCTCACTTCTCCTTTTTCACAAAAAAACAAAAAAGTGCAAAAAGCTTTCCACACCTCCTCTCTGCTGCATGCAGAGAGAGACACAGTGCCACATGCAGGGAGAAAGGCTTGAATTCAAAATTTCCTGGGCTGCAGGGAGGGAAGAATCTATGTGCTGCTATCAGGACGCTCATGCAGCTCAGTGGAAAATCAAGAGCAGCAAGAAGAGAGCATTCTGAGAGAGATCCTGAAGGCCAATGAAATTGATTTCCACTACTCTCAGGCTACAGGGACTTAAAGTTGAATTGCATATTTTGACCACAGCAACATGCCATTTGTGGGGATAGTGTTATCAGGTCGAATTTCAGCACCATTTAATTTAAAATTATTGTTCTGCCAGTGCAGGTGCTGGCTGCAGAAGTTAAAGGTAGTTGGTGTTATGTTGACCTTCTCTGTCAATGTAGACCAGTGGTCTCCAACCAGTAAACTGCAATCTACTTTTGAAAGGCAGTTGCCATTGACACCTATGAACATTACGCCATCTGCTCATGAAAGGTTTCAGACCACTGATGTAGACCAACCCTGAGTATCATCTGCATGCTACGAAGTGGTCTCCATGCTGTCCCTGTATAAATCCACAGAGAAGACCAGGAGGTAGATAGGCAAGAAAAAGGATTGAAATCTTCCATATACTGCATATGAATGTTGTTATTCTGTCACCCATAGAATTAGCATGCAGGTGCTGTGGAATTTTTAACAGCACTTAAGATGGAAAGAGCAGCTTCAGGAAGGGCTTATATTGGACCTGCAAAGTAACCATGTGCCATGGTCCGGATTACAGTGATGCTTAATTCGCATATGCACTCTATCCACATAGATTCAGATTATTCAGACTCTTTGCAGAAGAGTGAATTTCTAAAGCACGTATGAAGGAATTAGTTTATAAGACATGAATGTTATGCCATTCTATTTATCCATGGGGGCGGGGGGAAGCTTCCACTGCTGCTTATTAAATGTATAGTACTAAAAGATATGATATGAGAGAGGGAAAAAAAAAGATTAGTTTGTACACTGGGAAATGCTTATATTCACAAAAGATCTCCACTACTGTAATCTCAAATATCCAGCTCCCCACCCCCACCCCTCTTTTAACAAGTCTGAATTTAAGTACATATGTAGAAGAATTGCCATAATAGGATCATGGCCAGGGTATTTAAAAAGTAAAATCCAAAACATAGTAAATAGTGTGTTTGGATTATGGTGGACTCATGGTGAAATGTTGGGTATTGAGGGAATCCATCTTTGTTTAGTTATTATTCATTGATATCTATCTAGACGTAGTGATCTTTCATTTTTTCGCTTCTGTCCTGAACCTATTTGCACTTCTTCAGCTATCTGTTGATTATCCTTTTGGTAACGTGTTTGGTTTATTTCCACTTGCTTTTCTTTTATTTCTAAGGCATACCTATTAATCCAATTTGTGCTTGATATACCTGTAGATTCATATGTTCCCTTCCTAACTTAAGAGACTTGAAAGCTGTGGGCAGGCATTGCTTGCAGATTTTTGCAGATTTAGGATATTTTGGCCATGTGTTTCTGAATTTTCCAGTGTATAATTTTAAATATTTTTTAACACAAGAAGTTAAACAGAAATATTTCCAGGAATAATTCAATTTTGTTTGTTTTCTGCATAGCCTCTTACCCATAAAATTATGGAACAGAACAATCTAAGTGACAGGACCAAAATTTAAAGACATGAAAGCATAAACTTTTTGCCATCTCTTAAAATTGCCACTCAGGATTTAGGATGTTAAAAGAAATACTGATTTTTTTTTCTCTTTTCAAAATGTTTGTTTCATTGGTTGGCTGGTTTATTTTCATAGAATCATAGGGTTGGAAGGGACCTCATGAGGTCATCTAGTCCAACCCCCTGTTAAAGAGCAGGGCAACTCCCACTAAATCATCCAAGCCAGGTTTTTGTCTAAATGGGCCTTAAATGTTTTCAAAGATGGAGATTCCACCATCTCCTTAGGTAATCCATTCCAATGCTTTGCCACCCTTCTCATGAGAGAGTTTTTTCATAATGTCCAACTTGACAACCCCAGCTGCAGCTTGAAATCATTGTTCCTTGTTCTGTACTCTGGTGTTCCTGAGAACAGCCTTGATCTCTCTTCTTTGGATTATCCCTTCAAGTAGTTGAAGGTTACTATCAAATCCCCCCATCAGTCTTCTCTTCTGCAGACTAAACAAGTGTAGTTCCTTCAGTCTTTCCTCATAAGTCATGTGTCCCAACCCCCTAATCATTTTTGTTTCTCCCTGCTGGACTCTTTCTAATTTGTCAGCATCATTTTGGAAGTGTGGAGCCCAAAGCTGGACACAGTATTCCAGATGTGGCCTCACCAGTGCCAAACAGAGGGGAATAATCACATCCCTTGATCTGCTGGCAACACTCCTGTGGATGAAGCCCAATATGCTATTGGCCTTTTTGGCAACAAGAGCACTTTGTTGACTCATATCCAGTTTCCCTTCCACCATAATGCCCAGGTCCTTTTCTACAGTGTTGCTACTTAGCCAATTGTCCCCAGCCTGTAGCAGTGCATGGGATTTTTCCTTCCTCAGTGCAGGACTTTGCACTTGACCTCATTGAAGCGCATGAGATTTAATTTGGCCCAATGCTCCAATTTGTCTAGGTCTCCCTGAATCCTATCCCTGAACCCAGCTTGGTGTCATCTGTGAATTTACAGAGCATTCAATCTATCCCATCATCCATATCATTAATGAAGATGTTGAACAAAACCGGCCCCAGGACTGACCCTGGGAGAACTCCACTAGTTACTGGTTGCCAACTAGACATTGAGCCATTGATCCTTACATGCTGGGCCCAATGATCTAGTCAAGTTTCTATCCACTTTACAGTTCATTCATCCAAACCATATTTCCTTAACTTGCTGAGAAGAATGCTGTGATAAACAATCAAAAGATTTGCTGAAGTCATGGTATATCAATCAACAGCTATTCTTACATTCACTTATCCTGTCATCTTATCATAGAAGGTAATCAGGTTGGTCAGGCACAATTTGCCATTGGTGAATCCATGCTGACTGTTCCAGATTATTCTATATTATTTCAAGTGTTTCAGAATGGATTCTTTGAGGACCTGCTTCGTGATTTTTCTGGTGATTGAGGTGAGGCTTGATTGGTCTGTAGTTCTCAGGTTCCTTTCTCCCTTTCTTGAAGATTGGTACTATATTTGCCTTTTTTCAATCATTGGGGGCCTCCCCCCATATACAACGAGTTTTCAGAGACAATGGCTAGCGGCTCTGCAATCACATCAGGTAACTCCTGCACCACCCTTGGATGCAGTTCGTCCAACCCCATTAACTTGTGCACATCCAACTTCTTTAAGTAGTCCATAATATGACCTTTCATTACCAAGGGCTGCTCTCCCTCTTTCCATTCTGTGTTGCCCACTGTAGTAGCCTTGGGGATGAGCTTGCCTCTGAAGAATGAGGAAAAAACACATTCAATACTTCCAGGACGGATTGAGCCGTGTAGGGTGCATTCCCTGGGGGCGGCCAGTACCACAGACAACGCCAACTGGGGTGCATTCCCAGCAGGTGGCAGCTAACCCCACAGGAGCCGCCCGCCAGGGTGCATTCCCAGCGGGTGGCGGCTAGCCCTGCAGGAGCCATATGTGGGAGTGTCTTCCCCTGTGTGTAGCTGCCCTGGGGAGAACTCCCACAGTGGGTGCTTTCCCCCATGCCCAGGTAGCAGGGATAGAGCTGTGCCACCAGCATGGCTCCAGCTCCACTGGCAGGCAAGGGGGACTCCAGCCCTTGGGATGGGACATGAGGAATCCCTTCCCCCTCTTGCATGGGAAACATGACCTGCCAGGCTCCAGCACTCTGAGCCTGGCATGGAGTAAAGCATCCCCTTCCCAGCTCTAGCCACACTGCCTCTAGAGCTGGGCAGGGGATGCTTTTCCCTGTGCTGGGCTCAGAGTGCTGAAGTCTGGCAAAGGATTAGCTGTGGCAGTGACCTTTTTGAACGGCCATCTTGCCACACTTCCCATGGCCCCACTCCAATTTGAATTGACAAGTCCAGTCCAATGGACATGTCAATTCGAATTGGATTTTCTTGTCTAGCCATGTCAATTTGAATTGACTCAATTCGAGCTAATAATTATTAGTTCAAATTGACTAATTTGAATTCAGTAGTTCAAACTGACATTGGAAGTGTAGACATTGCCATGGTCAGAGCTACCCAGGTTGCCATTCACTTCTATTTCCCTGTTCAATTCTTCTCTGTTTGTGAGCAGCAGGTCAAGAGGTTCAAGACCCCTAGTAGGTTCCTCCAGTATTTGTGCCAGGAAGTTGTCCTCAACAACCTTCCAAACTTCCTGGATTGTCTGTGCACTGCTGTATTGCCCTCCCAGCAGATGTCAGGGTAATTGAAGTCCCACATGAGAAGCATGGCCTAGGATCTGGAAACTTCTGCTGGTTGTCCACAGAAAGCTTCATTCACCTCTTCCTTGTGGTCTGGTGATCTATAGCAGGCACCCACCAGGACATCATCCTTGTTGTACTCCACTCTAAATTTAACCCAAAAACTTTCAACAGGCTTGTCTCCTCTTTTGTAGTGGAGCTCTGAGCAGTCATAAAGATCTTTTACATATATTTCTACTCCTCTACCTCTTCTTCCCTGCCTGTTCTTCCAGAACAGTTGGCAGGAAGTTAACCATGGCAGTGTTCCAGTCATGAAAGCTATCCCACCATGTCTCTGTTACTCCAGTTATGTTATAGTTCCTTTTCTGTGCTAGTACTACCAATTCTTTCTTCTTGTTTTACAGGCTCTTTGCATTTGTGTACACCCACATAGGATACTGGGACAATTGCCCTATTTTCCCCTGCCAGTTGTCTCTCTTGTTGCATCTTCCTCCTTGGTGTCCTGCGTACCTACTCACCTCAGGGATTAGCGCTTCATTAGGACACCTAAGACACAGATTTGATTCCCCCCCGCCCAGTTCTGACTAGAATCTCTTTTGTCCCTGTGGTTCCAGCCCCAGCTCCCTCCCAAGTTAGATCCTTCCCTCCTGGTCTCCCTCATTGTGACTTATCTGTGGGCTTTGGCACCGTCCCCCTTCAGACTTAGTTAAAAGCCCTCCTCACTATGTTAGCTAGTTTATGTCCAGATATGCTCCTCTCCTTCCTCAGTAGGTGGAGTTCATCTCTGCCTAGCAGTCCTTCTTCCTGGAACTGTAAGGTGTTTCCTTCCCTTGCCCCATACTGACCAACATAATTTTAGCATCCACCTCACTGGGTGGAGGGGCTCAGCCAGTCCACTCTAGTTGTCTTCTGCCACCTCTGGGTCTTGATGAGTCTTGTCTATTGGCTGTCCCAATCAATAGATACCAACCACTCATGACACCTACTGCCCATTGGGACTATTATCACAGGCTCCACCCACTGGTTGCTCCGGCCAGCTGCTCACTAAACACTTCTGCTAGCCATCTACTGGCCAGTCACTCACCAGCCACTCCTGTCAGCCTCCTACTGGCCACCCACTTGATGGGGTGGCTCCCTCTGGTCACTCTGCCAGCTGCCTGCCCACTAAATTGGCAGGTCTTGGTGATCACTCCCACAAGCCACCCACTGGCCACCCACTCATTGGCTGCTCTCACTGGCCGCTACTCCCACTGGCCACAGGCACCAACCCATGTTGGTCCTCAGCCTACTGTTCTGATTCCTTAATAGATTTCATCTCTATAGTGATATCAGTTCTTAGGAGATTTCAAGCTTCTAGTGATTTCAGCTCTGGATTTCAGCTCTTAGGATACAAGGGTTATGTCCCTGCTTAAAATAATGGAAGATTCCACATGGAATCTTTAATTCTGTCTTTTAACAATGGGCAAGCAATTTCCTGAGGCCTAACTCCTGCCCAGGACCAAGTCCCTCACCTCTCCCTCTTGCTTTACAATACTGAAAACAAGGTCTGCCACTCTTCTGAGTTCTGTTTTGGTAACAGTGACTTTTCCTTCAGAGGAGGTTAAGCACAGTGTATGCTACCAGAAGACATATACAATTAGAAGACAACATTTCATTGTCTCTTCAGTTAAAACAAAGGTGTTTGTAACCCAAACCAACCACTTCCCATCGTGCTCATCACCTGGGTGGGTTTATTCATATATTGTGAAATTATGCTAAGTCCTTAATTATACTCATGCAAATACAAATAAAAAGTCCATGCAAACAAGGCTCCCTGCTTCCAGCTGGCTGGACAGGGAAACTGCCTAGTCATTCAGACCTTATTTACACATGTATGTCTACCCATGCTGCAGTCAAACCTTGAATTGTGATGCAAATAGAAATTCATGTCAACGTAACCCAGCCAAAAAAAAAAAAAAAGCAGAAATAAAAGGTTTAAAGATTTCTAATTCAAATTATTCTGGAAGTTTAGATCCATAAAAGTTTCAGCACTTTGGTATTGTCCCAGTTATGGATGAAAACAAATGTCAACGTAGTAGAATTTTAAGCTAGACAAAATTTTCATTTTTCAATTATCTCTTTGGATACTTAAGCATATGCCTAAATGCTTTGATGAATCATTGACTATTGCATTACAGTTAAGTCTCAAAGCCAGTTCATGGATAGAACACTTCCCACTGAAGTAGCAGAGCTACTTATTGTACTTGTGAGTTTCTTACAATAAAAGATGGGGCTGCACTTGCATTGTGACAGACAAAAGCAAATAGGCAAATTGACACTATATATAGGAGATACAGATAGAGCCAATTTATCTTGGTGTAAAGAGCATCCATTATCTGAAGCACACCAGAACAGGAAAGACTATGTACCTATTATAAGAAACCTTCACAGGACTTGGTATTCAATCCTGAAAATTACATCTTGGGAATAAAAAAAATACCAAAGTATCTGATTCTATTTTTTGCAGTGAGACAAAATCATGTCACATGTCAATATTCTCCCTTGTCAAAGAAGAAGGTCAGTGCTATCTATTTAATGGGTGTTTCATTTATTTCATTGGGGAAACCTGATTTCCAATGTCAGGAAGGAAAAGATCCATGAAAAGTTCAGAGAAAAAGGCAGGAGACAAAGGATTTTTCATCATCAGTCCTTTAAATGTTTCTGAGGGAAAGAGAATACATTTTTGATACAGAATGTAGCATGCAGAATGCAAGTATATAATAAGAAAACCATACCCTATCTAAATAAATAATAAAGATAGAAACACCACAACTAAACATTCAAAGAGAAGTTTGCAGATTTTGGTTCTAAATATTTTTTTCTCCACATCTTATTTTGAATATATCTGTATATTATTTAGTATCTGAAAAGAAATCTTGAGGAAAAATGGTATAAAAATGAGGAAAAATTAATAGTAGTAGAGATAACCAAGGGACCATTGGGTAATACTATTAATTATGGTCAATGCTCATCTTATTTGTAAGAGCTGACAGATTTCAAATATATATATTAATTTACAAGGTGTAAAGCAGATAAAATTCATGCACAAATGAGTCAAAAAGTGTTATGTGAAAGGTACTGGAAGCTGTTGTAATATACAGATTTGATACCTTTTCTAGGACTAACCCAGGATAAACAGCTGAAGACAGCTGGCTTATGTTCAGAAATTTTGCCCTCCCAAAGTTTAAGCAGCAGAGAGAACCAGTTTCTTCCTTTTTGGGATTCCATTCTCCCACCCTTCAAGTTGATGGAAGAAAGAACTTTTGAAAGCCTCATTCTTGTAGGTGTGAGGGAACAATCATGTTTTGTATGCTGATCTTCCACAATAGTTTGTATGCTTTATATGAAGATTATTTTGTTGAACAAGGGATAACATTCCTTAATATTTCACATTTGGCAATGTTTCTATCCTGACTATGGAGCAGGAAACAGGGCTGTCAACAGGGGAGTTTGAGAGGGAGTTAGAGACTGTAGAGGAGTGCTGTGGAGTTGGGAGTTCTGTGTGTGTTTGCTTGCCTGTTTTGTATTTGTTTTCTGGTTTGGCTGTTTTTTTTTTCCTTTTTCTATTTTTTTTCTTTCTTAGCGTATTCCCACATGTCTTTTTTATTTCGAAATAACAGTGGTTATTCCCATCATTTCAAAATAAAAGCCGCCATTTTGAAACAGCTTAAACTGCTTTTGTTTCAAAATGGTGGTTATTTTGAAACTGGTTGCATCAAAATAATGCTGTTCGGACATGTTATTTTGAAATGACTGTTGTTTCAAAATAACATTTGATTTTCATCCCAGGGTGCATGGCACCCTGGGAGGAAAGTCCTACCCTCCCCCAGCACCCTGGCCAGAGATCAGCACCCTGGCCAGGGTGCTGAGCGGAGGTGCAGGGGGGCGACGGTTACCCCAGCCGGCTTCCCTACCACTTCCCCTTGCTGGGGGCAGGGGAGGTCGGGTGCCTCAGCCTGCTTCCCCTGCCTGCCCCCGCTGCTTGCCCGCAGCAAAGGGAAGTGGCAGGCGAAGCCGGCAGGGGCACCCACTGCCCCCCTATCTCCAGCAAGGGGAAGTGATGGGGGAAACCCGCTGCTCCCCCTTGCCAGGTGTGTGGGGGCAGCATGCGCTCCAGCCAGCTTGGCCAGCTGCCAGGGTGCCCCATCCCTGGCTGCATGGAAATGGCAAGGGAAGTGTGAGCTAGGGCTCCCCTGGCCTCTTGTGAGTGGTGGGAGGGGGGCTGCCAGTTCCCCAGCCCATCCAGCCTGCGAGGGGCTGGGGAACCAGCAGCCCCCCCCCCCCAGCCACTCACTAGCGGTTGGGGGAGCCCTAGCCCACATGTTCCCTGGCTGCTTCCAGGCATCCAGGGGTGGCCAAGTGGCGTGCCCACCTCCCTCTCCCCATGCCCCTACTCTCTCCCCTGCTGGCACTGGGAGAATGCCACCCTGGTAGGTAGGGGCTGTGGGCACCAGTTCTGCCTCCCACCCAGGCTTGGGGGGGGTGCTGCTGGCCCCGCACCAGCTGTGGGCACCCACTCTATTCCCCACCCGGGCTCAGGGGGGCCTGGGGGCCCTGCACCAACTGGTGGGGCCAGCAGCCCCCCCATTCCCGGGGGGGGGCAGAGCAGGTGCCTGCAGCTGGTGCGGGGCCAGCAGCCCCCCCAGGCCAGGGTGGCAGGCAGAGCAGGCCCCCACAGCCCCTGCCAGAGTGGCATGCCCTGAGCCCGGGTGGCAGGGAGAGCAGGCGCTTGCACCTGCTGCCCCTCCCACTGCCACTGGAGCCCAGGTAGCGGGACAGAGTGGGGAGGGGCCCGGTGTGGGGGAGCTGCAGCACCTGGCTCTCCCTGCTACCCCAGCTCTGGGCGGCTGCCTGGAGCTGGGGTGGTGGGGAGAGCCAGGCGCTGCAGCTCCCCCTCCCCCTCCGCTGGGCTTCTGGGCAGCTCTAGGCAGCATAGCCTGCCCACGCAGGGTGCCTCATACTCCCTCCCCCCACAGTGCCTCCCCCACTGCCCCAACAGCAGCAGGGGACAGCAGGGCAGGGGGATCCCTGCCCTGGTGGCAGCTTTCCTCTTCCTGGCTCTCCAGATGAGAGCCAGGCATGGGATTAGTTGGCATCATGGCCCTGCCAGGGGACCATGTTGCCACACCTCCCATGCTGCCCCTCTCCTAAATTGAAATAGCATGTCCATACGCAGGGCATGCTATTTCAATTTCAGGGTGTCCCTTATTTCAAAATTTAAAAAAAATAAAATTCAAAATAAGTCATTTTGAAATAAGACTTTTATTTAGAAATGACTGATTTTGAAATAAACCTTTGTGTGTGGACATAGCCTTAGTGTTCAGGGGCTGAGTGGCAGTTGGGATCAAGTGACTCCAATTAGGTGTGGAGCCTTCCTATTGGGGGAGCTAAAATGGCAGCCACTCAAGCAAGCTGCAGCAGCAGGCAACAGAGCTGTCTCAGAGGGAGTTGTTTGGAGGGGGAAAGACAGACTTATGGCAGAGATGGAGGTAGCAGCAGAAATCAGTCCAACAAGGGAAGAGACAATGAAGATGAGAGAATGTGGAAGTTGTGGGATGTTCATCATCTTGGAGGGTGTAACCCCAAAGAATTTTGTTTCTATGAAGTGCCGCCTTGTAGAGCTGTTGGAGGAGAAAATCCAAGGATTGGAGATGCAGGTAACAACTATGGTTGAGGTTAGAAGGGGGGGTTGAACAGTTGATGGAGCAGAGGACTGGGGAGGCTGGAGACAAAAACCTCAGACCTACAGATGGAAACAGGAACAGCCAATTCTGAGGGGAGACTGCTAGGTGAGGAAAGTGAGCAGTGGAAACATGTGACTGTGAGAAGGTGGCAGAGAAAATGACCAGCTAGTGAAGGTGAATTAGAACTCAGTAACAGGTTTGCTGAATTAGCAAATGAAGGAGTCCAGCAGGTGAACCCTGAAGGTGGGAGTGTGAGGAAGAAGAGGAGAGCAGCTAATCTCATTCAAAGAGGAGTTGAGCCACTGGAGATAAATAAGAGACCAGGGAGCATTCAGGAGCAGGTGCAGAGGATTGGGAACAGCAGCTGTAGATGATATGACTCCCAGACTGAGAGAACTGGGGATAGACTGGAGAGGCACACTGTTTCCAGGAAAAGTCAAGTGTATGTGATTGGAGATTCTCTGCTGAGGAGGACAGACAGGCCTATAACTAGAAGTGACCCTGAGAACAGGAGGGTGCGCTGCTTGCCTGAAGCTAAGATACATGCTGTGGATCTGAGGCTGAAAAGGATCCTCATGGGAGCAGGAAAGAATCCTCTGATTGTCCTTCATGTGGGTACAAATGCTACAGCTAGATTCTCATTGGAACATATCAAAAGAGACTATACTAGGCTGGGGAGGACTCTCAAGGAGCTAGAGGCTCAGGTAATCTTTAGTGGTATTCTGCCTGTCCCTATAGGAGGACAACACAGGTGTGAGAAGATTCTGGCAGTTAACAGATAGCTCAGGCAATGGTGTTACAAGGAGAGCTTTGGGATTTATGGGCACTGGGAGGTGTTCATAGACAGAAGACTGTTTGCTTGGGATGGACTTCACCTGAGTAGGAAGGGAAGCAGACTTCTGGGAGGGAGGCTAGCTCAACTGATTAAGAGACCTTTAAACTAGGGAGTGTGGGGAGATAGTTGGGAGCTGCTCAGACAATCTCTACACCTGATACTAGCATTGAGGGGTAGGAAACTAAATTCAGAAAAGACAAAGATGTGGGAGGCAGTATGGATGTTAGAAAGGTGACAAGCACAAATACTGGTCTGATGGGTGATGTTGGCAGTTGTAAAAAAAGGCTACATTGGGAAAAGAATGTGAGCAAAGCTGAGCAGCAAAAGCTATAGGCTATGTCTACACACAAGGCTTTATTTCAAAATAAGTCATTTCAAAATGACTTATTTCGAAATAACGCCTTTATTCCAAAACATGTTTTGAAGGAAGAGCCTTCCCCTCAGCACCCTGTCCAGGGTGCTGAGGGGAGACAAGCCGCAGGGCATGGGGGGCTGCCCCCAAGACCAGCGAGGAGCCCTGCAGAGGGGTGCCGATGCCCCGCTCTCCCTGCCGCTGGGGCTGCTCAGAAGCCCTGCGGCAGGGTGCAGGGGCACCCCACTCTCCCCGCTGCCGGGGCTGCTCCCCACCCCACAGTGGGGTCCGGGGGTGACCGCCTCTCCCTGCCACCAGGGCCGGCGGCAAAGCCCGGGGCAGGGTGCTGGGGCTGTGGCTTTTCCCCACCGCGGGGGCTGCAGCCAAGGGGAGCTGGTCCCGACCCGGCTCCCCAGCGACTGAATGGCCGCTGCCACGGGGAGCCGGGTGCCGCCGCCCCTCAGGCCCTGGGCTCAGCAGGGGCAGCGGCTGCGAGTCCCGAGGCTCCCCCGCCACCAGCTCAGGGGCCTGCAGCCGGGGCGGGGTGGCCGCAGAGCCCCCCAGCAGGGTGCGGGGTGAGCCGCCTGGGCTGCGGCCACCCCACTGGGGGCTGCAGGCCCCCAACTGGTGGTGGGGGAGCCTCGGGACTCGCAGCCACTGCCCCCGCTGAGCCCAGGGCGTGAGGGGGCGGTGGCACCCGGCTCCCCATGGCAGCGGCAATTCAGTCGCTGGGGAGCCGGGTTGGGACCAGCTCCCTGGCTGCAGCCCCCGCGGCGGGGAAAAGCCACGGCCCCAGCACCCTGCTGCGGGGTTTGCCACCAGCCCTGGCGGCAGGGAGAGCTGGGCACCCCCGGACCCCACGGTGGGGTTTGGGAGCAGCCCCGGCAGCGGGGAGAGCGGGGAGCCCCTGCACCCTGCCGCAGGGCTTCTGAGCAGCCCCAGCGGTGGGGAGAGCGGGGCATCGGCACCCCTCTGCAGGGCTCCCTGCTGGTCTTGGGGGCAGCCCCCCAAGCCCTGCGGCTTGTCTCCCCTCAGCACCCTGGCCAGGGTGCTGAGGGGGTGGCTCTTCCTCCCAGGGTGCTTTGCACCCTGGGAGGAAGTTCAAATCCTGTTGTTTCGGAATCCATTTATTCCGAAACAACAGGTCCAAATGGCATTTTTTCAAAATGACCATTTCACAATAACAGCCATTTTGAAAAAATCCAGGCTTAACTGTTTCGAAAGGACGATTCTTATTTCGAAAGGACAGGATCTGTCCTTTCGAAATAAGAAAACGTCATGTAGACTAAATTTCTTTTATTTCGAAATAATGAGTGTTATTTTGAAATAAAAGTGTCATGTAGACATAGGCATAATGTTTATATACCAATGCAAGAAGCCTAGGTAATAAAATGGAGGAACTGGAACTACTGGTACAGGAATTGAAACTGGATATTAAAGGGAAACATGGTGGAATAGTAGTCACAGCTGGTGTACTGGCATTGAAGGATATGTGCTCTTAGGAAAAGACAGATGTAATGGCAAAGGTGGCAGTGTGGCATTGTATATCAATGATGCAATAGAATGCAAAAAATTCAGAGTGATGGCATTAGCAGGACAGAGTCTATCTGGCTCAAAATCACATTGAAGAAGAAAGCTACTAGAGTTTCTCCTGAATTAGTGCTTGGAGTGTGTTACAGACCACTGGGATCTGATTTAGACATGGATAGAGAACTCTTTAAGGCCTTTAAGGAAGTAAACACTACTGGGAACTGTGTGATTATGGGAGACTTTAACTTCCCAGATATTGACTGGAGGATATGCGCTAGCAGCGATAAAAGGGCCCAGACTTTCTTGAAGGTGATAGCAGATGAATTTCTCCATCAAGCAGTTTCCAAACCAACGAGAGGAGATGCAATCTTAGATTTGGTATTAGTCAGCAGTGAGGACCTCATAGAGGAATTAGTTGTAGGGGACAACCTAGGTTCTAGTGACCATGAGCTAATCCATTTTAAAATGAATGGAAGGGTAAACAAAAATCTGTGACCAAAGTCTTTGATTTCAAAAGGGCTAACTTCAAAAAATTAAGGGAATTAGCTAGGGAAGTGGACTGGGCAAAGAATTCATTGATATGAACACTGAGGATGTTTGGAGCTGCTTTAAGACAAAGCTGCAGAAACTGTCTGAAGCCTGCATTCCAAAGAAGAGGAAAACATTTTCAGGCATGGGTTCTAAACCAAGCTGGATGAATGTGCATCTTAGACAGGCAATTAGGAGGAAACACAAGGCCTACAAGGAGTGGAAGATGGGAGGGATAGGAAAGGTGGGCTACCTTTTAGAGGTCAGAGCATGTAAGGATCAAGTGAGGAAGGCCAAAAGCCAAGCCGAGTTAGATTTTGCAAAGGGAAACAAAACCAATAGTAAACGGTTCTTCAGCTATATAAATAGAAAGAAAACCCAGAAGGATGAAGTTGGACCACTATACACTGAGGATGGGGTAGAGATCAAGGATAATCTAGGCATGGCTGAATATCTAAATAAGTACTTTGACTCTGTCTTTAATGAGGGTGATGGTGAGACTGGGGACAGGGGTTGGGCAGCTAATGAGAATGTAGAAGTGGAAATTACCATATCTGAGGTGAAAGCCAAGCTTCAGCTGCTTAATGAAACTAAATCAGGGGGTCTGGATAATCTCCATCTGAGACTATTGAAGGAACTCACACATGAAATTGCCAGCCCTTGAGGAAGGATTTTTAAAGTATCGGTGTACATAGGGGTTGTGCCTTATGTCTGGAGAATTGCTAATGTAGTCTCTGTCTTCAAGAAAGGGAGTAAAAGGGATCCAGGTAACTACAGGCCTGCTAGTTTGTCCTCATTAGTATACAAGTTCTTGGAGAAAACATTGAGGAGAATGATAACTGCAATAAAATACAACATGGCTTTACAAAAGGTAGATCATGCTTGACCAACCTGATCTCCTTTTTTGAGAAGATAACAGACTTTTTGGATAAAAGGAATGCAGTGGACCTAATTTACTTAGATTTCAGCAAGGCATTTGATACAGTTCCACAGAGGGAATTATTAGTTGAATTGGGAATGATGGAGATTAATATGAAAATAGAAAGGTGGATAAAGAACTGGTTACAGGGGAAATTACAGAGGGTCATAGTGAAAGTCAAACTGTCTAGCTGGAAGGAGGTTACTAGTGGAGTTCCCCAAGGATCGGTCCTGGGACCCATCTTATTCAACCTTTTTGTTACTGACCTTGGCACAAAAAATGGGAATGCGCTATTTAAGTTTGCAGACTACACCAAGCTGAGATGTATTGCTAATACAGAGGGGGATAGGGATAGCAAACAGAATGATTTGAATGACCTTGTAAAACGGAGCATTAGAAATAGGATGAAATTCAACAATGGGAAGTGCAAGGTCATGCACTTAGGGACAAATAAAAGGAATTTTTCTTATATGTTGGGAATGCATCAGCTGGAAGTGATGGAGGAAGAGAAGGACCTGGAAATACTGGTTGATCACAGAATGACAATGAATAGCCAATGCGATGTGGCAGTGAAAAAAGCTAATGAGGTCCAGGGGTGCATCAGAAGGGGTATTTCCAGTAGATATAGGGAGGTGTTAATACCATTATACAAGGTGCTGGTGCAACCTCACTTGGAACATTGTGTACCGTTCTGGTCACCCATGTTTAAGAAAGATGAAGTCAAACTGGAACAGGTGCAAAGAAGGGCTACAAGGATGATTTGTGGAATGGAAAATCTTCCCTATGAGAGATGACTTAAAGAGCTTGATTTGTTTAGTCTGACCAAAAGAAGGCCAAGAGGAGATACAATCCCTCTTTATAAATACATTAGAGGGATAAATACAAGAGAGGGAGAGGAAGTATTTGAATACAGCACCAACGTGGACACAAGAACAAACAGATACAAGCTGTCCTTCAGAAAATTTAAGCTTGAAATTAGACACAGGTTCCTAAACATCAGAGGAGTAAAGTTCTGGAATAGTCTACCAAGAGAAATGGTGGGAGAAAAAACCTTAGGTGCCTTCAAAACAGAGCTTGATAAGTTTATGGAGGGAATGATATGATGGACAGTGTAGCTTGGCCATTGTCTGTCTTTCACTACTGGTGATGGGTATGATAGGGACCTGGGAAGGGGCATTTGATCGAGTGTGTTCTGAGTTATTACGGAGAAGTTCTTCTTGACCTGGCTGTTGTGGACTTGCCCTCATGCTCAGGGTTTAACTGATCATCATATTTGGAATCGGGAAGGAATTTTCCCTCAGGGCAGATTGGCTTGGGTGCTGGGGTTTTTTTGCCTTCCTCTGTAGCATTGAGCACGGCTCACTTGCTGGTTGATTCTCTATATTAAAGTCTTTAAATCATGATTTGAATACTTTAATAGCTCAGTTATGGGTTTGAGGTTCATTGTAGGAGGGGGTCAGTGAGGTTTTATGGCCTGCAGTGTGCGGGAGGTCAGACTAGATGATCATATTGGTCCCTTCAGACCTTAGTGTCTATGAGTTTACTGTTTCAGGGCAAACATCTAAATGTTACCTTATGATATAGGATGCAGATATAATAAGTGAGGTTAATGCATATGTCAACTTACAATCATTTAATAAATTGTAAACATGAAATACATTTATTTTAATTTGATACCTATTTTAACCAATGCTAAAGCTCAGGTGATCCTGGTCAGTTTCTGGCACTGGATTATTCCATGTTCAATTGATGTCTAAAGCTCTCAGCATGAGGTAGCATCTGGTCTATCTACATCAAAGTTATAATTTATAATACAGTCTTTGTGCCAGTGCTGTAAGTGCTGACATATGTCATTTAACTTTAGTCACTGCAAGTCCCATCTGGCCAACTGAGTGTGTGCATGTGTGGAGGACTGGATTTTTTGGGTGTAGCTGATGTTCTCTTCTTGTAGTGACAAGTGCTGATTTATTTTTCTCAAAAGACATGCATTTAAATATTGTATGTTCTCTGATGAGCTAAATCATGGGCTCAGATGCTCACAGTTACATCTGAAATATTCCACAGAGACGCATTCAGAAGTAGAATTTCATGTTTTTGGAAGTGATGTGTCACCACCCTGATAGATTTTTAGATTATTGACAATTTTGGATGTGGGAAAGGTGGTGGACATGATGTACTTTGACTTTAGCAATGCTTGGTTACAGTATGACACAGTATTCTTGCCAGAAATTTAAAGAATTGTGGATTAAATGAATGAACGATAAGGTGGATATAAATCTGGCTAGATGTTTAGGCTCAATAGGTAATAATGAATGTCTCAATGTCTACTGGCAACTGGTATCAAGTTGATGATCACAGGGGTCAGTCCTGAGGACATTTTTGTTTGATGTTTTCATTCTTGATCTGAATGATGGGACGGATTGCACCCTTAGAAAGTTTGCAGATGACACTAAACTAGTGTAGTGGCTAGCACCTCTGCTTAACATGCAGAAGATCCTGGGTTCAATTCCCAGGGGGTGGACTTGATGATCTCATGAGGTCCCTTCCAGCCCTATGATTTGATTGATTGATAGAAGGAATGATAAATATGATGAATGATAGGATTGGTCCAGAAAATCTGATGAGGCTCTACAAGGACAAGTGCAGAATCCTGCTTAGCATGGAAGAATCTCAGTTCTGGACATTAGTCCACAGTGTTATGTGTCAGGGAAGATAAGAGAAGAAATAATTAAAGAATCAATTTGCAAACAGCTAGAAGAGAATAAGATCTTAAGTGGTAGTCAGCATGGATTTGTCAAGAACAATTTGTGTCTAACCAACCTGATAGCTTTCTATGTCAGGGAAACAGGCCTTGTGGCTAAAGGAGAAGCAGTAGATGTGGTAGGTCTGGACTTCAGTAAGGCTTTTGATATAGTCTTACATATTTTTCTCATTAACAAGAGGGAAATCGAGTCTAGCAGGAGCGTCATTGCCCCAAAGAAAGACCTGGGGCCCAAGCCCAGGCCCCTCCCCAGGGGCCTGGCCCTGCCCCTGGCCCTGATCTGGAGTCGGGGCCCCAAGCTCCTGTTGCTCTCCTCTCTCCCTCTGGGGAGGCACGGCCAGCTGAGAGTAGGCGTGGAACACTGTTTCGCCCCCACTGGAGAGAAGCCAGTCTGGCAGGCGGGTAGCAAAGCTTTTGGACCTGGTTTTCTGCCACCCTCTGCTTCTCCACCACACTGCCAGTGCAGGGCTAAGTGAAGCAGGTGGCTCCTACAGGGGCTCCCTTACAGCCCAGGGGCCCTAGGCCACCGCCTGCTTCGCTTACCCCAAAAGCAGCCTCTGCTTGTAAGGGAAGATTGAAAGAACTGAGTTTTAGTCTGGAAAAGAGGAGACTTTGAGGAAAAATTATAACAGTTTTCAAGTACCTAAAAAGTTAGTACAACAGGGAGGGAGAAAAAATATTCTCCTTAACCTATGATGATAGGACAAGAAGCAATGGAATTAAGTTACAGCAAGGGAGGTTTAGGTTGGACACTTAAGGAAAAAAAAATCCCTACTGTCAGGGTCATTAACCATTGGAATAAGTTGCCTGGGGAGGTCATGGAATCTCCATCAATGGAAATTTTTAAAAGTAAATTGGACAAACACCTATCAGGGATGGTCCAAATGTTACTTAATCCTGGCATGAGTGCAAGGGACTGGATATAATGACCTCTAATGGCCTACTCCAGTTCTATGATTCTATGAATAATACAGCAAAAACAGCAATAATATGGGCAGATATTCTGCCCTGCTGCAGAATAATGAGCCATCCTATCTCCATAATAGGCAGGTGTGTGAATCATAGAATATATGCATTGTCCATAGTCCTTGATTTGAGGCCTTGTCCTCTCTGGGGATTTGAATATGTAAGATGTCTGAATCATGAACTTCCTAGTTTCTGGCCACTTCCTTCCATGTGGACACAGAGGTCAAAGAAATTAAATTTTAACTTATGGCTATGTCCACACATACATCATTATTTTGAAATAACTCATTTCGAAATGAGTTATTTCAAAATAAGTTAATTCGAATTAACAGTTTGTTAATTTGAATTAAGGGAAAGCCTGCTTTTGAAATAGCCATTGTTTCAAAATGGTTATTCGGACATGTTGTTTCAAAACAGTTGTTTCAAAACAACGTGTCCAAACGCCATTGTTTTGAAACAACGGCTATTTCGATTAGATGCAAGGTTTAATGGTTTCGAAATAACAGTGCATTGTGTGGACATGCCACTTCTTATTTAGAAACAACCTCTGTTGTTTCTAAATAAGAAGCCTGTGTGAACATACCCTATGTGATATTCTTCACTATGTTATGCAAGACAAATCTGATTACACTCTTTTTCATGATATGGCTAATTGTTAGAGGGTGGGTTGTTTTTGCATTTATATTTAATTCAAATATTTGTGCGTGTGTGTGTGTGTGTGTGTGTGTGTGTGTGTGTGTGTGAGAGAGAGAGAGAGAGAGAGAAATGTATACTGTTTCATTCATTATTATTACTGGTGTCATGCAATTCCTGAGTATTCTGACATCCTCTAGGTTAAACATATTTGTTGATCTCAAAAGTTTCACAGATTTTTAGAACCAATGAGTATTCATCTGAGGAAAAAAAATGACCCTATGCAATCTTTTCTGTTTGTCACATACTGTTGTTTAGTTAGTTTCTAGAACCAATACAATGTGACTGAAGTAAACAATCACACACTATGAATAATGATAAGCTGAAGTGAACAGTATTACACATAGGTCTTGTAACAAATACAAGGTCATCAATTTGTTGTGAATGAACCCAGTCACAAGGGCTATGTCTACACTTACAAAATTAATTTAAGGTAGTTAATTTGAAATAACTACTTCAAATTTAAATCAGTTATTATTTTGAATTAGGAGTCCAGTGAAGGCTCTCTAATTCGAAATAAAATAGAATTTATTAATTCAATGTAGAGAGTCTTCAGTAAACTCTTTAATTCAAAATAGGGGAAGGCAGGCAAAAGAATAGGGAAATTAGTTCTAATTAAGCCTGTTCCACAGCTTAAAATGGCTTAATTCAAGCTAATAACTTCAAAGTAAGTAATACTTTGAAGTAAAAGGAGTCTCATATCAAATTAGCAGTTCCTTATTTCAAATTAAGGAACTGTTTAATTTGATATAATAAAATTCTTCCTTGTCCAGGGAGTAAGTTATTTCAAATTAAGCCTCCTTAATTCAAAATAACTTGAAAGTGTAGACATAGCCTAGGTCTCTCATGCTTACAGGCTAAGGGGAGTTGATGAGTCATTAACTTTGTTGCTCTGGGACTGTAGGGCACATTCCCAGGGTCACACTTCTTGCTTGATAACCTTCTCTGGGACAGTGTTGCCACTTGCCATAGACCCTGAAACCCAATGTCAGACCCCCCTCAACAGCCTAGTAATTACTCCTCTGAAGTGTCTACAGTTTGTAACACTGTACACTCCCTCACAGTTCTACCAAAGCTGTTGGCACTCTGGTCTTACTAATTTCAGCATTTCAAGAGCAACATGGCAGGAAGACAAGAAACCCAGGCTTAGCAAAGGAATTTATTAGATATATCACTAGTCTTAAAGTTACAAATTTTTGAAAATAATAGAAGTTCTGAGATGCACCTTCTGTTAGTCTGAATTCAGCCTTTCACTCAGCCCCACCTGTTCTCTTTCATGAAAGTTTTCTTTATGTGCAGTGGTGATCACCATTACCTTCAAATACCACACCCTACAAAGAGTAAGACGTCACTGTTAAATAGGGATTCTGTTTCTTTGCCAGGAGCTCAAATTCTCCATTCAAATCAACATGCTTTCCAGCTCTCCTTTGCAAGGGTGTGTGTGTGTGTGTGTGTGTGTGTGTGTGTGTGTGTAGAGTGACCATTGTTCTGTGAAGATGGGTCACTAATTCAGTCACTGGAAGTTAATGGACAAGTCTTGATGGCTCTTCATTATGATGCTTCAGTGAAGTGACAAATTACTTTCCTGGTCATGGAAGCTGTCTGGAAGACTTCATAATAACTTCTTTTGAACAAATGCAAGCACAGTCTAGTGCAATCCCTAGGGCAGACCACGTGTAATCCCTTCAACACACAGTAAAAAGCATACTTAATTCAACTTAATTATCACTACTTTTTTAGAGACAAGCAGAAACCATCTATAATCTAAAAATCGTTCATCCAGAATATTTGGTGCATACCTATAAATTTGTTTTCAAAAATCTGAATTGGTTCATGGTTGACTGACTGCTCACAAACAGAAGAGTCTATGGTTCATATCCTATACATGCTTACCTTTAAGTACATGAATAGGTGTCAACTTCAGCTGGGCTTAAAATCAAGTAAAAATGTTTGGAGGACTAGGGCCTAAACTAACATTTAAAATCAACCATAATGAAAACTTCTCCTCATGGTCTCTTCCAGTTTCTGTGATTCTATAATTCTACTAGTACGAGTTCCTCATATAAATTTTGTATTTCTTTCTGGATCTTGTAAAGAAACTGGAAAAAAATAGAGTACACATTTAGTTATAGCAAAGTACACTAAATAGGCCAGGATATGATAGTCAAGCATAACATTTATGTATTTATTTATTTTGGTTCTCCTTTTTACTTGAATGTTCTGGGCTTTCATGCAACCAAATTAAGGCAGGTGCTGATATTTTGGGATTTATCAGTTTTACATTAAACAGTGAAAACAATCAGCTGAAAAGGAATTTTCTGCAGTCAGTAAATATTTCCATTGATTTATTATTTTCTATTAAACAGCACAAAACAATGTTTCTGGGTAACAAATACTTGCATTGTTTGTGTTGTGTCTACTTGAAAAACACCTTCCTGTCCAAGATGAGTGTAGTTTTCCTTTTTTGTGGTCCACACAGGAAGCCTTGATCAACATGAGTTACTAAAAAACAATGCAACTACATTGAATTTTAGTGATGTTTAAAGCTATTCTTGAAACAACAATATCATTATTATTATTATTATTTGTATATTTTCAGTGCTTCTCCCTCTGTAACGGTTTTTTAGACCTTTAGGAAAGCAATTTCTCTTCTTACCAATTTTCATTGGTCACCAGTGATTTTTTTTTTTTGACAAAATTCAATCCAACATGATTATGGCAGTGCATCTTGTGTAAAAGTGGTTGTAAATGTATTTTATTTTATTTTATTGCTGTCTCTGCACTAACAGAGCCATAGTGTCCCCAGTTCAGTCCCTAAGCACCCAGCTTTTGAAAACCATCAAAAATGCATTGTGAACTAAAATGCTAGTATTTAGGCACCTAATTTCCCAAATTTATTCAGGGATCAAATTGTTAGACACATATAGATGGAGTCTCAAAAGACTATCCTCTGAACTAACTATGTCCTATTAAATCAAGAAAAGTTTGACTTCTGACTGCAGTGGGAAAAGTTTGTCCAACAATGAGGCCTTTTGAAAATCCCACCTCTAGCATAAGTTCTTGTATTTAATTCTGTACATAATTACATTCAAACTTAATACTACTTACAATACTGAAAAAATAAAAGGAGGCATTTTTCCAGAACTAATCTAAATTTATATTCATATGTGTTGAGCTGTAGTTGATTACACATCAAAAACCCTTACTTGCACATGCAATAAATTGTGTATATATGTGGAGTAATTAGAAGGCCAAGAAACTAGTTTCCACTGAAGAATGAAGGAGTGAGGGTGTGCATGAAGCTTGTGGGTTCAATTTTAGGGGTCTTTTCTGAAATACGGCTTATATGTTATATCCTATATGGAAAAGGGACAGAGATAGTTTATTTGTTTTCTGTCTCTTAATTTCTTAACAATTTTAGGAAAGGTCAACTGTGAAGCTAAACTATTGCCTGGGACTTTTTGTTTGTTTGTTTGTTTGTGTTTGTTTTTTCATTGTTGTTGTTGTTTTTTAATAAAAATATAATATACACCATTTAATGTATCAATACTGAATACACAGATTAAAATCAGGGAAATGTACTTTTACAACTGCACAGTAACAAAAGTCAAATTATACCACCTATGACACTGAGAAGTTCTGGGAAGCAGATTATAGTGATTGTTAAAACAAAGGGATAGCTGTGTTAGTCTAGTTCAGGAAAAAAAAGAGTCATGTGCCACTTAAAGAAAAACCAGGATTGAATCGAAACTATGGCTCCTTTTCCCATTACAAAAGGTTATTTGACTTCAGGCTTCCCAGAGTTTAAATCTAACTGCTCTGATTTGCTGTTACTGTACAACCTGATCCTATGTTTTACACCCCTTTGCATTTATTTTCATTCCGTTCTGTAAGTTCACCCATCTTCGAAGCATCTGATGAAGTGGGATTTTCTCCCATGAAAGCTCATGAGAAAAATAAATCTGTTAGTCTTTAAGTGCCACATGACTTCTTGTTTGTTTTTTTGATTTTTTGTTTTTTGTTAAAACCAAGCAGTTCAAAACAGTAGGTCTCAAAATTTCTCATATTACAATACCATTTACATCACCATGATCACCCAGGAACTGCCTTCCCATTTAGCAACTGTGTGTCCAGGACCTTCATCCTGTGTAGCAAAAATGAAAGCACGGTATGGTTGCAACTTCATGCCACCTGTTTGTGGCCCAAATTTGTAATCCTCTGCTCTGAGTCATAATGTCTCATGCAAAAACAGTAAGGGCTCCCCGTTTGCTAAAATTGTAAGTGTTGTTATATTTGTTTTTAAAAGGTTGTCAACGGTGCCCAGGGCTTTAGATGGAAGTTTTTTTTGTTGTTGTTGTTGTTTTTTTTGTTTTTTTTTTCTATTTTCATTTGTAAAAATACAAGTTTTGTGACCCAAATAGCTTAAAACCATATAGAGACAGAGCATAACAATTACCTATAGTATGAATAGCAGTGCAAGAGAGAATTAGTCTACATGGACCCACTGTCTCCCCACTCTACTAGATGAAGCCAGGGGAATGGAGGCCAAGGCTTCATCCCCTTCATATACCAGCCAACTTTTGCCAGGGAACATATTTTGTAGCATGTATGCACCCAGCTCTCTTTATTCCTTCCTAGAGCAGCTGATGTGAAGAGCTGACTGTGAAAGGTACACACAAGAAGCCATTTGCAATACACAACACAAATATTGATTGGTCCTACAAACACCAAGAACAATCTGCATACCTTATGTGCTGTCTATTTCTATCTTATCTCTTAACTAAGTATTATATGCATACAGACCTGTCTCTTTTCATGTGAGCACTCCTCCAATGGTGGGAAACCAGTATGTGTCCCAGTGACATGCGTAGGCTATTCTTCTATCCCTTCTTCAGGGAAAATCATATATTGAGTATCTATATTTAGATAACACATTGGAATGCCTTAGCCAGATGGATAGATGAATTATATGTCTTCGTACTTAAAAGATGATCCTAACTGTAATATCTGATCTCTGATAAAGCTGATCTCATTAACTACATGAAAATTGTAAAACTACTGTAGTATTGGAGGCTTTTTTCTTGAAGCTGACATTTCATCTGACCCAGCAGTTACGAAGCACTGTCTGATTGCTTTCAAATCACCCTTCACTTTCTTTTTCTCCATGAAAGAGCACTATTGTGAAGGGTGAGACCCTTGTCAAACAGTTCATTGCTAATTGGTAAAGTTCTTGACCCATCTGAAAGGTTGAACTTCAAGGCAATCTCTTTGCTGGAACACATTGCATGCACTGCTGTCCTAACATACTGAGATAGTAGAGAACAAAGAAATCGACTATCCTTTGTTTTATTCATTTTGATGGAAAGGTAAGTCAGCTGGAAAATACATATATCAAGAATTGAAAATATGTCAGCAATCACAAAAGCAAGTTGGTATTTTTATATAAAATCTATTTTTTACATCAGCTTGAATAGACTTTAAGTCAGATGTTAACTCATTTGCATGGCACTGTGCTTGTTGTATGGATGCTTCTGGAGTCATATTAATGGCCTTTAGAACAATCATCTTCATTCATGAGCTGCTGGCCCACTAAAAACACTTATTTCAAAGAGAATTCCCATTCCTCTCATAACAATGTATAGTCTACTTATAGAATTGCATCATTTATCTGCTGTGGTAAATTTACCTGGTGCTTTAGAGCCGGTCACAATTACTAGAATGAGTTGCTTTTGTCAGCTGTGTGCATACAGATTTTTTGCAGTCAGTTTTGAAAAAAAAGAAAGGGAACTCAGATGTCTCCCTTGTCAAAATCCTCCCCTGAACCTCCATCCTCCACACTTTTTAGAAGCCTTTCCAGGATCTTTACTGGGAAAGAGGTATAGGTTGTATAGCTTGGGTGAAGAAAATGGATAGGTTAGAGTTAGAGATGGGGATGTGCACATTGCCCTTACTCTAGCTCCAAGGTCATTGCACTGAGAAGATGATAGAGCCTACGCAGATATTATCTTTTCTACTCAATTCCTAAGCAGCCATATTGCCCAGGACCAGGAGGGGAATGCCCTCCACACAAATGACTCATCTCCGCAAGATTCTGCTAATCTGACAGCTTGAGTGCAAGCTCTGAATCCTTTATTGTATTTGATTAAGTCCTCTACCTTTAGTGGGGAAATACAAGAGATCTTTGCAGGGGAAGTCTTCGAGACATTTAGTTCTTCAGACTTCTCCTTCCCAGGAATGTCGATAGGAGGGACTATCCTAGTTAGAATAAATATGTAAATAAATTTATTCAGCAAATAGTTTTGAATAATAACAAGTTCAGGAGAATCTTGATCTTTCCATTCACAATTCATCTGCTGAAAGAGAGGCACAATTTTTTAATAAGCTAATTGCTATGAATTAGTCACCTCACTCTAAAAATGTGTTTCCTGTTAGAAATTCAATATGGGAAAATAAAAATTGGTTTTATAATGTAAATGATTCTCCATGGGTTGCTACTGGCTCTTAGTTATATTGACTGACAGCCTTTTGGGCCCAATAAGATGTTGTTTGGGGTACCTGACTCTTAGAATCAGTTTGATTGATCTAGCATGCTCAGTGGATGTATTTTTAAATTAATAATAAAAAGTGTGTGACATATTGTACATTTGTAATGGAGTTTTCTTGTAGCAACAGCTGCTTTTTTGTGTGCCACTTACTGCTACGATAATAGGTCTCTTTCATGTAGCTGACAGGTTGAGAAATGGAGGGTTTATTTCTGCTGTTTTCTGTTTCATCATTCATTTGTGGTTTATATCATGTTCAGAGACATGGCATAGCTTTTGTATTGCTTTTGTAATGGCCAGAAGAGATTCATTCTTTCTTTTCACACTTTGAAACTTGGTCCATTAAGAGAAAATCAAAGATGGTGGAAAAGTTCAGTCTTTCAAAATGTAAATATAGGTCTGGACTGGTTTACTTAGCTGTCAGTCATATTGATTGTGGATATTCTTAATTGGGGGATTGTGATTTAGTAAACTTTACTGTGTTTGACACTTATGTTTTTCCTAAGGTAGTCATTCCCACTGAATAATGCATGGAAAAAAAAACTGTTTATTCACTATGCTATTGGTATAAGTTGTCTTTTATATCAACTGGTGTAGCCCTTCTCCTGAATATTGTTGGCAGCAACAAGAGCCAAGTTAATTAGCTAGAGGCTCCTCTTCAAATTAATAAACAACACAAGTTCAAGCTCTGATCCAGAAACCTGGGAAAAACTTAGTCCCTCCCTTGAGCATCCTTAATAAGGAATACTTTCCCACTTAGCAAGCACTGGATCTCTGAATAAAACAGCAATGACTTCATTAGGGGGCAAAGGGACCTTGGAGAAACATGACAAAAATATACTTATATGAATAAGTAAATTTTGATGGTATCTTTGCCACTAATCCTTTAAGTTTTCCACCTGTTAGTGTGACTGTCCAATAAGTAAGAGACAATGTATCATTTCACTTGTGCTGTCTCATGGTTTTGTGTCAGTGCTTAGGGCAGTCCCATTGTCTAGGAGTGCCTTCAGCAAAAGTCCATAAAATAATTTTGCCTTTATTGGTTCTGTGGCTTCATAACCTAACCCAGCTACAGTGATTTAATCTTTATTAGAACTTACTGGAGTTCACTCAGTTATGCTGCTGTGCTCTGCAACTTTTAGCAAAGAGTGTGTCAATGATACCTCTCACTGTGAAACTGTCTCTGCACCAGCACCATCATCTCTGACTCATTGCTCAGCACAATGCTGTCTTTGTATCTTCTCTTTTCAAATCTTCAACAGAGGCGGTTCAGTGACATATAGGACCCATGAGCAAAGTCTTTACCACCAGGCACTCATTCATTGCCACAGGATAGGAGCCTGTTTTCTCTCTTTGTTCACTTCAGTTCATCTAACCCATTAATTTGTAGTCTGTGCAAAGTTCTGTTGGGTCCACAAAATATTGTTTGTAGGATTTCTAGATAGAAAACGTATGTAGAGTCTCTTGGTATCTGTCCTTTTTCCAATTCCTTAACAGATGATGACAAAGAATTCCTTTTGCTACAATGTTTCTGTCTATCTGTAGTTCATAGAATCACAGCGTATTAGGGCTGGAAGGGACCTCTGGAGGTCATCTAATCCAGTCCCCTGCTCAAAGGAGAACAAACTCCAACTAAGTCATCAGAGACAGGGTTTTGTTAAGTTGCTCTTTAAAATCATCTATGGATGGAGATTCCACCGCCTCCCTAGGTAACCCATTACAGTGCTTCACCACCCTATCTTCTGGGAAAACAATCTGAAAAACAATTCCTGGTGCTCCCTCCCCTGTTCAGATGTAGTAGTAAAATTCCTGCCCTCTATAGTATCAGGTTCCAAAGCTTACATTCATATGGCTGTTTTCAGGCTTTGCATGACTACAAATATTTCTTTGTGGTGTCATACTAATTGTATGTTGATAATGTGTTTGAATTATCTTATTACAAAGTCATATTTATGGTCATCTTTCTGGCAGAAATAGCTCTCTATGTGCTGAGAGTGAGTGTTCAAGCATGAGAAAGAGGAACCATTGCTGATATACCTGTAGCACTCTGAAATAAATTTACTTCATCCTAATTGCTGTGCAGTCTGTTCAACTGTTATTTAATATACTAACTCTTTCACATAAAAGATCCAAGCCAGGGAAGCTTCCTTTGTTTGTTAATTTTAAGGGGCTTTAAATCATGGGGTGACAATACCAGGAATTGTGCATGAGCACGAGAACCAGCAGAACAGAGAAGAGCAGATTTAAATGTGACCTTCAACCATGACCATATTATGACAGATTCTCTTTTGAGAACCAGCTTCTTTCTGCTGCACAGGTGGCATTAAGGGCCCAGATTCTGCCCAGACTTTGCCAACAGAGAATTCTTCCAACATGGGCAAACTCCCTGCTGGCATATTTTTTCCATCAAGTCTGTGACTCTGCTACACTTTTCCAGAGTGCAGGGCATGTCAGGGGCAAGAGGAAGTGATGGAGCCTGTTCTGCTAAGCCTGTACTCCACTGTAGTACTTTACTAAGGACTTCACATCAATGGTGCCTCACAGAGTTCTCCAGAAATAGTGGGGTTGTCTTCACCTTCTGCAGCACTGCTTGAAGGTCTTGTGTTGTAGTTAAATTGCTCTCAAACATCTAAACATTCCTGAAGAGCAGTACCAAAGACATACAGTATAAGCTCTTTACTCTTTACTGTTGACTATGCTCAACCATCCCAATATTTCTCATCACCCATCTAGCACCTAGGAAAACAGATGGACCTTTAAAGGTGCAACTGAATCTGCAACAGAGCTAAGCAAAAATGGGGAAAAGACAAATTACATGAAAATTTCATGCCCTTTTTGCACGCTCATGGTTTAGACAAAATTTAAATTTTCATGGCATGTCCACACACACTGTTTAAATTGAAATAACACAGTTTATTTTGATTTAAAAAATGGTAGGCTCACACGATGTTTCCTTATCAAAATGGGGAGCTCCCTCATTTTCATATAAGGAAAGTCATATTGATACAATAAAACCTACTTTTATATTGATACGATGGTTAAATCAAAATCATTATATCGATATTACGGTGTATAGATGTGTTATTGATATAACTGTTATATCAGTTTAACACTATTTGACCTTCTTCCTCCCAGGGTGCATGGCACACAAGCAGGAAGGGCCAGGGTTAGGAACCCTGGCCAGGGGAGTGGTGTTGTGGAAAGGACCCCCGCACCAGCTCCCCCACTGCTGTCTGGGTGTGGATGGAAAAGGAACTCTGAGCCTGGCCTCCCCACTGCTAGCCGGGTGGTGGGGAGAAGAGCCCCCTCCACCACGCCTGGCTCCTGGTGTGCTGGCTGGGTGGTGGGGGAAGACACCCCTGTGTCTGACTTCCAGCGTGCTTGCCAGGTGTGGGGAGAAGAGAGCCCCACACCTGGCTCCCTGTGTGCTGGCTGGGCAGGGGGAAGGGACCCCCAGCTCCCAGCATGCTCTCTGAGCAGTGAGGGAGATGGGACCACTGTGCCTGGTTTTAGGTGAGCAGCAAAGCGCACCTAAAGCCAGGTGCGGTGGTCTCATCTCCCCCACCACCTGGAGAGTGCTCCTAAAGCTGGGCTCAGGGGTTTTGTCTCCCCTGCCACCCAGCCAGTGCCCCTAAAGCCAGGTGCAGGGGTCTCGCTTCTCCCACAGCCTGGCTATTGCGGCTCAAGCCAGATGTGGGGCTCTCATCTCCACTGAAGCCCAGAGAGCATGGCAGGAGCCAGGGGTACATTCCCCACAGCCTAGCTACCATGGTTCCAGCTGGGTCCAAGAATCCCTTCTCTCCTCCTGTCTGGCAAACTGGGAGCTGGAAATGGAGCTCCCTTCTCCCTGCATCCAGCAAGTATGCCTACAGACAGGCACTGGGGTGTCTTCCCCCCACCATCCAGCCAGAGTTCTGGGAACCAAATGTGGGGGTCCCAACCCTGCACCCAGCCAGCACTGGGGTAGGTGGACTCAGAGGTCCCTTCTCCCCCATGCCTGGCTGAGCCCCAATGCTGCAACCAGTCTGGGGAGACATCTTCTCCCCCGCTGGGCTCAGGGAACCCAGAGCCAGTGGGGGATGCTCTTCCCCTGCCACTGGCTCTCCTGGGGAGAGCCGGGCAGGGGATTGGGTGGTAACATGGCCCTGCCAGCGGGCCATGCTGCCACACCTCCTGTGGTGTCCCTCTCCTAAATCAAACTAGCAAGTTCTTTCCCTGGACATGCTAGTTCAGTTTGGGGTTTTTGTGGGCACCTGTTAAATTGATTTAAGTTAAATTGAACAGATGATAGTTAAACTGATTTAACTTAAATCAATTTAACTGAAATTGATTTAAATGCCTGTGTAGACATAGCCTCAATGAAACTGAATGTTTTGATCAGTTTTCCTCAACAAGTAACTGGCAATTTAATACTGTGTGAATTTGCATTTTTGAATTCAAGAGACTACATCTTGGAAAAATCCCTTGCTACCAGCCTGCTTGCCTCCAACACTGTGGACCTTAAATGCCTTTTTAGAAAAACTGGGCCCATTTTTCACATTATGAATACCCTTTCATATCACTGCATATTTGGAGATGATACTAAAAGAGGGCACGCATTTGTTTTGTATATATAAATAAATAAATAAATAAATAAATAAATGAAGAGAGAGAGAGAGAGAGAGAGAGAGAGAGAGAGAGAGAGGTGACTGGATAATGTAGTGGTTAAGCACCCCGCCCTTTGATATGGGAGACCGGGATTCAAAGCCTGGTAGGTACCTATCTACCTTTTCAGTAGGGGTCCTTGGGCAAAAGACCCCCTAATGCCTCACTTGCCTACCTTCAATATGAGAGTGACATGAACTAGGAGAGTCATGCCAGCTTGGATGTTGCCTGGATTAACAAGGTCCGCGCCAGATGTTGGGGAACCAGGACAATCTGACGATAAGTGGGCTACTGGAACAAAGCATACATGGATGAGACAAGAGAACCTGGAATTGATGGAATGCTACTACAACAGTACACTTAATGAGAGGGGATATATGAAATGTATGAGGGAACTGTAGATGGACAAAAGACCTATATCCACACTGAGAAACAGCTACCTACCCAACGATTCAACATAGTAAAGAGGAAACTGCGTTCTCAACTTGAGATAGATCAAATCCACATTACATCATGGACTCAAGAAAAAGACCCAGAAGAACAACTAGATGTGCAGCCAACACCTGAAGCTGGAACTTCACTGCTACCCCCACCATTACAGAGTACAGCAGCTGATATGAGGCATAAGATCATGGATAAACTAGCTACAGTCAACACTCGAGACCGATTACCAAGGCTCGTTGGAGAAGTACCATCAGATGGTATGCTAGAAGATGCCAATAGAGCCCTAATGACAATTCCTACTACCACCATAATTCAAACCAATGAACTGGTACACGATCAAGAAGAACAGCAGTACATACCCCCCCTGGAAATGAGGTTGGAGGATAAGATCAAGGCAACTCGGAGAGAAGTTAGTCAGCTGGTGGAACTACAGAAGGGTGTAGAGATTAAGGATAAGACTCGGTTACTGAGAACATACAAGGGCCTGACTCCATCTGAAGCCCTAGAGACGGCTAAACAAAGGCTCACAGCACTGGCTACCAGGCTAAGGAGATACACTAGTGAAGCAGAGGCCAAAAAGATAAATGCCCTGTTCTCCAAAGAACCATCCAAGGTGTACTCCCAACTGCAGTGCAACAACACAATAACAGCAGAGCCACCAACAGCAGAAACTGAACAGTACTGGAAGAACATATGGGACAAAGAGAAGACTCATAATACCAGTGCAAAGTGGCTGCAGGACCTGAGAACAGACCACAGCAATCTCCCAGAACAAGAACCAGTCACCATCACAGTAGCAGACATCCATCAGCGGGTTAAGAACGTGAAGAGCTGGACAGCACCTGGACCAGACATGATCCACACCTACTGGCTAAAGAAACTAGAGCAGTGCATGAACGCCTAGCAGCACAGATGAACCAGCTGCTAGCAGCAGGCTCCCACCCAGACTGGCTAACAAAAGGAAGGACAGTGCTGATCATGAAAGACCCCCACAAGGGAACAGCACCGTCCAACTACTGGCCAATAACCTGCTTCCCCACAACATGGAAAGTCCTATCAGGCATCATAGCCACCAAGCTACAGGACCACATGGGCCAGTACCTGAGCACAGCTCAGAAGGGCATTGGGAACAACCCCAGAAGCTCAAAACACCAGTTGCTCATAGACAGAGCAGTCGCCCAAGACTCAAGGTCTAGACAGACCAATCTGAGCACAGCCTGGATTGACTACAGGAAAGCCTACAACTCAATGCCGCACACATGGATCTGTGAATGTCTGGCGCTATACAAAGTCAACAGGACATTAAGGACCTTCCTCAAGAAGTTAATGGGACTGTGGAAGACAACACTGGAAGTCAATTCAAGACAGCTTGCACAAGTGGCCATAAAGTGTGGCATATACCAAGGTGATGTGCTGTCCCTGCTGCTGTTCTGCATTGGCTTGAACCCCCTCAGCCAGATAATCACAAGGACTGGATATGGATACAAGTTCAAGAGTGGAACTACCATTAGCCACCTTCTCTACATGGATGACATCAAGCTGTATGCTAAGAATGAACGAGACATCGACTTGCTAATCCACCTGACACGGACCTACAGTGAGGATATTGGGATGTCATTCGGACTGGAGAAGTGTGGCCGGATGGTAGTAAAGAAAGGGAAGGTAGTCAAGACTGATGGGATGGAACTACCAGCAGGCCACATAGCAGACATACAGACCAGCTACAAGTACCTTGGCATCCCACAATCACATGGGAACCACAATGAGGAGGCAAGGAAGACAGCAACATCCAAGTACCACCAAAGGATAAGACAGGTCCTGAAGAGCCAGCTCAATGGGAAGAACAAGATCCATACCATCAACAGGTATGCCCTGCCAGTCATCAGATACCTGGCCGGTATAGTGAGCTGGCCAAAGGAGGACATGGAGGCTGCTGATGTGAAGACCCGGAAGCTCCTCACAATCTACAGAGGTTTCTACCCCAAATCCAACACCCAGAGACTGTACACCAGCCGGAAAGAAGGCGGGCGGGATTCGGTGAGTGTCAAAGCGACTGTCCTGGATGAAGCCCAGAGCATCCAAAAGTACATCACTAAGATGGCACCCAAAGATGAGCTGCTGAGAGAATGCCTGAGGCAGCAGCAGACATGGGAGGAAGATCAAGCAGAAGTCCCATGGCAAGACAAGACTCTGCATGGGATGTACCATCGACAGATAGCTGAGGTGGCTGACAATGGGAAATCCTACCAGTGGCTGGAATGGGCTGGACTAAAAGACAGCACTGAGACACTGATCATAGCAGCACAAGAACAGGCACTGAGCACCAGATCCATTGAAGCAGGGGTCTACCACACTAGACAGGACCCAAGGTGCAGACTGTGCAGAGAAGCCTCAGAGACAGTCCAACACATAGTGGCAGGATGTAAGATGCAGGCAGGAACAGCATACACTGAACGGCACAACCAAGTAACTGGCATTGTGTACAGGAACATCTGCACAGTGTATAGGCTAGACCCTCCCAAGACCAGATGGGAGATTCCACAGAAGGTCATGGAGAATAACAGGGCTAAGATTCTGTGGGACTTCCAGATCCAGACGGACAGGCAGGTACTGGCCAATCAACCAGACATTGTGGCAATAGACAAGGACCAGAAGACAGCGGTGGTGATAGATGTAGCAGTGCCAAGTGACAGCAACATCAGGAAGAAGGAGTATGAGAAGCTGGAGAAGTACCAGGGCCTGAACGAGGAATGAGAGAGGATGTGGAAAGTAAGGGCCAAAGTGGTCCCAGTGGTGGTAGGAGCACTCGGGGCTGTGACTCCTAAGCTGGGAGAGTGGCTCCAACAGGTCCCAGGAACAGCATCAGAGCTCTGTGTCCAGAAGAGTGCAGTGCTAGGAACAGCTAAGATACCACGCAGAACCCTCAAACTCCCAGGCCTCTGGTAGAGTACCCGAGGTTGAGGAAGACACATAACACCAATAAGGGTGAGAGGAGAATTTTTTTTTTTTTTTTAAGTTTTAATGCCGTAGTTTTGCCCAGGAAGAAATGCTGTCTCTCAGATAGGCATGTCCCAGTTCACTTAAAACTTTAAGTCTTGGGCCCAACTTGAGCCAAGATAAATTATAATGCCTCACCTATAAATCTGACTTTGAGCTTCTACTAGGAAAAAAAATCTTGATTAATTAACATTAATGTATGATTGCAAAGACGTAAAGGTGTTGGAAGAACATTTTAATGTACCATTAACAGATTAAAAAAAATATTAAAGCTGAATTGTAGTTTTCATATATTAATGCTATTAATTTTTGTTGATTTTAGAGAAATTGTCAGGTAAATTACAGTGTGCATGTTTAGTCCTTGAATAAAATTTCTCCTGAAATGTCTTTATTTAATCATAAGCTTTCTAGGAGCTAGAAACAACTCCAGTTGATATCAGCGAAAATACTCCAATTAAGGCAAATAAGGATGTATGTGGGCAGTAGGATGACCAGACAGTTAAGTGTGAAAAATCAAAGTAGGGGGACATAATAGGCACATATATAGGACAAAACCCTGAATATTAGGATTGTCCATGTATAATTAAGACACCTTGTCTCTGGTCATGTTAACAGACAGATTCTGATCTCAGTTACATCAGTGTTAATTTGTGGTTATTCCCCTGGATCTTACTGGTGAAGACATTCTTCATTTACACAGGAAGAATCTTGCCCTGCATGTTGAGGATATTCAGCAGCTCTCAGATGGGTTTCCAAACAATCAGAATCACTCCCTGCTTTAAGAAGCTGATAACTAATTACATGGATTTACTTTATTGTTGCTTCTGTAATTTGTGTTTGATTGATTTTTCTAGACTGGCAACATTTAAGATTTAAGTTTACTATACTCTGTTGGAAGCTGTATTGTTGTGGTGGGCACTCAACATTACATTAATTTAATTTTATTTATAGACTTCCCTGGAGCTTTCATCACAGTATTCCAGAGTCATAGACGAGCCTTTCACAAATAATTAATATGTGTATCACCACATCATCCCTGGAAGCTACACAAGTATCATCATCCCAATTCTACAAATCAGGCTCTGAGACACAAAGATGTGAGTGACTTGCACAGCTTACACAGGAAGTATGCTGAAAAGTCAGGAATTCAACCAAGATCTTTTGAATCTTCATCTAGTGTCTTATCAAGACCATGTTTCATCTTTTCAATAACTCTGGCTAGGAAACAGAAATGAGATTTTAATGACAAGACTAATGGTAATAATATACCATTTAGTAAGAGGAATTCAGCTATTACTGATTTTGTTAATATGCACTGTTAATATTTCTGATACATGTTGCCAGACTAAAGAATACATCTGTGGGGTTTTTTTGTGCTTTTAGGAGTTCCTAAGCCTAAGGTTTTGTCTCTTATTGGAGTCCCACAATTAATATTTTCCTGTGAAGATCATAGGGGAGGCTTTAATACAAAATGGACTACAGGTATATTCTAGTAAGCATGAAAGTGGTCTGGAAAGAAAAAATAATATATCATATTTGCCCTGTTTGAAAAAAAAAATGAAAATGTGCTTAACATATGTAGGTCTATGGTTTAGTTTTCTTTCTATGATTCTTTTATGTGGCCTGTGATGTTCACCAGTGCTGCCTGCTGGAATGGTAACAGTAACAGGCTGCTTCTGTCTTGCTTTCATTTGCCAGTTCAATATATCAATCTGTTTGTTGTCTGCACTGGCAAGAGACCCCTGCTGAAATATAAATAAGATTATAACAGCAATACACTGCAGGAGAAAGCACCTGGGGATTTTACTCAGCAAGAAGGTGTTGGTGAAAAATAATGAGGCATACTACATTAACCATTCTTTGATTTAAAGGTCTCTCTCATTTTTTATTTAATGACAACATTTGGATTTCTTTTTGGGTCAACTTTTGGGTCAAAGGTTTCAGGAGAAAATTAGAAATAATTAATCTCCTTTAGCATTCAAAAACTGAGCCCCCCCCCATGAGAAAAATTAGGTTTTTGGAATAATGCCATGTTTACAGTTTTACTGAGCCATTTCCCAATGTGCTGAACAATGGTAAACTTGGAATAAAAAATTTCTACAGTATTTAGTTAGACTTGACCTATTTTATTCCTCTTTAGTATGTTGTTAGTCTCAGTTCTATTTTTACAGTCTGATCAAAAGCCTATTGAATATCTGCATATCATAAAACTACCTTCAAAATTCACCAGAAAAGCCAAGAGTTGGCTGGGCATGAAAATGTATTTATCCTTTCATCTCTCTATGTCAGGGCGGAGACTATCGGCTATGGAATGTTTATACTACATGAAAAAAAAATGACAAATTCAATTTTCAACAACATTTTCTGGAGAAAATGTTAATTTTTGGTAAAAATAAATAGAGGTGGTGATGGTATTTTGCCAAACACCAGCTGTTTATGTTTTTTTGACTGCTTCATTGAAGTCAGACCCTTTATGTGAAAAATTTCATTGAACTAAAAACCCAGTTTCGTATTAAAATGTTTTTGGTGGATATTTTTCAATAGCCCTAATTGAGGCGTATTAGCAGAACAGTGGGAAAAGAAACAAGGAGAGGCATATTTTGTTACTGAGTTGGAGCTTCCTCTGGTCTCTGTATAAACAAATAACTACAGTAATCACTATAGCTTTTTTTCCAGTTCTTTTTACAAACTCGGTAGTCACCATAATAAAAAGATCCTCAAATGAAAATTAATCTCATTTATCTGTAAAACGTATAACAACTTCTAATTATCTACTTCTAATAATCTTTTGTTAATAGTATTGCAGTTTGCATTGTGCTAAAATGTTTAGCAAAATCAAAATAACATTTCTGCAATTTTAACTTTATTTCAACTTTTAACCAAAATTAATTTAGGAAGTAAATTACTCATTTCTTTAAAACATAAACAAAACAAAACAAAACAAAACAAAAAAGGAGCAGGCAATATGCAAATTCATGTCTCCCTTTCTTCAATACATTTTACTGAGCTGACATTTTCCTGACCTTTTCTTGGTATCCTACACCTGTTCTATAGATAATTAAATTTGCAATATTTTATATGCTGATAATAGGTCAGGGTTATTGAATGGTAATTGTAATTAAGGTAGATTTTTCTGTGCATGAATTACTACTTATAAAGGTAAGTTTTAAGCTTTTCCAAGCCTGTGCCTCTGTTCAGGAAGATATTGATACCAGTACCATAGCAATCAATTTAGATTTATTAACTAGATGGTAAATATTTCACTCAGTTCATGGGAATTTGACTCCAGTAAACATTAAGGACGGTTTCCGAGGTTAGACCCCTACATAACACACATCAAAATTACTCCAGAATAAATAGTACCGGTAGGTGTTGCACAGCTCTCTTTTTTCCCCATTGGGTATATATGGAATTTCTTATTAATAAATATAATGGCTACAAATTTAAAAGCCATGTTCAAAAAGATGTGAAGTACTGATCCATACAACTTAATAGCATCAGCCATTGATATAACCCATAAATCTACTTTTCAGCATTTGTTGGTGCTAATAATCAGTTAAGTATGAAACCATGCCTCTGAATATTTGGTGATGATGCTGTAAAAGGCCACACACTACCAGATAGTTCTTTCCACTAAATCCCAGATTCCTGTGAGAACAGAACTCCGAGGATGGGGGACAGTGGGTTGCCAGTGTAGCTAAGCAGAAGCAACACTCTCAACAAACCATGGGTTCTCAGGAGCAAGCTTTCATTTGTATAGGCAGGGGGTTGGCAACTGGGTGGGGGGAGAAGAGCCACCCCCCTCCCCCTCCCCCTCCACAATCACATGAGCAGAAGCCAGCCCAGCGGCTGCAGTCCCTAGTGCTGTTGGGGAGAGGGGGCTGTGTGGGCAGCTTGCAGCCACTCCCTACGTCACTGCACTGGCTGGGTGCAGCTGAGCTGCCTATTCTACCAGCCAAACCCTCCTTCCCAGAAGTGGCTGGCAATGGAGCAGCGGCTTGGAGTCACGGGCCCCTGGGACAGCTCCTCTGTGGACTTCAGGCTACTTCAACCCGGCCACTCCAGGTTTCAACGGAGGCTGCTTTGCTCCCAGGTCCTGAATCAGGTCCATTCAGGACTGGAGTGGCTGGTTCAATGGAACCTGAACTCTGCAGAGGGTCCACTTCAGGGCCCCACGTCTGCAAGCCACAGCTCTTCCTAGCCGCTCCTGGGAAGGAGAGCTGGCTAGTAGGTGAGGTCTCTCTGCTCCTCCCCACCAGAGGAGGGAGGGACAGAGAGAGCGTGTGCACCCCTACCCCCTCTAGAGACTGCCAGGGAGCCAGAAGGGGATTCTCAGTGAGCCAAAGGTGGCTCACCGAGCCTGCATTGCTGATCTCGTTATAGGTGATCTCTTCATATTCCTGCTTGTAAAAATCAAGAAAACAGCACACCATCAGAAAGGAAGGCGAATAAGAAGTTCTAGTAAAATAGTGACTGAAGAACTGTCCTTCCATAGGAAAGCATTTGTTCTAGGTGCCATGTCAAGAGAAGGATCCTGTTTAAATGTGTTGTGTAGAAATCCTGGTAGCAGCCATGCTGATGTCTAATGGTTAGATACTGATGTTCCCTCTCATGAGAAGTACCTTACTCCACAAACAGTCTCACAGAGAGCATGACTTTTTTTTTTTTAACAGATTCATGACAAGAACCGCTATCAGAGCTAAGCCTAAAATGGAAATATAAAGAAGGCAGGCCATTGACAGCACCCTAGTCTTAGCACACAAAGTCCTGAAAGCTTCAAGTACTGTGATTCTAACTAAGGCATAACAGGATTTGAGGCATAATCTTGCTACTTCTTAAACAGACTTTGTAATAAATAAATAAGAAGTCAAAGACACTCTTGACATACAGGAATGGAGCCTGATTCCTACCATTGAGCAAATGAGGCCTTGGAAAGAAAACTAGCAAACTAATGGCCTGATTTAAGTTGAATTTTACTCTATTTTTATGAAAAAAATAGTTGAGGATGCAGGATAATTTTGATTCTGTGCAATGTTTGTGAAAAGAAGATCAGTCATCAAACCATCAACCTCAACTGAGCAACAGGTTTAAATCAGCCTAAAATCAGTCTAAAGCAGCTGTGCTATCCATAACTACAATAAATAATAGAAGCTAGTAGAATACTGATTAAAAATAATATGATAAATTCATTGAGTAGGAAGGTGAGGATCCTCTACCTGCAGACAGCTGTAAAAAGAAAAGACTGTGGCTGAAGAGTCTGCATGCACTCTCATAAGTTTCATTCTGAATGGTATCTCCAGTCACTCCATCAAGCATATCCTTGGTGAAATGAACATATCCTTCTGGCACACATGACCATCACAAACTCCACCAAACTAATTGTTTTAATACACAATATGTGCCTTCTCAAGTCCAAGACTGTATCAGTTTGCTATCTTTTTTCTCTCAGCTACTGCAAGATTGTTTGTAAAGTAATTACAGCAACATTCAAACTCCTTGTCATAAATCCATGCTGATCCTTCCAAATGTCAACTGGTTCATGAAGATTCTTTTCAATAATCTTTTCCCATACTTTCATACCATGCAATACTCTTATAATTGAGTGATACTTAGCAGAAAGTGTAATATCTCCTTTTAGGTTTAAAAATAGGCACAGCAAAGCTTTTAAGCCATTCATCAAACATATTCTTTTTCTTAAGAATACCATTGAACACACTTGTAAAATAATCGACGTCTTTACTTCCCAATGTCATGAGTGCATCCACCACTAAAACAGCTGGCTTAGATGTTTTACATTTTTTTTTAATTTTTCTAAGTGCATCTACAACCTCCTCTTTTTGTATGTGATCAATCACATCCTGGGTGAGCAAAACAAGAAAGGAGTCCTGTGGCACTTAAAGGCTAACAAATTTATTTATCACATGAGCTTTCACAGGAGGAAATCCCACTTTCCCATTGTCTTCCTTGAAAGCTCATTCAATAAATAAATTTGTTAGTCTTTAAGTGCCACAGGACTCCATGCTTGTTTTGCAGAACTAGACTAACACAGCTACCCCTTTGGATTATGCGTTAGGTCTTAGTTTCTCCCCTGGGTTCTTATTAATTAATCTTTAAGAATAATAACTTCAAATTTTATGTATTGATTAACTGTTACTTTGCAATATACCATAATAATTCCTAATACAATCAAACAACAAGGAGTTGTGTGGCACTTTAAGACTAACAGATTTATTTTTTGCATGAGCTTTCGTGGGAGAAGAACCCATACAAAAAATAAATCTGTTAGTCTTAAAGTGCCACACAACTCCTTGTTGTTTTTTACTGGACTAGACTAACACAGCTATCCCTTTTGAAATTAATATAATCAAACCTGTTTATATGCTTCATCATTTTCTTTCGTGCCTTAGCAATTTTGTTAATGATTTTTTTTTTTTCTCTCTCTCATACCCTCCTAGTTAGTTTACCCAGCTCATCACAGGCCACATTTTTAGCTGTCATACTATGTTTTTGGCCTCTACATATATTATACTATCCCTCTTGAAGTCACGGGGCTGCCATTTTTAAAGATTTTTCTTTTTGTTTTCAATAAACTCCTTAACTTGGAGATTCCACTTCCACCTCACTCACTCACTCTCTCTCTTTTTTTTTTTTTTTTTTTTTTTTTTGGCACTGGTTTCATCATCCTGAGAATTTCATAAACCACTTCAGTCAACCTTAACTTTAGTCTGAACCAGCTGTGCTCCACACATCCTTGTGTGTAATCAGGAAGTCTCCACCAGTGGTTTTCAACCTTTTGTGGTTTGTGACACACTTGGTGGCATATTGAGACCCTAAAGGACACACCAGCCCATGCCCCCTAGGCTGAATACAGCAATCTCCCCGTGACACACTTACCACTGTGTGGTGACAAAATAATGTGTCCCAACACAGTGGTTAAGAACCACTGGTATACACACTATTTCTTATTTAAAGATTTTTCAATCCCATCTTTAAGTTTCCATTACTTAGGCCTTTCCACTTCTCAGAGACTCATATGTTTTTGAGGTCTTTGTATTCTAAATTCCAAAAGAAGATGTCTATGTTGGTTCACAATAAACATGCTGGATATTACCTTACAATTGATGGTTTATGATCTATTGGTCCTTCATATTAAAAAATAAATTAATACGTAACTTATGTCCTCCATTGGCATAAATTATGAGATGGCTTTTCCTATTCTGAATAGGTTGTTGCAAACATCATGGCTAGTATCAGTCAAATCTGTAGAAATATTTCTCCCTTGGTGTTTCTAGTGCCGGTGCTATCCTCTCCATCACCTGTTTCATATACAGTCTTTGCAGTTCCAACATGCATTTTGAACTGCTCTAATAATTATCTTCTCATGTTTCCAGGAAAGCACAGCAACCCATTGAAAAACTACTTTTTAGGTGACCTCCTCACTGTGCTACATGGATAATTACCTCCTCCAAGCACAGTTTAACCCACATTCTAACTTGTATCACATGGCTTTGTCAGGTTCTATCAAGAATAATTCCACTACAGTTTTGGAGTATGGTACTCCCTGAATAATATGTTCTGTAAACCTCCACCAGAATGCTAGCTTTATAACTTTTTAGCTTAGCTCCTTGTGAATGTCACATTCTTCTTCCTTCTCCCATGAAAGCTCATGAAATAAAGTCGTTAGGCTTTAAGTGCCACAGGACTCCTTGTTTGTTTTACAGACTTCTTCCTGTCAGTGTTGTAATATTCCAGCTCTCTCCTTTAAATTTAAAGCTATAAAATAAATTGTGCTTTTATTAGCTATGCAGTCAAATTGATATTTCCTAAGAGTTACAAATTATTATTTACCAGTTCAATTAGAAAATAAGCATCACTGCAACATAAGATATTAATGACATAAGTTTTTTTTTTTTTCCTCTGGATATAACTGATCCTTAAGGTCTGGATTCTGCCACTCTTACTCACCCTGAACAGTGCTTATTCTACAAGTAAGCTTATTGATACATACAGCTTGGAATGCAACAACACCGATAGGAAGAAGTCTGGAGGTCTGTATGGTCTTAAAGTGGAGGAGAATAATGTGAGATGAAAGGAACTAGTCCAGGGGTAAAAACTCCCGGAACACATGCCGGCAGTGGCACACAAAATAATTTGGAGTGGCACATGGAACCCTGTGGTGAAAGTGCCACTCCTAAGCCAGAAGAGCAAGCAGCAGTACCCCAGGCACACCATAGTTCCAAGCATGCCACGGAAAGAAGCTGCTCAGACCTGAAACGGCATCTTTTCATGGCGTGCCTGGGGACTTCTGTCCCAGACATGCCATAAAGAGGAGACGCTTTGGGTGGCTTCTTTCCAGGGTGTACTTGGGGACTCATCTTTGGGCATGCTGCATAGAGGAGTCACTCAGGGCAGCTTTTTTCTGTGACATGCCTAGAACCACCTCCCACCCCCGCAAACAATTCAGATGTGGAAGACACTGAATTTTCAGGCAGCAGTCACTTTTTTTTTTTCAGCAGAGGGGGCTATCAGCACTGACTGAGGTTCAGGGAGGAAGGGCTGGCACAGAGGTCAGTAAAGGGTGCTGACCCCCATACTAATCATAGAATAAAATATTGCTGATTGTGAATAAGGGCAGATGAATTGTGTTGTCTGCATGAATGTAAATGTCAAGGACAACTGTAAGCTTGGCGATTAAATTTTTATGTGTAACCTTTGGTAAACATCAGTTTCACCACATACAGGCAACCTAATGAAAAAATATTCCCATTGACAATAAATGAAATTACAGAAACAAGGTGGGTGACATAATAGCTTTTATTGGACCAATTTACTGAGCTATTCTTCTGGTCTGGGAAATTTACTCAGTGTCACAACTAACCACAAGACTGAACAGATTAATTGACATAAATTAACACATATTGCAAGGCACCGTTCAAGGCAAATGGATCCATTAACAGCCCACTAGTCACAGGTAAGAAAGGAAAAGATGGGGAGAGAAGGGGAAACATGGGGTGAATTTTAGTGGGTTATATAGTCACTGCTGATTGAGTGTTGTCAGTTGGCTTTGTTAATGTATTCATCAAGATAGAGGATTACGATTGCACCCCTGTGTCAGCTATTTTGATTGCTATTTAGTGGTCAGACCTCAAGGACAGTATAACTATCCTTGCAACAATGGATAGATTGTGGTGAATGTAATGTTTGTTTAGAATTGCACAATCTTTTTTGTTTGTTTGTCTTCTGAAGAAATCAATGTAATTTACTGAACCAAGAGTATGGTTTTGTCTCCTCCCTGGTGCCCCGTTAGATGACTATTTTTATTTAAGATTGTCAATATCATTGTGTTATTTACGAGTTATGTTCTCATTATTGTGGAAGAACTCTTTGAGGTAGAGTCGGTGGAGCAAATCGTCTTTTCCATGTTAGCATGACTTCAGTTTCTGCACTGCAATGGTGCAGAAATTCAGTCCATTAGAAAGTACAGATATCTATGACTTAAACCTGCCCCTAAGCCCTTTTTCCCCCCTTTTATACAGTGCCAAGGGTGATGGGGTATCACTTGTGAGTGGACCTCCCCTCAGTATTCCTGGCTGGAACAACAGCCTCAGGGTGCTGTGTGTGATTCCCAGACTCAGCCCCAGCCTGAGCAGTGAGACAACCATAAAACTTTAAATCGATTAACAGCGAATGGGCTCAATCAACAGCAGGCCAAACAAAATCTTCAGCTGTTTGTATGAAAGGCTGTGGGCTGCCTGTCAACAGCTGTCATTTCACTCTGGGCAGATGGTTACCTAGTGTGTGTGTGGGGGGGGGGGGCGGAGTTGTTTTGTTTTGTTTTGTTTCTTTTTTTCCTGTGGGTGCCTCAGCTTCTGAGCACTCATGTTGTTAGGCCTACGGCTGTGATGCTCTGAGCGTAAGTCCACACTACAAAATTAAGTTGATTTAAGTTACATCAACATGCAGCCACTGCAGTAACTGGATCAGTTCTACACATCCAGACAATGTTGTGTTTATCAGCGGTGCACATCTTCACCAGTAATACTTTCATCAATTTAACTCCAGTGTGGGACATTGTGGCTTACGTCTACGCTTAAGAAGTTAGTTTGAATTAACTTACTTCAACTTAATTCTAACTAATAATGGTTAATTTGAATTAAGTTAATTCAAACTAACATGTCCCTACTAGAAACCCAAAATGAACTAGCATGTCCATGAATAGGACCTGCTAGTTCAGTTTGGGGGCGTCACCATGGGAAATGTGGCAACATGGCCCCTGAGAAGGGCCATGTCCCCGCCCCTGCCCAGTACATAGACAGAGGAAGGCACCCCTGGATGAAGAAGGTCAAACTGTGTTAATTCTGGACTGAACAAAGAAAGAAAGAAAGACCGGCTGCCATGAGAGGCTCAGGCTCAGAGACCAGGCTCACCGAGGAGCTTTGGGTGGTGATGGAGCCTCCTCACCCGACAGCCACTCACATGCCAGCCGCTGGGCTCAGCAGAGCTGAAGGCATGCTGAAAGCATGTGGAGGGGTATCACTGGTGGTGGGAGGCTCTTAAAGGGGCAACAGGGAGGCACAGAGTTTTTAACTCTGCTCTGCTCCAGAAGCCAGATAGGAGCCAGGGTCGGGGAAAGAGTATGGGGGAGGGAGTCAGCCTGGTGCAGCAAGAGAAGCTGGTGGCAGGGTGGGGGGGCAGGGACAGTGATTAGGGAATGGCTGGGGGGCCCAGGGGGGCCGGCGGCAGGATGGGACGCTGGGGGGGGGGGCGGGGGTGACTCAGGGGACTGTGGGGAGCCAGCAGCGGGATAGCAAAGCAAAAGCATTACTTATGATTTTTGGCAGCAGCACATCTAAGCTCCTAGCCTTCAAGCTGCTCCATGCATGCAAACTCCTGCACCCACTGGGAGCCCTACAAATTTCCAAGGACCTTGGCCCATGCAGACGTCACTGCAGGAGAAGTGCCTTCCCCTAAGCCATAGGCTATGTGCACACCTTGTTATTTCAAAATAAAGTCTTTATTTCAAAATAAGTTAATTCGAATTAAGGGAAACCCTGCTATCGAAACAGTTGTTATTTTGAAATGGTTATTTCAAAATAAGGCCGTTTGGACATGTTGTTTCAAAACAGTTCTTTTAAAACAATGGTATTGTTTCAAAAGAACATGTCCAAACGGCCTTATTTCGAAATAATAATTTCAAAATAACAGCCGTTTCAAAATGAATGGGGTTTAAGCTGTTTTGAAATGACGGTTCTTATTTTGTAATGACAGAGCCCGTCATTTCGAAATAAGAAAATGTTGTATGGACCTAATCTTTTTTATTTTGAAATAACCAGTGTTATTTCGAAATAAAAGAGACCTGCGGACATACACATAGTTAGCACTTTTTCATGGGTATCAAGCTTACAAACCTCATCGCAACACTAGCGCTTAATTTAGACCACAGCCACTCTGTTTTCCAAAACACCCATGTGTCTGTCCTCTCCAACTGGCACCCTGGGTCTGAGGCATGGGGTAGTGTTTCAGCCCCTTCCCCTCTAGCTGGCTGTATGCTTGTGATATGTTTGTATTTTTAAGTCTGATTTTGTAGGCAAGTGACTCTTGAGAGAGGTGAAACTTGAAGGTTCACAAGGCCAGTCAGTCTGCTGAAAGTGGTATAGTTGTCTGAAAAGGCTGAGAGACCCTGGTCTAGATTAGCAAACGCTTGGGGTCTGTTCCCCTCAGGTGCACTTCTTGGTTGTTTTTTATAAGGTCTCCACATTAGCCTGAGATATTTACCCACCCAAATTACAAATTTGGGAGAAAACTAAGTGTAGACAGAGAGACCCCCTCATAGGACTGGGACTACAGATTAAATCTTTATTTTTCAGTAAGGTTTAACTTGACTGTTTACATTTAAAAGTAGAGAGGGTGGGGGATTGGTGATGGATGTCATGCTGGAATTAGTGTCACACTGACACCACCTGGGATAGGATGATAGTGGACTGACATATCTAACAACAAGTTTCATGCATTGCAGGTCTATATTATTAGTGGCTTTCAAAGGGTCAACAGAGCCATCTAAAAACCAGTCTGCCACTTTAAAGGCATTCCATGTAAAGAATGCAAAGTGAGTGTAATTTGATTGGTTACTTGAACCAACTTGTTAGTCTTTAACTGCCACAAAACTCCTTGTTTGTTTTACTGAACTACAGTAACACAGCTGCTCCTTTGGATCTTGACATCTGGCTGTATTCAAATCTACAAAGCTGCAAGAGGCAAAGAGAGAGATCTTGCTGGAAGCTCTGGTACCAAGGAATTACAATAATGAACCTTGTTACCACTTGAATAGATGTTGCTGTTGCAAGTTTTCCATGATTTAAATAACAGCACAGCCTGAGAAAATTGTGTGTTCGGGGTGGGGGGGGGGGCAAAACTTTTGTACCATGTGTAAAAGTCGTCGTCAAAATTGATGGGGGGGGGTCACTTGCTTCAATACCTCTTCCTCAGTCCACAAGCCTGTAGCGGAACAGGGAATCCCCTCATTCATAAATTGTCTTCTCAGAATTTAGATCATGAGTACTGACACCTTCAGCTAGCATTCATGTTTTCATTCAGGGCTGAAAACAGTGTAGCAGGATCCAAGCAAGGTACAAAAACTACATAGCTGTAAATATTAATTATTACTGTGCTAATGACACTCCATCTTTTGTTTAGAGACAAAATTTACTAAATGCTCTATAGATGGTTCAAATAACATAGGGAAAATGAACAAGGAGTCCTGTAGCACTTAAAAGATTAACAAATTTATTTATTACATGAGCTTTTGTGGGAGAAAATACCACTTTTTCAGATGCTTTGAAGATGGGGGTCTTACAGAATGGGACAAAATAAAGGAAGTGTAAGTCATTGGAACAGATCACACTGTAATAGAAAATCAAAGCAGTTGTAGTCAAACACTGGGGAACATCATATAGAGGAACTTGAGGTCGAATCACCCATTGTAATGAGAGAAAAATCTAAAGTCCCAATTAAGCCCTGAAGCAATACAATCAAATTTACAGACAAATTCAATCTCACCAGCTTGTCTTTGGCGACTTTGATTTGCTGTTACAGTCTGACCTGATCCCATGACTTACATTTCCTTGCTTTTATTTTCTCCCATTCTGTAAGAGTGTGTCTACACTTACAGGTGAATTTGAATTGATTGTCATCAATTCAAGTTCAATTAAGTGCATGGACTCAGTTCAAATTGGGGAAAGCAGAGTTTGAATTAATCAAACCTGCTTTTCCATCGAAGTTGCGGTCAATTTGAAATGAGTAATTTGAATGGACATAGTGTGGCTATGTCAATTTGAATTACTCACTTCAAATTGACCACGTTTTGCCCTTTTCCTTCCCATGGCTTGGCACCAGGAAGGGGAAGTGGTCACAGGCACAGTGCCCCCACCACAGCCTTCCTGGCAGCCTGTGCACCAAAAAGTATGTGGCAGGCAACTGCTATGGCTCAGGCACTTGCCACCACCCAGGGCAGCCACAGGATGTCAATCTGGGGCATCAGGATGTCCTCTCGTCCCATCCATATGGGGGGCAGACACATCCTCTCCTGGTTGCAGGCAACTCGCTGCAACAGGGCTATATATGAGGAGATTGCGGAGGCTCTGACTCTCCAGGGACAACCCCAGACCACGGAGCAGGTCAGAATAAAAATCAAGTCAGTCTGGCAGGACTATGCCCGGGTCTGGGAGGCCAGGCAGCTCCAGCAAGGGTTAGAGCAGGGAGCCATGTGCCCCTACTTCCCAGAAATGGACCACTTCTTAAGCGAGGAGCCATCCGGGCTGCCCAGCGGCACACTGGACAGCTCACATATGCACGCTCGGTCCACCCCAGAGGAGGGGGAGGCTGCAGATGTTGACGTCTGCAGTCCAGCAGCAGGGCCACCGTCCACCTACACCCCAGCCACCAGCCCCGAGCTCTTCACCACCACCAAGGAGGCTGCTACCACCCTAGAGGCTCAGGAGGAGGGAGCCACCCCAGAGGAGGACCCTCCTGGAGAATGTCGCAGGACAATGCCATGACCTGAGGGTAAGTCTTCCCTCCTTCCTCCATGTGGGCATGGCTGCACCTGCCCATGACGCATTTGGGAAGGGGACAGGGCCATGAGACATGCAGGGTCCCAGCCCCGGGGTGCTCACAGAGGCCATCCCACATGGTGCCTTGCAATGCCTGGAAGCTGTGTCAGGCTCAGTGTTGCATGGCATTGTGGGCACAACAGTGGATCCACCCCAAGCAGCATGGCCGCTTATACCTTAGGGGCCCCTTGTTACAGTAAATGAAGAGGGGGCAAGGGGACAGTCTGGGCCTGGGTATTTTCTGCTGTTAGGCTGAAGAGAGTGGCAGCAACATAGCCCCATGGGAGTAATGCTGTTCTCTCCCCCTTCCTCCATCAGCTTGTGCTGCGGACAGACACTGTGCTGCAGGGAGGCCACCACCCACCAGCCAGTGGTGGAGGAGGGCACGCTGCTCCTGTGATGACCTCCTCCAGGACCTTTTCCACCTGGGCCAGGGGCCTGAGGAGAGCATCCAGGCTTGGCGAAGCCAGGTGCTGGCCAACCAAGGAGCTGCTCTGCACCTGCTTGAGAGGACTGTGAAGCTTGAAGAATGGTTCACAGTGGCCCAAGAGCGCCAGAGTAAGGCCCTTGCAGCAATTGCTGTGGCCCTACAGGGCACCAGGACCACACTACAGCGGTTGGCGGACCACTTTGCTGGGCCACCAGCCCCCACCCCACTGAAGAGGACTCCCATGGACTCCGACCACAGCACCCCCACATCTGGGGCAGGCGCCACGTGGGCTGTGGGGAACACCCACCCTGCATCCAGACTGCACTGCCTCCTGACTCCTGATTTGTCCCCTAAGTCCCCAGTTCTCTCCCACATCCCCTGATTTGTTGCTTTCCCTTTTAAATAAATGTTTTCTGGACACTTATTTCATTTCAGCATGTTTATTGATTTCGGGATGGGGGGGTTGGGTGCTACTGGTGTGTTGGGGAGGCATGTGTGGGGTGGAGCTGGTGAGGATGTCAGGTGGCAGGGCTGGGTTGTCAGGGCTTCTCCGCCAGGAACATGTCCTTGAGTGCCTTCCGGATGATGTGTGCTCTTTGCTGGGCCCACTCTGGCTGCTGCCTGGCTGCTGGCTGCTGGAAATGTGGAATGAGTTTTTCGGCCTCAGCCTCCCAGAGGGTTGGGACTCTGTTGCCTTGCAGTTCACAGATGTTATGCAGGGTGACACAGGCACCGATGACCTCTGGCATACTGTCCTCTGCGAGGGGGAGGTGCGTTTAAAGGAATTGCCATCTGGCTTTGAGCCTCTCAAATGCGTGCACCACTACCTGGCAACAGTTTAGTCTTCTGTTGAAAATTTCCTTGCCTGGACCAAGGTAGCCTGTGTATGGCCTCATAAGCCACAGCAAGAGAGGGTATGCAGCATCCCCCACAAGAAGGAGGGGCACATGCATGTCCCTGACAGGCATGTCATGTTGAGGGAGGAAGATGCCCGCTTACATTCGCCCGTACAGTGATGATTTCTGCAGCACATGAGCATTGTACGCCCTCCCCAGTCAGCCGATGTACAAGTTTGTGAAAAGGCCCCAGTGATCAACCAGGGCCCGTAGGAGCATGGAGAAATAGCCCTTGTGGTTCCAGTACTCCACGCTTTGGTGCAGTGAGGCTCGGACAGGGATATGGGTGGCATCAAGGATGTCTGCGCAGTTGGGAAATACATGGGTGTGGAGTCTATCCAGGGTCTCTTGCAGGTTCCTGGTAGTGACAGGTGGGGTAGCAGGACTGTGTTAATTACCCTGCTGACCTGCATGAGAATAGCCCCCACGGTGGCCTTCTCAATGCCTAACTGGTGTGCCACTGACTGGTGGGTGCCCAGGGGTAGCCATCTTCTGCAAGACGACGGGCACTCTTTTGTCCACCTCATGGACCAGCTCCTGAAATGTCTCCCTCTTCATGCAGAAGTTCTGTTCTGCCTCCACTCCTCATCATCCCAGGTGGTCAGGACAACATGGTGCCACCAGTCACCGCTGGTTTCCCATGCCCAGAAGTGACAGGGTATAGAGAGCAGCAGAGGAGTGGATGCAGCAGCAGGCACGGCCAACATAGTGGCAATGCTGGTGCCTGCCTCCATGCTGCTAGGCTCCAGTAAGAGTGTGCTTAAGCCAACTAGAGCACTGGTCAGTGCTGTGCGGGTGTTGGGCATCTCAGCGGCAAGCTGCGGGAGCTGGGCTTGGTCCATAACCTGCTCACTCTGCCTCTTGCCAGCCAACATGGGCATGGGGCTCAGGCAACTTCCCACTTTTTTATGAGTGGCTGTGGCAGTGGCCCTTTTTGGCAGCCATCTTGTCACACTTCCCATGATGCCCCCACTCCAGTTTGAATTGGTAAGTCCTATGCATGGACATGCCAATTTGAATTGGATTTTCTAGTGTGGCCATGTCAATTCGAATTGACTGAATTTGAATTAAATTCAAATTTGTCAATTTGAATTCAGTAATTTGAATTCAAATACGAAGTGTAGACATAGTGTAAGTTCCCTCATCTTCAAAGCATCTGACAAAGTGGGATTTTCTTCCACAAAAGCACATGTGCTAAATAAATTTGTTAGTCTTTAAGAGCCACAGGACTCATTTGTTTTGTTAAGTTGTGAACTCTTATCTAGTATTTCTCTGGTAAATGAGATGGGAAGATTAACATCCAGGATGTGATTCAGCTACAAAAAACAAAGGGATAACCGTGTTAGTCTAGTTCAGCAAAACAAACAAGGAGTTCTGCGGCACTTGAAGACTAATAAAATTATTTATCACATGAACTTTTTGGGAGAAAATCCACACATGCTAAAATATTTAAAGGGCATTGAGAAATTCTTTATATCTCAGAGTGAGATTGTGCATGTTTTTGGCATGCGTAACAGGATATTAGCCACAAGCGACATATCTGGTCCTAATCTGACTTGATGGGTTCAGTAGGCACAACACCTGGAGATATGATTTACCTGGTGTGTGTACACGAAAGTCTGAAGTGCTTTCCCCATCATACTCCACATGCTAAGGTCACCACAGCAGCTAACTCAAACTTGTGTACAAAGTTTTCCTCCTACAGACAGCCCTTTAACCCTGTGGTTCTGTGACCCATCCTAAAGTGGAGGTGCCATTAACATGGACTTTCTCCCTCCTCATCTGAACTGAGCAACAGAGCTTGCGAAGCACAGAGGCTGTATCTACACTTACTATGTCAGTTTGAATGACTGAATTTGAACTAGTCAATTCGAACTAATAATTATTAATTTGAATTCTGTCAATTCGAATTGGCATGGCTAGACAAGAAAATCTGATATAAATTGGCATGTCCATGGACCGGACTTGCCAATTCGAATCAGCTTTCATCAATTTGAACTGAGGAGTGCCTCAGTTTGAACTGATCAAAGTAGGTATGTCCATGTATTTAACAGAATTTGAATTGATCACAATCAATTTGAATTCTGCTCTAAATGTAGACATACCCAGAGAGATCACTACTCCACTGTCCTAACCTCCCTTTATATGATTCCTCATCACCCCTCAATCAATGTTGCTTGTAAGATAATGAGGCAGCTGAGCAAATTATGGATGGACTTGGGGAGCTAGTGGGCAGAAGGGAAGGGGCCCGTTGGGGGTCAGGGAAGTAGTGCGGAACTTGCTCAGCTGCATCCATAACTTGCTAGGCTGCACCAATAATTTGCACAGCTGCATCATCATCTTAGAGGGACCAATGCTGATCACCATTTTGTCTGCAACTGTGAAAATTTAAATTGATAAAAATTGGGAAAAACCCTTAAAATAAATTTTGGTATTTGTTGACATTAGAAATAAATAAATAAATAAAATTGAATTCTGCAAGCATTGATAATTGAAACATTTTCTGTATTTTTTATTGGGACAAAAATAAGAGGATATTTTTACAATTCATTATCTATCACATGGTCTAAACTCCTTTCTGTAAATAGTATAAGGAGCTAGTGTTGTCTCATCATTCATACATATTAGTCTAGTACCACCAACTGATGTAATTTGAGAAAATGAATGTCTATGATATGCCCAATGTTAAAAATAATGTAATTAAACACCAAAAGTAAAGCTTTGTAGACAAATAATCAATGGCACACATTATAGAAATATTCTTCCCTTCTATTGTTTGTTTCTGTGTTTTTTCACACTTTGGATAACAAAACTGAATTAAGTTATCAGAAGCTCATGGATGAAAAGTTATTATTGCTTCAGAATATGCCCATATATCTCATAGCCACTCTTTGGGACTGTTTTAGTGTAAGATGGAATTTAACTTACTGTGTTGTATTGTGGTTTATCATTGGAATGGAAAGGTTGGTTTGTATACATAAGCTGTCTACATGCAAAGTGGATAGTTAAATGGGAACCAGCCAGCTAATCAAACATCTTTAAAGCCTTCATTTTATCTGATTGAGTCAACATTCATAACAAAGAGTTTGGCAGGTGAAAATTAGGGAGAACAGCTAGCTATCCCAAGAAAATTGCTTTTCAATTCCCCATAAAATGTTGTGATCTAGACTAGCATTATAAGCAAACATTCAAGTGGAATATAAAAGAGGTTTCAGTTGGAAAAAAAATAAGAGAAGTTGAGAATGAAACAAAATCCTTGTAGAATGGCAGTATGTATTGCTAAATACTATATAAGTCATGTAAAGAGCTATAATTTCTGTCATAAAGTATAAAGGTAAAATGTATCTTTTCTGCCAGTGTTATTAGCCTAACCAGAATGCCCTTTCTTTATTGTATGTAGTGTTGATGTAGCCATGTGACTTTCAAGAGACAAGAAAACCTATACAACACTTTCAAGAGACCATCCTGGAAGCTTAAATTCATAATTGTAGCCTACAGGACTAGCCTGTTTGCTTGCACATATTATTTTTCCCTATGGATTAAGATTTATGGGTATAATAGCTTTAGAGATTTATATTCAGGTATTATAGCTGAAATGCAAGATACCTGCTGACTACAGGCTGCATGAAAAGCTGAAACAGCTAGCATATATATGTTCAGGCCTTTGGTCCAGAGAAGTAATGAGAAATTGCATATATAGCTTTGACCGTATCACCCTAAACAGGTCAGAAGGTATCATCAAAAAAAAAGGGGGGGGGGGCTTTCCAGTTTGTGTCTCAAATAAACTGCAGAGTACACAGCAAACCCACAAAAAATATTAGAAATAACACGGGGGAAGACAAGTGAACCACCTAGAAAGAATGAAGATTAAGTATATACCATGAGTGCCTTAGAATAAGACTATAATTCATAGATTTTATCCCTTTTGACTATTTTCATTTTCTTCCAAATATTAATTTGTTACTATTTTATGCTATCTTAAATGTTATAAAATTACACATATTCAGTTATTGGTGTGAATATTCCCACCCAAAGGTCCTCGTAAAACTCCTTAGTAGCCTAATACTTGCACAAGACCCTCAGGGTCTTCTGAGTGGCTCACCTATAACCCCATCCAAATGACTAAACTCCCAAGAAATCAGGAAACACAATTTGGCTTGACAATAAAAATCATGGTCTTAATAAAGGCACTGCATTTATGGCTTTTTACAACAATCTGTAATACAAGACAGCACCTTGTGCCCAGCTTGTCTTTTCTTTAACTAATGAACTCATGTTATACGCTTCCCACGGAAATACTCCTTTTAGCATTCATGCCTTAAGCTAGGAACCCAGTTATTTACAGCTGCATTGTCAACCTTTATCATGTGAAAAATTACAATATTTTTAAGACAATAATACCTTTCCACATGACTGGTCCTGGTTTTCATCTAGAATAAATTGGCATAGTTCTGTTAAAGTAAATGAAGTTAAGTCACTTTATACTAGTGAAAGATCTGGCCCTATGATCTATTACCTATCCACATTCAGAATTTTCTTTATGAAAATAGGTTGAGTCACTCTGCACTCTAGTTTTAAAATGTCAGAGATATTTATGATATCACTTTCTATGAACCAGTATTCCTAATAAATCCATGTAGTCTTTATTAATGACCATATCTAAATCTTGCTGTGACTGTATATTTAAATCACATTAAGAGGTCTTTATAAAATGAATTTTTGCCCATTGCTTGCTTTCCACCAAAAATTGCTATATATTTGAGAATACTAATAGCATAGAAGAAAGTGTGTTAACTTCTTTCACAAAAGACCATTGAATTCTCTTGTTAGCAACATTATTTTAATTGATATTTTAATTTTATAAGGGATGTAAAATTACATGAATTTATCATAAGATCTTATGTGAAAGCTGAATTTTTTGGAGTACCAAAAATGTGTTAGGTAATATAAAATAAACATAAATAAAAACAGTAAATATCACAAGAGCTTGATATAGATACATTAAAGACAAGCCACATGAGGATATAGATGCAGGAGTAACTTAGGTTATTATAGTAAGTGCTTATAACACTGCTGATTATTTAGGTTGAGTAATACCTCCTATCCTGTTTTTAACTGATGATAACTTTGCCAAACTTCAATCATTTGGGCTGAAATTCCACATACTGCATGTCTCAGATATATATATGTCAAAATAGTTCAGCTGTTTCTGCGAACAAGGCTACAAACATACAATGTTTTGCTCATGTTAAAAATTCTGACAGCCTTTTGTTTGAATGATCCTACTGTCTCACATCTTGGAGAAAGGCCTTGAAATTTGGTAGGGACAGCCTTTATGTCAGGGATATATCTTTTGCTATCCCCATGCAAATCCACCCAAATAAACCCTTCAAAAATTGCAATTTACACATATGCTGTGAAGACCTCTAAGATTTTAGCAGCTATATTCCTTGAAGATCCCCTCCTTTCTGAGCATCCTCCACTCCAAATCTTAGTATGGCTTTCAATGCTGCAGCTCTAGGCCATGATGAGTCATGCTGGGGCCAAGTCTAGGTATCTGAAGTCAGAAGAACACCTAAGAATATCTTTACTGTACTCACAATAATCCTCTTTCTGGGAGAGGAAACAGTGAAAAAGACATTCTCTGATTTGACTTTATAGATGATTTAAGAGAGAGATCTTCAGGAGGGACAGATGAATAGACTGAGGAAAGGGGAATGGCAAGATGGAGTGGGGTGGCAGTTGGTAGAAGAACAGAGGGAATCTGGGACTGACTGGGAAAGCAGACTTGGGCTGGGGAACAGGACTGTTAATGGTTGGGCAAAGAGAATAAGAATTCAGGAAGGACATGGAGTGGGACTTAAAGCCAGTAGGTGAGAAGGAAACTGAAATGGGACGCAGTTAGAGAGGAGAGAGTGGGATTGATAACTTGATAACTATCTGGGTGAGGGAAGGATGTATGTGCAAAGGTGAGACAGAGTACCTGATAAACTAGAATACAGGGTGAGAACTGGCACTGGATGTGCAAAGATATTAGACAGGCAGATGGGAACACATAGGCTACATCTGCACTAGGAAAAGTTTGTATAAATTTGTTAAGTCAAACTAATAAGTTCAAGTTTAATTTAAACTAAAATTAAACTTATTAGTTTGAATTAACAAAGTAGGCTAATTAGATTTAACAGTAAGTCAAATTAGTCCACTTTATTAATTTGAACTAACTGCCCTTAATTCAAATTTATTAAGTTCAAACTAAGGGTTAATCGTACTCTACACTGTCCTTAGTTCAATCTAAGGATTGACCTAAGGTCTTAGTTCGAACTGACTGGCAGGTTTTACTAATTCAAATTAAGGTTTCATTAGTCTGAATTAAGGAATTCCTAAATTCTAAGTAATGAAAGGCTAGTGTACACAGGAGCTAAATTAGTTCGAACTAAGCCACCTTAATTTAACTAATTTACACATATAGATATAGCCATAGAGCTTGAATGAGAACCTGAGGCCTGAGGAAGGACACTGGTCTTGGAGGCTAGTGGTAACAGAGAAAATGGGCAGAGGAGGGGTGATGGAAAGACAAGGCTAGGGAGTAAATGAGACAGATTAGATGACAAACTGGGAGGATTAAAATGGGAATTAGACTGGGACTGAAAGTGTGGTTGAGACTGGAACTAGGATGAGGAGTCAAGAGAGATGAAACTAGGATTTGCTGGGAAGGACATAAGGGCTCTGTCTACACTAGCAAATTAGTTCAAATTAAGGAGTTTTAATGTGAACTAATTTGAACCTTGTCTACACTAGGCTTTGCCTCGTTCAAACTAAAAAAAAAAAATAGTTCAAACTAAGCAAAACTTTGTTCGAACTAGTTGGTTCGGCTAGTTAGTCTGCACTAACTGCTTAGTTAGAACTTATCTGTATATTTAGTTCAAACGAGCCCCATGTAGACATGCTAGTTCAAACTAAATAAGGTCAAACTAGCAGTTAGTTCAGACTAAATGGGTATGTCTACACATCTACTTCGAAACAACACTGGTTATTTCAAAATAAAAGAGATTAGGTCCACACAATGTTTTATTATTTCGAAATGATGGGATCCTTCATTTCAAAATAAGAACCATCATTTCAAGACAGCTTAAACCCCATTCATTTCAAAACGGCTGTTATTTTGAAATAAGGCTGTTCGGACATGTTGTTTTGAAACAATACCATTGTTTTGAAACAACTATTTTGAAACAACAGGTCTGAATGGCCTTATTTCAAAATAACCATTTCAAAATAACAGCTGTTTCGATATCAGGCTTTCCCTTAATTCAAATTAACTTATTTCAGAATAAGGACTTTATTTTAAAATAACTCATTTTGAAATACTTATTTCAAAATAATGATGTGTGTGTGGACATAGCCAATGTGTGTTTTTTTTTTTTAATTAGAACTAACTTTTAGTTTGAACTTGCCTTTATTTTGTTGTTATTGTTTTGTTTGAAGTAACTTGGAACTACTTAGTTCAGATTAAGCAAATCTGAACTAATGTTTTAGGGGTAAACATATTTTAGGATATCATTAGAAGGCTAAGAATGGCCAGGAGAATGGGACTAGGAGAAAAAGCCAAGCATGTAGGTTGCACTGTCTATCTTGAATCTGACATTTTCTGACTTTTGAGTTTTTGACTTAGTAACATGAATAATGTCATCTTAATAAATTTTTGTTTACTCTGTTTTGTGTTTGGTGGTGTGTGGGTGGAGGGGTTTTTGTATGTATGTGAACATGTAAATAATATTTAATCTCTTATTCAGAAGTTTGTATCTGGCTATCCAAAAACTCTTTAATGTGGAAGATGATTATATCCACATTTTTCAATGGGAAATTGAGGTGTTATATAGATATTTTTATGCAGTCTGCCCCCTTCATCCTTTTGATATTCAGAAATAATTTCAGATGCACAGGCAAAATCCATACTTATATTTAATGAAATATGCTGCTCTTCAGGCAAATACATTTTCTCAGGTCCCAAATCACTTGCTATTGAAGTCAATGGCAAGTCTTTATCAGGCATTGGATCCAGCCCATTACCTACTAAGAAGCTTTCTAGAAGGAACACAGAGGTTGTGGAGGCATAATAAGAAAATCCCTCTGCTTCTGTTAGAAAGCTGTTGCCTTCAAATTATAACCAAAGAGCTGAACATAAAATGTGGAGAAACTTTGAGTACCAGTCAAATATTACAGCTTAGTGTTATGAAGGAATGAGAATAATTTCTGTTTACAGTAGAATAAATGTATCTATATTAAATAGATTCTGGTGAGTGATTCATCAGTCTTAAGGCAAGAACAGACCATTAAGATCATCTGCTGTGACCAGGGCTGTAACTAGTGATATCTGCACGCAGGGCAAGCAGTCCCAAAGGCTCCCCCCTATACCTGGGCCCCAATCTGGGGCCCATCCATCCCCGTCCCCCACTGGCCAGAGTCAAGTGAGGGCTTCCCTACCCCCTCCCATGGTCAGAGCTGGGTAAGGAACCTCTTCCCCTGCCACAGCCACACTTGGGCTGGGAGTACCTTCCTTCACTGCGGTCAGAGCTGGACAGGGTATCCCTTTCCCTGCTGTAGCCAGAGCCTGGCGGGAAGCCCTTTCCCCTGCTGCAGTCATAGAACCAAGCAGGGGTTCCCTACCCCACCATGGCTGGAGCTGGTCAAGGAGCACATTCTCTGACTCCCTGAGGAATGTATCTTTAGGGGTGTGGTGCTCTTTCAAATTGGCACCCAGGGCCTTGGCCCTTTCGCCCTGCCATAGTTACGGCCCTGACTGTGACTTCCTGAATAACAGAGGCTATGTCTACACTAGAGGCTTAAGTCAACTTAAGCAGGCTTAAGATGACTTAAACAACACCCTGGCCACATTTGGAGTTCATTAAGTCAACTTCAGTGCTTGCTTAAGTCAACTTAATAACTCCTACCCTTAAAGTCAACTTTAAGGATAAAGTCAACTTTATTAAGTCAACTTAACACAATGTACCCATTAAAGTTGGCTTAGTGCAGTAGAGCCTTTTAAGTAGAGTTTATAAAGTTGACTTAAGCAAAAGGAGCCATTTAATCTCAACTTGATTAAGTCAACTTTAAATGTGTCCCTTTGCTTAAGTTGACTGTATAAAGTTGACTTAAATGAATGGGACCTCACTAAGTCGACTTAATAAGGTCAACTTTAAGTTGACCTTATTAAGTCGACTTTCCTGAGCCCTGTAGTGTAGACATAGTCATAGCTAGTTGGATGCAAAGAGAGTTGGCTAGTAGCTTCCCATCTATAGCTATGTCTAGAGGCTCTGTAAAGTTGACTTAACAAGGTCGATTTTAAATCAACTTAAAGTCAACCTTGTTAAGTTAACTCTAGAGCATTCACATTCAAAACTCTGAATAACCGAATGTACAGCCGGGTGAGGACTCAGAGCAGACTGCTAGAAGCGTTTGGTTCCATAAGACTCCCCACCCCTCTGCAGCTATCTAGTCATGCAATATGTCAACCCCACTAATTACTGAGGGAGAAACTCCTTTTCCTCTTCAGTCAGTGAGAGAAATGAGGTAATAATCCTGGCACTGCTGCTCTTGCTTCACTGCAGGTGCTTGTTCTGGCTCACCACTAGGACTGCAGATTTGCCCCAAGTAAGTTAGATGTTCCCTCAGGACATTCCCTGAAATAGCAGAAGTGCTGGGCTGAGATTGTTTGAAGTTTTATCTCCACTAATCATATTATCTAGATAATTACATTAAATGGAGAGAAGTAGAATTATGGATGATAATAAATCAGACACACGGAATGTAATTACAGTTCCAGATTAAACAAATAGTATTTTATATGGTTTTAGCAACACTCATATAAATAAAGACAAACAGACTTACTGGCACTTCTTTGAATGAATTCTTACTAATGACTTTTCTAAGGATCCTAAGACCTTCTATTCAGATCTCTGAAATTCAGTGTTTTTTAAACAGATGGGCTTCTGCCTGGAATGATCAGAGTTAAAAGCAAATAGAAAGTCAATTTATAGACAAAATTAGTTACTTATAAGGGGGAAGGTTCACTTGCTGTGTTTTACCAATAGAAGCCAGAGGCACACAAGCTGAAGGCCCCACTGGCAGAAAGCTCACAAAAAGGGTTTTGGTCACAGTTTAACAAACAATCCACAGTCCTCTCTCCACAAGATGGTTGGATTCCTGCTGTAACCATCAAGACAGTAAGGCAGGCCAGGAGGATATATGGGCATGATGCCTGGGAGATGAGTTCATTACTCAAATCAGCACTGGCAGAGCTTCTGGGAAGCCAGGGCCAGACTTCAAAGTTGCTCCATCCTTATGGAACAATGGGGAAGGGTCTCCATTCTTCTTTATATTCTGAGCCTATAAATATGAAATGACTCTATTGGGATCAGTGGGGTGAAATCATTGTAAATGAAAGGGGAATCTTTCCCAGTTTGTTAGATAAAGCCCCTTTCTAAAAGTGCCACCAGACTTCATGTTTGTTTTGCTGAACTAGACTAACATGGCTACCCCTTTGGAACTTGCCACATTCTCTATGTGCATAATTGAGAAGTGGTGTGTTTTAATCTTTTTGTCTCATTTCAAGGACTAGACATATTCTCATTACTTATCCTAAAGGACTGCAAGAATTATTTGAACATAGGGACACCTGTGATCAGTTAGAGCTGGCCAAAAATTGTCTTTTGAAACTGTTTTTTCCCCCTACTGGAATATAACATTTTTATCAAAATAAAATTTTGCATGAAAAATCTTTATTTTGATTAAAAGTATGAAAAAAAATCCATATTCTCACTTTTTTGGAAACCCTCCCGTACACATACACACACCTTTTTTTTCCAGAATCCCCCCCTCACCAAATTGAAATGAACTTTTTAAGATAAATAAAAATACATATACAAAAAAGTTATATACATCACAATTGTTCATTAAAAACAGATTTCTAAAAGACACAGCTATTTTGTATTTATTTTCAATAAAGTATTCACCAACCCCTTGCTAACTCTCCCAAAGTACACAGGAAAGCAGACAATGTAGATAAGGAAATGACCTTCTACTTCCTCCCTTCAGGGAGTGCATGCTCTGTGCTTCCAGAAACACAGAAGGCAAGCTCCCCTCAGTTTACATAGGAAAGGTGGAACTACAATAAATTGCCCATAGTTTACAGACATGACCTGGAACTATATTGCTATTATTTAAGTATCTCCAATGTCTACAATATTTTTGGATGGGTGCAGAAGCAGAGACAGTATTTACAAAATGATGGAATAGGAGAAGCAATAGGAAATCTAAGTCAGACTTATGACTGTTGTTCATCTGAGAAATGCAACGTTTAGAACAAACAATATTGTTTACAACTGGAATTGGAGAGAATAACTTCTCCCACAGCTGAGATAAATTTCTGACATATCCCCTTTGGTTATGTTCAATTACTCAATTCCTTTGAGAAGGAAACAAAACTTGTATGAATGTGATATATCACTAGAGGGTAGTGCTGTAGAGTACCAAATAACACAAGAATATTTATTCTACATGCACATCAGGGAAGAATAGCTATGGCAAGGGGAGAATCAAAGGGAAACTTAAAAAATGGGAGTTTCTCTGATAATCAAAGCATTTATTTTAATGATATCAGAATGTGAAAAGGAGAATGACCTTCAGCTTTTTTTGTATAGCTTAATATGTAAGAAAGGCAGCTTTGAGGGGATTCGGGTTTTGTTCATAGATTAGTATATAAATTTTTGTTCATGGATTAGTATAGAAATTATAAACACTCATTACTCAATATCTTACAAAAGAATTAAAGTTCAAGGAATACAGCTTGCTATATACCAGGCATGGCCAAACTGTGGCTCCCGAGCCACATGCGGCTCTTCAAAGAAAAAGTGTGGCTCACCACAGGGAAGAGCACAGCAGAGGAGCAGTGTTCCCTGTCAGCTACCTGTGTGCAGCAGCTCTCACTAACCTGCCCACAGGTCACTGCAGGGAGCTGCCTCAGGCTAGGGGAGTTAAAATCTCTCCTCTGTCAGGTAGCTTCACAGCCAGCAGCTCAGAGGAGGGGTGGGGACTGGGGATGAGGGAGAATGGAGGAGCAGCCAGTAGCTCAGAGAAGTGGTGGGGATGGGGGAGCAGCAGCCCCAGCTCAAAGGAGGGTGAGCAAGTGGGGAAGGACTATCTGGGCAGCTCAGGGAAGCAATGGGCTGGGGGGTCTAGGGACAGAAAGGAACTTCAGCAAATGAAGGCAATGAGGGAAGTTACTGAGAGGATCAGGGAGGAGACAAGCTGTAAAGGACTTAAAGACTACCAATTTATTGGTACTTAGTTAGTTTCTATTTCATAGATTTCAGTGTGGATTTTATTTATTTTTGCTTTATTTAGTTTTGTGTACTTTGTTGTTTTGTTTTGTTTTTTCCTTTTGGTCTGGTTGGTTTGGCTGGGTTTGTTTAGTTGTTTGTTTTGTGTTTACCTTACACCACATGCCATGGCAATCTCAGTCCTGTGCACAGCACTTTACAAACTTAGGGGCACCTCATGCACTCCCTTTACAAGTATGGTAGTCAAGAAAACAGGTTAAGAAGTCTTCCATTGTAGCAGAGAGAGAAGGAATAAGCCAATGAAGAAGCCTACTGCTTCTTGCCAAGTCTGCAGAAACCTTTAGATTGAGGTCTGGGCAGTTAAACAAGGAGTTTTGTGGAACTACTAAAGATTAACACATTTATTTATCACATTTCTCCCACAAAAGCTCATGCAATAAATAAATGTCTTTAAAAGTTTAGTCTTTAAAAGTGCCGCAGGACTCCTTGTTTGTTTTGCTGAAGTAGACTAATGCGGGCTACCTCTTTGCAGCTGTGGATAGTTGAGGCTTTTCAGAGACTCTGAGGCATTGGGACTAGGGATAAGATGTTTTCCATAGCATCCTCCCCCTTCAAAAAATTTTTATGCAGAATCCTATTCCACAAAACCAAGCTTGTTTTGAAAGACAAGTTTTGGGCCATGTATGGAATAGGAAAGTGTTTCCCAAGACAGTTGAGTTGTCATGGGAGATAGGAACAATGTTCCTTCTAAGCTGAGCATGTTATGGATGCACTTGGGGAGCCAATAAGCAGGGGCCCGGTACTGGGTCAGGGAACTGGGAGGGAACTTGCTCAGCTGCATCCAAAAGTTGCTAAGTTGCATCATCAGCTTAGAGGGAACGTTGCAGGGAAGGGCAGTATGGTGGGAGAAGGGGGAGAAGTGAGCAATGGTTGGGGACACACAGAAACAGCAGCATGGTAAGAGACAGCAGGGAAGCAGCAGCATGGTTGGTGAGGGGGAGAAGTGCAGCATGGTCAAGAAGAGCAGAGAAGCAGCAGCGTGATAAGAGATGGCAGGGATGCAGTGGGGGGTGTGTGTGACATAGTCTGGGAAACTACATGTTTAGGTTTTCTCATAGACCCTAATGTAGTTTACACATTGTTAAAATAAAATCATGTTTTACAAGTTCTAAACATGATGTGGAATACTAAGAAATGAAAATACAAAGGAGAAAAGTTTAAAACTGAATGTAGATTACTTTCAAATTTTGGCACAACGTACTGCTGTGAAGCATTGTATTCCACAATGAAATTTGTTAAATCAAAACATTGTGTAATACTTAGAGATCAGCACCTGAGAGACCTTTTACTTACTGTGTTGACAAGTTACTGCCCAGATTTTTAAAAACTTGCCACTAGCCTGCAGTATTCTACATCCAGCGACAGCTGAGATTTTTACTGTATAGGCCCAGTTTTCATGGTAATGTTAAGTAATTATTAGAATCTGACATTAGTAGGATCAATATTTGCTTTGTTTTTAAGATAACATTAACATGTTCAATGAGTTTTAAGCTTAGTAATTTTGGAATAGGTAAAAGTATGTGGTTATATGCCTCAGTGCGGCTCTCAAAGGTTTAATAATCAACTTGTGTGGCTCTTGAGTTCCATAAGTTTGGTCACCCCTGCTATATACCTTGTCCTGAGGCCTTTTGTAGAACATTTTGAATAGGAAAATCCCTACACAGAATGATAAATGAATATTCTTGGATGTGACCAAAATTAAGGGCTTACAAAAAACATTACTAATATGGCATGGTATTTATATTGCATGGGTAACCAAGGGCTGAAGTCACTGTAACATAAAAAGCCTTTAAAATATATGACTAAGCCATCATCTCAATGACCTAAGATGACACAGCAAGTTCATTTCCATTCTAGCAAATGAAGAGATGAGTGTACCTAAAATAAGTTATCACAAGAGTGGGAAAAATTGTTCAATTTATATTCCTTGGAATGGATTTTATGTATTTTTAATGGACTTTCCTCTTTATGGCAGCCCTATGTGAAGTGGTTTCACAATTTGGGCCTCACACTGGGAGGTGAATTCTCTCCAGCTACTTCAGAACAGAGGGATCAAACAAGCTAGGCCTGGGGAAAGATCACTATACCTATCCTTACGATGTCTTTGAGAATCTCCACATACTAATGATGGAAGGGTCGTAGTCTGCATTTCTCCTCAGCAGATGGAATTATTATTATTATTCACTTAGATTTATTTAAAATTCCCTCATCCAAAGTCACAGAAAAGAGGACAGACAATTCATCAATAGGCAAATTGCAATTAACATCTTGGACAATTGTACAAAACAAAACTGAAACGACATCATAGCATGTTACCAGAACTGTCCTGTGCCAGACTTTCAAACTGGAAATTGAATTTCATGCCTACCAGCCCCCTGCTGCATCCAACACAAAGCAAATTTGTTTTTTTTGCTTTATCTAGAGGGACTGACATGAACCTATTTTGAAAGAGTTTTGTCAGAAAAAAATGACTTTGTTGTAAGAGGTTTCTATATCTTCACCAGTTTGTTTTATAGTATTTCCAGGACTTAGAGGAAAGAGGCTTTATGGGGGGGAGGGTAGACTTTTGATTAATTTATGTAGCCTGCAAAAGAATGTTATACAATAGAATGAGGAGTGAAAGATCAGTCTCGCTCTATCTCAATATTTTATTTATGTTTCTTTTGGACTGTGTTCACTCTACAAAATCAATAAACACTATGATTTCATACAAAATAACCACTATGGTAATCTTACAGTGTACAAATTGTTGAGAGCTCACCAAGTTGTGGATATTCTTGTTAAGTTGCAGTCAGCTTTCAGAGGCAGCATCACTGATTTTTGAAAGCACCACTTAAATCAAGACAAAGAGACCTGCGTGCAAACATGTAAGAGCATTATTGCAGTCAGGTAAGGAGAATCTTTATAATAGGGACCATGCAAATAGCGAGTAAAAGTAATCTTTAAGATGTTATTGAATCTACCCTTGTAATTTCCTTAGAAAGTATTGCTTCAGGTTCTCATCTATGCTGAATTGCTGTAATATGCTGCTGGTAATTGGATATTGATTCTAGCTGTCAATGGATACACCACCTAGTGTCCTTCTCAATGCAATGAGAAATGTATCAAGTCAGAATTAATTTTGGGACTAGCTGCAAAGTTACCTTTTATTTACATACTGTCTATAACAAAAGAAAATTAATCCAGCTAGAAATTAAAGTGTGAAAAGAACCTTTATTGGTAAAATGAAATTATTGTAGAAATCCTAATCTTTTCTCATTTCTGTTCTGCAAATTAATGCATGTGTAGTACTCTTTATTATGATATAGTTTATGACTTGTTAACAGCTACAATTGAACAATTGAATCAAACATTCACAGTGATAACCAGGAACAATTTTCACCTATCTAGTTTGCATCAAAGGTTACCACAGGAACAATGGCAACTTTCTCAACAACCAACCAAAACTTTTGCTTTCAAAGCTCATACAGTAATGTTTATAAATGATAGTTACACTTTTAATTGTATCATTTTTATACAAAAATACGCTTAAAAAGCATGTTTCTTGGAGTATAATGGTTCACTATAGCACATGCTATCTGATGCTCATCTGTTAATTTCCGAATTGCCAGATATTTTAGTCTAGTTCAGTAAAACAAACAAGAATTCCTATGGCACTTAAAGACTAGCAAATTTGTTTATTGCATCAGCTTTCATGGGAGAAAATCTCACTTCATCATATGCTTTGGAGATGGGGAAACTTACAGAATGGAAGGAAATAAAAGCAGGGAAGTGATCCCATGAATTACACTTCCCTGCATTTATGTTTTCTCATTCTGCAAGTTCCTCCATCTTTAAAGCACATGACAAAGTGGGATTTTCTCTCATGAAAGTGCATGCAATAAATAAATTTATTAGTCTTTAAATGCCACTGGACTCCTTGTTTGTTTCATCTAACAATATTTACACAAGGATGGGTAAAATGTTAAGAATTAACCTATATTCATGCACAGAGAACATTCATTCCACTTCAACATGTGTGGAATGATAAGCAGTGACTAGCATTTATTTCTAAAGGGTTTTGTTTAATTCTAAATATCTCTTCTGATCATAGTTCATAAAATACTCTATGTTTAACCATAATGTATAAATCTTCAGATAGCAGACAATAATTAATCAAGTTAGGAACTGATCAAGAGCTCACTAAAGTCAATAAGAATCTTTGCACTTTAATGTAGTTTGTTCAGATTCATTAAGCCCAAGTCTGTGTCTCTCGAGCTAATCTGGCAACAAAGGCTCTTGGGAGCTCAGGGAAGCTCCCTTTTCAAATATTTTAACCAAGGTTGTGGTGTTTGATAGATTTCATGCCCTCTCTGCTTATTAGTAAATAATTCTTAACATATACAGCATTGCCAATTTTTGCAATTTTATTCCAAGTCTCACAATTATGGATATTGTCATTAAAGTTTCAATTACTGAACTCATGTAATATGAGTCAGTTTTCATTCACATAAAAATTACATTTCAATCCCTTGTGGTGGCAGAGAAATGCTTGAGAACTGGAAACCTAAAGGCTACAAAACAAATGTGTGTGTTTTATTTTATTTCATAACTTTTATTATTTTAAAATTTAATCCCATAAATTTAAATCCCAACACGATTTTTGAATGTTCAAGTGTGGCAATACTGCAAACATTATGTTACCTGTGTGCTAATGAGAATAAAGCTAAAGGGCACATTATTTTTCTTTGGAATAGACATATTTCACCATGACACAACTATTTAGGATCATCCAGGTCACATTGGTCTTATCATAATCTCATTGGTGAAAATGTATGATCAACAAATTAAAATATTGACAGCATATGACTAATTCTTTTTTTACCACATCTCCAACTGACTCAACTTGAAGTTTTTGTCATATTGAAATAGAAGATCAAACTTTTAGTTTTTAAAACATGTTCCAAATGTCTCTGATAAGCATTGTGTAATATCATGAAGTGAATGGTAATGTGCCATATAACTACAAGCATTCATACATACTTTTAAAAAGTCTCAGCTTTGTTATAGATTTCCTGGCTGACATAGGACACATTATTTAACCTCTTCATGCCATGGTTCCTTATATCTAAAAGAAGAAGAATATCCTGATTCCTTATAAGAAGATTAAGAACATGGATTCATCAAAGTTGGTGAAGTGCTCAGATACCATTGTAATATGGTTCTTAAATATACATAGACAGATAAATAGATTAGATTAAAAATACATAAATTGCATGTTTTTGAATTCTTTAACTGAGTCCAGAGAAATCCATAGACTAAACTGAACTGCTCTGGATCACAGAGTAAACATGCTAAGAATCTGACTCAGTGAATTACTTTGGTGCAAATGAGTCAGAAGCTGGCTCATGTCAGGATTTATTTAACTGAAATAAGTTGGAATGCTGATAATATTAAAAACAAAAATACTGGACAAAGTAAACTAGCCATGCAACATGACTTGCATGATATAATACAATATATTTAGTTTTGTATGATACATCCTAAGGCATACTGACAAAATTAATTGCAAAGAGAATAAACTTATCTTGAGTAAACCCAACCAAAACCTGGATGTTTTGAAATTTCAAATTTGGAGGCAGTTACTTAAAATGTGCAGGGAAAATGTGTGTGGTTTTATTCCAAGAGAGAAAAAATCATTTTTCTTTATAAATCATTGGCAGAGAAGTTAATGGTACTGCTGTGAAAATACTCAGAGGCATCAAAGGACCAGGAATAGATATCACAGTGTAAGCAGTTCTCCAGATCTTTGCCCAATGAGATGCTACCTTTATTCTGACACTGCTGGAAAATTCATCCAGAACTAATTTTGCTAAAGTAAGTGAAATCAAAGACCAAAACCAAGCAAAATCTTTTGACTGTGATTATTGTTGCACTAGTAGAGATGTCAAAGGTTAAATGCAGAGAGCTGTGGATCTAACTAAAAATGTGATACAATAATTTCTTCCCTAATGTGATACTTTCCAGTTATCCTTGTTCCTGTGGAATGCAGGTTGGATTGAAACATCTGAACCTGATTCTCCACCTCATCACAACTGATGAACTAATTTACACCAATGAGTGCAAAGTGCAAAATGCCGCTACATCACATGTTTAACACTCCCATTAAACACAGGTGTAAAACACCATCCCAAATGCACAGCAGAGGAGAACCACATATATACATTGTGACACTGTCTGGATTTAGGAGATCATATATTATTGCTTTTCATGTTAACAATATTTCATATTTGCAATAATTCATAAGTGATATGGCATGCTTGGTACCAGTATAAAGGTTGTATTCTGCTAGGAATATGGTTTATATGTAAGTGCCATATCTCTATTAAAAGTTAGGAATGTATTTGTTCTATTTGTATTTTAATTTACTTGATACTGAGAAACTACCCGGACTCCATGTCTCCAGCCTTTGTATCCTTAATGGCCCATTAAAGAAGTTTCCAGGTACAGTGGGCCCAGGGAGAAACCTGTTGAACCAGTAGGACTTGCCTGTATGACTCAGCTCCATTTTGATCTGCAAAAAACATACAGTATGAAGAAGGCCAGAGGTGATAAAAGGTAGGAGCATCAACTCCATTTTGTTTTCAGTCTCTGGTCTCCAACCAACACCCATCTCTGGAACTACTCCTCTGCAACTGGACAAAGGACTGAGGCCTACCCAGATGCTGGGCATGTACCAGAGGAACTGGACTAACCTACAAACTACAACGTCTTCAATGGATTCGCTGTATGTGGACTCTAAATCCTTTGTATGTTATGTGATTCACTTTGACCTTTAACATCTCTCACATATTGTTTCTTTTCTTTTTATATCAAACCTTTAGTTTTAATTACTAAAGGATTGTTTGGCAGCATGGTATCTTGGGTAAGAGCCAAGCCTCTATTGTTCTAGGTAATGTGGCTGGTCCTTTGGGGTCAGGAGAACCTATTTCTTTAAGGCTATGTTCACACACAAAGTGCTTGTTTCGAAACAAGCCGTTTCAAAATAATGTGTTATTTTGAAACACCTTATTTTGAAAGACAAAAAAGTATCTTTGAAATAAGGGAAACAAAATAGCATGTCCACAGTGTGGACATGCTTATTTCGCTTTGGGCGGGCTGCAGACCCCCGCAGGGTGAGAGGAGCCAGCAGCTCACCCCGCAGGGGTCTGCAGAGGGCTGCAGACCTCAGCGGGGTGAGTGCAGCCTGGCCTCACCCCACCGGGGTCTGCGGGGTTGGCGAGGGTGAGGTGCCTGGCTCTGCTTCACCCCGCGGGAGTCTGCAGTCCCCCTCTGCTAAGCACCCTGGGAGGAAGGACAAATGTTGTTTGGGAACAGTTTGTTCCGAAACAACATGTCCCCATGGGGTTGTTTTGAAACCACTGGTTTTGAAACAACCTTGTTTCAAAACAGAAGGAGTTTTAAGCCGTTTCGAAACACGGCTCCCATTTCAAAACAAGGGAACCCCTTGTTTCGAAATGGGAGTACGTCGTGTGGACATGCTGTTTCTTATTTCAAAACAACCTCTGTTGTTTTGAAATAAGAAGCCTGTGTGAACACACCCTAAAAGACCCAGTGGCTAGGTGGGGACCAGAGTAACTGATGTGCAATGAAGGGAGCTGATTATGCTTTGTTATGTTTTTTGATAACTGGTATGGAGAATGAGAAACATTGCTTGTTACTGACTGGGAGATTGGATTAAGTATTACTCATCACTGTTTTGGAGATCTTGGTTCCCTGTTTTGCAGCTTGCCCTGATTTTTTCATATTCAGGTGGGCTATATCTTCACCTAATATCTTAGTCCAAACTAAGTAGTTTGAAAGTTAGTTCAAACTAAGAGTGTTTTTTTTTTTTTACTTCAAACTAACTTTTAGTTCAAAGTAGCCCCACTAAAAAGCGCAGTTAGTTTGAAATAAAAGTTAGTTCAAACTAAAAAGAAAATGTGCTTAGTTTGAACTAAATGCTGGTTTGAACTTATTTAGTTCAAAGTAGCATGTCTTCATTGGGCTAGTTCAAATTAAAAAAGCAAATTAGTTCAAACTAAGCAGTTAGTTTGGATTCACCAGCCAAACTAACTAGTTCCAACTAAGCAATTTTTTTTTTTTTTTTAAGTTCAAACAAGGCAAAGCCTAGTGTAGCCAGGGTTCAAATTAATTTGGACTAAGCTTGGTTAGTTCAAACTAATTTGCTAGTGTAGACATAGCTGTGCTTATCTGAAGAGGCCCGGGACACATATATTAATAATAAACACTTCCTGGATGGGACTATTTTCTTTCAAAATAAGATACTGCAACACATTTTAATGACCATCTCACAGGACAAGCATGCCTCCTTCCTTTCTGGGGGCAGGGTAAGGGTCACTAGAATCCTGTGGTTGGATTTGTCAGCCCTGCCAGCCACAGATGTTGCAGTGTCAGGGCCAGATCAATCTGATAGCCTCCTCCCCGCAGGATGTGTCACCCTATGCTCAAGATCATGATGGTTGCCACTGGCCTCAGAGCTGCAAGACCCAATGGCTAAGGGCCTTCAGCCTCAGGCATACAAGTTTGAAAGGCAAGGGTCAATATGGGTGCCTTTGGTGTCAGAGCTGCAAGGCCTAATAGCTAAGCAGGTTCAGGACTCAGGAGAGTCAAACTGTCACCTGAGGTGGTGGTGCCTGGGGTCAGGAACCAGGTGCTGCCTGCTCCATTAGGTCCCAGCCCAGATCCCTAAAAGTGGCAGAGTGTTCCATTACTGTGTCAGCAGGGATCTGGCTGCACCATGCTGATATCCCCTGACTCCACAGCTAGCATCCTTTGCTATGTCTATGTGGCACTTTTATTTAAAAAAAACACTCATTATTTCAAAATAAAAGACATTTGGTCTACACAACGTTTTCATATTTTGAAACGACAGGACTCATTGTTTCGAAATAACGATCATTATTTTGAAAAAGTCAAACCTACCCCCCTAACGAAACAATGAATCGAAATGGCCATTTCGAAACAACGTGTCCTCACAACCCATTGCTTCGAAAGCGGTTTGGAGGGTGACCTTCCTCCCAGGTTGCCCTGGGCCAGGAAGTGCCCTTCAGCATGTGGCTTCTGCTGCTGCCAGCCTGTGAAGGTGGGCCATGGCAGCAGAAGCACATGCAACCCCTTCACATGGGCGACGGAGGGGCTCTGTGTGGTCCCCTACAGAGACCCATGCCCTCCTGCGCATTTGGGAGCAGGAGGACATCTTAGACTGCTTCAGGGCCAGCCACAGAAATGTCGATGTCTACAGGGACATCGCCAGGGTGCTGGCTGATGAGGGCTTTGAGCGCACCACCGAGCTGGTGTGCTCAAAGGTAAAGGGCCTCCGCCAGGACTATTGGCGGGGATGGGATGCCCGGGCGCTCCATGGGGCAGCAGCTACCACCAACTGCCCATACTTTGCAGAGCTGCACTGCTTCCTGGGGGATAAGCCCAGTGGCCCACCCCACCATAGGCACCTGCGGGACATGGGGGAGCCGCAGAGCAGTGCCACAGAGGCGGAGTGGGCCCCCACCGAAGGCAATGAGCCCCTGGAGGTGGACGAGGGCAGCTGCCCAAGTACGGCGCCACCAACCATGCCGGAGCTGATTACGGGAGAGGAGCCCCAGCCCAGCAGCCCTGCAGAGCCCGTAGAGGAGCAGGAGGGATCAGAGTCCGACGGGACATTGTGCCAGACATTAGGCATCCCAGTTGGTAAGTGCCCCCCCCCAACAAGGCAGGGAGGCCCTGGAGTGCAGGGCGTGGGTCCTGAGGGGGGCATGGCCCTGGGACGGTGGGGCTCAGATCTGGGGTAGGGGCCCACACGCTCTCCTGTGCAGGCATGCTGCAGGGAGGCATGGGGAGACAGGGTCCCATGCCCAAGCAGGATGGGGGTCCTTCAACACAGGGTGGCAATAGGCAATAGGCAGACCTGGCAGCATGCAGAGCAGAGACCCTGCAGCCACCATGGCTGTCACATGGGCCCAGGGGACTTCCCAAAGAACAGCTCACTGCCTACCATGGGCCACGAGGCCCTGTGCCCCCCGATTGCAGTGTATAGAGCCCACACAGACTTGGAATCCTGCTAGCTGTCAGGGCAGGGGTGTTTGCAGCTCAGAGGCTGCACACACCAGGGCTAGCAGGCTGACACCTAACCATTCTCTCTTTTGCCCCTGCAGCTCATCCGCCCACCCACCGTCCGTTGCCCAGGAGTCCACCACTGGCCATATGGGGGAGGAGGAGAGCCTGGCCTACCAGGGTGGACGTCCTCACTGCCATGTTGGAGCACAGGCAGCAGGCTGAGGAGTCCTCCAGGGCCTGGCGCACCGAACAAGCCTGGTGCCAGGACACTGCAGTCCAGCACCTCCAGCGCTCCGTCGAGGCGGACGACCACGTCGTGGTGGCCCTGGAGCACCAGGCTGCAGCCATGGAGCGCCAGGCCTCAGCTCTGGAGCACCAGGCGATGGCCCAGGAGCAGCAGGAGATGGCTCTTGAGGGCATGCAGGACACGCCACAGCAGCCTGGGGGAAACCTTGCCCCCCAGACAGGGACTGTGCCTGCTGCAGCCAGGGACCCTGTTGGCCCTCGCTGCTGGTGCCCGTGGTGCTGTGGGCTCTGCCCCAGGGGCAGCTCCTCCCTAAAATGCTCCCCCAGTTGTCCCCAAACCCCCACCCCACATCCCTGTGCCCCCAGTTTGAAACCCCACTCAACCCTTCCTGTCTCCCCAGTTCTGCCTTCCCATACCCCCTTGTAAATAAAAACAGTTCACCCATGTCCAATGTTTTTGTGTGTTTTATTGGATTGGTTTCAGGGTGTGGGTGGGTTGGGTGGTGGCTGGCTGGGGCAGAAAGGGGGAGCGGGTGGTGTGGTGGGGCTCATGTGGCAATGTGGGTGGCATCAACGATCCCCCCACACATTGGAAAGCCCAGGGCAGTGAGGCCAGCAATGCTGTCCTTCAGCACTCCGAGCTGACGAGGCGTGGCTGCAGGACCAGCTGATGGCGTAGGCAAGCTGCAGCGGCAGTTCCCTGATGGTGGACCTCCTGATGCTGACGAGATGGGCACCAGATGTGTGGGAACCGGGAGTGGCCATCTTCCAGAGAGTGATGGCCATGCTCTTGTCCTCAGGGATGCCTGCCCTCATCACCGTATGCCTTCAGTGTAGGACTGGGGTGGGCTCGGTGACGAGTGTGACGGTCCCCTTGCTAATCCGGAGTGTTCTTCCTTCAGTGCTTGCTGCTCTAGGTTCCCTGGACAATTCATTCCCACCAGTCTGTGCTGGTGTCTGATGCCGAGATGGGGGGCGAGGAGCTATTGGTACGGTGGAGGGATCGTCAGTAGTTGGGGAGCACAACCTAGTGTGGCATGGCATTTTATTTCTACCCAGCTGAGGGCCCAAAGGCAAGTACCCAAGGGCCCCAAGAGGAGTGTATGATATTTGTCTACTGACATAAGTACACATATCACAATGCATAAGCTCTTGCTATATATGGAATTACATTCTGGGCCTGGCCTCTGCACTAGAAGTCCCCCAATTGCAGTCCCTTCCTTTGACCTGCCCCACTCATAGTCATCTGTGCCAGGGGCCTTTGGCCTAGTTGGACTGGCCCGAATATGTTGCTCTTTATCCAGGTCAACTGAACTTAGCACTCTGCCAGTACAATCCAACCCTTGTGCCTCCAAATTCCAATGTGTGGTCTGTCTGTGCACCATGAAGGCAAGCACAGCAAGGGTCCTCTGGCATACCTATCTGTTAGGGGCTGCTACTGGCCCTCTTCCAGGCCTTCAGGTAGGACAGGGCAAGTGCACACTTATTCCCCCCCCCCCCCCTTTATAAGCATAGTGAGCTATCTGTGTCTCAACAGTCAGGCCTCAGCCACGGGGTTCTTCCACAGTGCTGTGAGGGCCACTGAGATAATGGTCCGGGGCTCAGCTCTGGGCTCATCAGGCTCGGGGAAAGTGTATCCCACAGCAGGGCGGCACCCTGCAGGCTACCAGCAGGGCCACCAGGTGCTTGAGGATGGTACAGGTGCCAGAGGGCAGCCGTAGCCAGGTCTCTTGCAAGCACTTGGGGGTCACAGTGAATAGGGAGGGGCTGTCTGTTCTGTTCATACATGATTGGCTGACTACCTGGCTGGAAACATGGCCGGCAACATGGCCCAGTGAGCCAGCCGTGTTGCCACACCTCCGATGCTGCCCCTCACCTGGAATTGAAATGGCATGTCCACACACAGGGCATGCTATTTCAATTTGAATGGATTCCCTTAATTCGAATTAACTTATTTTGAAATAAGGATTTTATTTCAGCTCAGTGCTGAACCCCACCGGTGCCTGCAGAGGGGGGCTGCAGGCACCGGCAGGGTTCAGCACAGCCCAGAGGTTGTTTTGAAATAAGAAAGGCCATGTTCACATGATGCACCGTTGTTTCAAAACAAACAAGCAAAAAATAACATGTGGGGGCAAAACGTTGTTTCGAAACGATTGTTTCAAAACAGTTCCATCTGAACATGTTGTTTCAAAACAACAGTGACTCATTTCAAAATAACTGTTGTCTGCACGTGCTATTTCGATTCCTGCTTTTTTCCTTAATTTAAATTAACAAACTGTTAATTTGAATTAACTTATTTCAAAATAAGGCGTTATTTCGATACAACTTGTATCGAAACAACTTGTAGCAAAATAACCCCGTGTGTGAACATAGCCATTGTTACACTATGTTCATGTTTATAAATAAATAATAGCCATATGGTTTCTTTAATAAAACTTGATTTAATAAGAACATATGAAATCCAAATATAAGTATAAATTGTGGAATCTCTGTCATTGGCACTGTTTAAGAATAGATAAGACTAACACCTTTTGGGTAATCTAAGAGGGTACTCGGTCCTTCCATGAGTGCAGGGGAATGAACTTGATGGCTTCTCATGGTCTCCTCTAGTTTCTATGATTCCATGATTCTATAATTATTACAGATAGCTACCCACTTTATCTTTTTAAACATTTTATACTGACAATACTTCTGCCCTCTTAACCTACTAGTTGAAATTTTAGTCTTTGCAGGACAATTTCTGAGAAATTAATGATGTAGAAATGGGATATTTTCTTAGGGTGTGTTCACAAGGCAGTCTTATTTCATAACAACAGAGGTTGTTTCGAAATAAGAAACGCCACGTTCACACGATGTACTCTTGTTTTGAAACAACGGCGTTGCTTCAAAACAACTTAAACCCCATTTGGTGATGAAACAACATTGTTTTGAAATGATTGTTTCAAAACAACAGTGACTTGTTTCGAAATAACTGTTGTCCGAACTTGCTATGTCGCTTTGAGCTTTTTTCTTTAATTCAGATTAACTTATTTTGAAATAAGGCGTTATTTTGATACAAGTTGTTTCGAAACAACTTGTATTGAAATAACCCCCTGTGTGTGAACGTAGCCTTAGTGTCATTTATTTACTTTACAACAATGTGTAAAAGTCCTATTTCCTGGAACAGCAACAGGGAAAAAAAAAAGTGATGATCAGCCTTCTTTTGCAAAAATCCCAGTTAAATTATTCCAGGGCCCATTCCAGGAAGCACGGTTTTATCTACAATTCCAGACTATTCTTCTCAACAAATTACTAGTATGTTTGAATCCTGGAAAATTTCCTGTTAGTTTCAGATTCTTCTGGGGTGATTATATGGCGTGCAGAGTTTGTTCAGGCCTTTGACCTACTAGTATTCCCTAATGACTCTCTGAGAGAAGACCTGCATTGCATCTACATGTTCCTTAGAGTTTCTGCAGTGGTGAATTCCTCAAGAGAAGAACAGAGCCATTGGAGATCAGAAGAAGGAGGTGAGAAAAGTATCAAATGTGTCTCTAGATATTCCCAGGTGTCTTATCACTCACAAAGGTATCTATTTAACCTAGTACCATTTAACCTAATTTTTAAACATCGATTCTTGTGTTTTTTAAGGAAAGAGTTAATATTTTGTTATTTTTATCAACTCTCTAATCAAACTAAAATTTATTCCAAATATAATAGTTAGTCCTCATACTTGAAACAGGTATTAAATGCAGTATCACAGACATCACTCTGAAGTACTAAAACTGTTGGTAAATTGTAGAACTTTAATGGACACCTATTGGACTCCAGTGTAATCCTAGAAATTGGGGTAATGTGGTTTTAGTAGCTAAATTCTCAAGCAGCAGATTTATCACTAGTTCCATTTCAGGGTACTGCAATAGAAGACATTTGATTATAAAATATCGTTTAAAATATGATAGCAAAGCCTCTCTTTACTTTGTGTGATGAAAATTGTGAAAACACAGTTATGCTGTACCCAAGAAAGTCTCACAAATGCTGTATTTTCTCAGAAGCTGACAAACCCTAAGTATCCATCCTGTGAATATATCTAACATTTGTCATGAAACATTAAATTAGAATCAAATGTGTTTCAGTATCTATATATTTTTGCAACCTTCCTTTTTATTAAAAGTGAGTGGCTCCATTTGATAAATCTGACACACACACAAAGATTTTTCTATATTATATTTCAGATGAATTAGTTGATCTGGATATTATGGAAAAGCTTGATGGATTTGTTGATAACAACCTTTGGGTGTAAGAGGAAAAGAAAGGATATTTAAACGTTTTTTTTTTTTTCCCAAAATTCTGCGGAGATACTGTATGCATGTCCAACAGCCCGCAGGCTGGATCAGCACGTTTTTTTTTTTCATTACAATCTGAAAACAGACTGCAAAATGACACTTTCTTGCTCTGAACATAAAGGAGGAAATGGTTGGGGAACCCGTGTAGCCACATGACCTGCAACAGGTGTCCTGCCTTCCAATGTGGCCCTTCACATTGTATTTGACACCCCTTTAAATCAAGCTTTCTAAAGATATTTACTGTCACCCAGAAATACCTAATAGTGTGATGAAGTAATTGGTCCTGGGGAGTAAATTAAGCCTTATGGAGCATCATAACCACGACCTAGTATAATAAGAACATACATAGTCTGAAGCTTGTAGAAATCATTTCTAGCTATTAATGGCATTTGGATACAAAGGAAGTATGAAGAGTTCAGAAATACCTGAAAACTGCAGTCTATTTGGACATTCTCAAAGAAGGGTGATTTTCATTGTTTGGGTTACATCTTCAGAATGTTTTCCTGTTCTCACCAACATTCTTCTATCTTGCTGAGAAGGCTTCATTTTAACAAGCTTCTATCCTTCTTGTGAAATATGGCACCTCCATGAGCACAGTGGGCATTCTATGCAATTTGTCCATGACTAACAGACTTAGAATAATGCTCTCTGCTAAATCATTAATGGCATTGTTACACCAATTATGAGTGTTTCTTAGAAGCATCCCCTCTGTAGTAACCCTTGGGGAGGAAGGGGTTAACACTCTGGTCAGTGAGTCCCAGGACAGCCAATAGGAACAAAGACAGGTTTTTTAATTGGAGCAGCAGCCTTGCCTGTTGCTGTTTGGATGCAGCAGAGCTCCTGGAAGGATCAGGAGGAGGCCAGAGAAAAGCCTGAGGAAGGATCCAGGGATATCCTTACCCAAGATAAGTTCAAGTTTGTTACTGACCAGACGTGAGTAGAACAGGGAATGTTTACTTAGACATGGTCAGGGTATTTCTTTGTTTTTGGTTTTTTTATGGATTTCTCTGTGCTGACCACATGTACCCCCTCTTCCTACCCTGTAACTACCTAAGTTAAACCCCAGAGAAGCAACTCTGTGTTTCTTGTCTGTTCTTTTTAATTAAAGATTTTACCTTTTAAGTAAGCTCTGGTTTTGTGTCTGAAAGGCAAGAGGTTTGTGTGCATGTGCCTTAGACTGCACAGCCAGCTACTTAAGGGGATTCTGTCCCAGTTCTAGCTAATACTCCAGCTGGGGTTAAGTCACTCTCCTGAGAGAGGAATAAAAGTTATTGAGGATACTTCACAGGAAGGAATTCCCAAGTATGCCTTCCTGGGTTTCAAGAGGTTTTTGCATTTGGGTGGTGGCAGCAATACCACTCCAAGGACAGGAATTGGTGGCCTTGGAGAATGTTAAGACCAGACTTTAAGGCCAGTGGATTTTAAGGCCTGTTGCAGGCCCCCACTTTCTGCACTCAGAGTGCCAGAGTAGGGAATGAGCCTTGACATGGTGGCAGCGGTGGAATGGACTTTTCTGAACCAGAAGCACAAATCTCAGTATTTTTAAAAGGACACATTTTTTTTCCCTATTGGGTAGTGGACAGTTTGGGAGAATTTTTTTTTTCTTCCCTTCTTGTCTCTCCTTTTTTTTTTTTTTTTAAATTTTTCTTTTGCTCCCTGGGGAGAAAGGCATGCAAAGGGTTTAACTGACAAAGCCAGGGAGTCCAAAACAAGCAGTTTATTTTTTTTTCCTTAGCTTTTATGGCAACGGGATAGCTAGGCTAGAGTAGGGCAGGAAAGCAGCCCAGTGAACGGGTGTGTTCACACAGGCTTCTTATTTCAAAACAACAGAGGTTGTTTCGAAATAAGAAATGCCATGTTCACACGACATACGGCCATTCTGAAACAAGGAAACCCCTTATTTCAAAATAGGAGCCGTTCTTTCGAAAAGGCTTAAACCTACTTCTCTTTTGAAACAAAGTTGTTTCAAAACCTGTGGTTTCGAAACAACCCTGTGCGAACAAAGTGTTCTGAAACAACATTTGACCCCCTCCTCCCAGGGTGCTAAGCAGCCCTCTGCAGAAACCCGCGGGGTGAGGCGCCCGGCTGCGCTTCACCCCACGGGTGCCTGCAGTCCCCTCCCCACCAAAATAGCATGTTCACACTGTGGACATGCTATTTCGCTCCCTTATTTCAAAAACACTTTTTTGTGTTTCGAAATAACCCTTTATTTCGAAACAGCTTGTTTCGAAACAAGCACTGTGTGTGAGAACATAGCCAATGTGTTTGTGGTGGGGCAGAGAAGCCATGGAGACACCAGCCCCAGATCAGTCCCAAAAGTCCAACTCCCAGGCAGACATGCGGAGTGGGGACAAGGAAGGGGGTAATAAGCCTGTGGAGCCAGGAGGGGATAGGAGCAGCTATGTCCCTTCTATACCATGAGGGCCAAGCTGGGAAACTGTTTTTAAGACAGGAAGATCTCTAACTAAGAGCAAGATGGAGTTCTTTCTAGAGATAAGGCACCTATAAAAGCTGAGGAGAAGGAAAAACAATGGTGGTTTGAGCTGAAGAAAGCTGAGAAACAGGGCATTGCAGCTGCACTGTCTTCTTCTATTCCCAATCCTACCCCAGCTTATGCTCTCCAACCCAAGAAATACCCAGTGACATCTTCCTCTTATTGTTCCAGCCAACACCTTTGGAACTTAGCTGCTGACATCTCCCAGGATTACTTGACAATGCAATATGGCTATATAATGTTTGAAAATTAAACCATGAATATGTAATTTCCAATAATACATATAAACTGCAGTGTGTACTATATAGAGGCATTACATTTACATGCTTTGGCAACATTTTGAGATATGTATGTATGTATGTACACACACACACACACACACACATCACACAATGTTCCCTCTAATTTTCTGTAGGCTGTGTATGCAAAATAATTTTTTGTGTGCACTAATATTAGTACTGTTGAATTTGTTTTGTGTGTGCTTTATTTTGCTGTGTGTGAGGGTTTCAAAACCTGTCACACAGCTTATTGGGAAGAGTTTCTATCTATCTATCTATCTATCTATCTATCTATCTATCTATCTATCTAT